>CM053028.1:414270479-414620479 GCA_028564925.1 Lithobates sylvaticus
GCGCGCCTGAGGAGTACGACGGCGCGTACCCTCGTTTCGACGCCCGGACGAATCAGCGGCGCGTGTGCGCATGCGCGCGCGCCGATTCGACCGTACGTCGCAAGTGGAGCCCTGACATTGCCCCCCACAAGGGGCAACCTCCGGGTGCCCAGTTGGTCATCCTTCTCAGGGTGTGAAATGAAAAAAGCACGAATTAGTCTTCCAGCATGTATATTGTCCTCAGGTTCCCAAGAATTGCTTTCTGGGCCGAAGCCCTTCCATTTGATTAGAAACTGTCTTTGCCCTTGTCGCCTTCTACAGTCTAGAACAACTTCTACCTCGTACTCCTCGTTTCCATCCACTAGGACAGGTTCAGGAGGCCCGGACTCCCTATTGGGGAAGGGATCGGGTACCGAGGGTTTCAATAGAGAGACATGAAACACAGGATGTATCTTCATGGTGTCTGGCAGGGACAGTTCATAGGACACCTCATTAATCCTCCTCTTTACAGGAAAAGGGCCCAGGAACTTGGGTGCCAACTTCTTAGAGGGACAGGTTAACTTTAAATTAGAAGAGGAAAGCCATACCTGATCCCCGATTTGCAGATTCAACTCTCCCCTCCTCTTTTGGTCAAAGGCTTTCTACTGTCCGCCTGGGCCTTGGTTATGGCTTCCTGGAGGATTTGGTTGTTGCGGCTTAGGAAGGTCACTGCGTCCTGGACCGCTGGAACTGAGGACTCTGTAAGAAAATCTGGTAGAAATGTTAAATGGAACCCATAATTGGCGAAAAACGGGGACTGTCCCGTGGTCGAGTGGCTGGCGTTGTTGTACGCGAATTCTGCTAAGGGCAGCAGAGAAACCCAATCATCTTGCACAAATGAAGTGAAACACCTAATATATTGTTCGAGGGTCTGGTTTGTGCGCTCAGTCTGCCCATTAGTTTGAGGGTGGTAAGCTGAGGATAGGGCCAGCTCAATCTTTAGACTATCACACAGTGCCCTCCAAAACCGCGAGGTGAACTGGACTCCCCTGTCCGAGACTATATTCTTGGGTACCCCGTGTAACCTAACGATCTCTCGGATAAAAACACGGGCCGTCTCTGCTGCAGATGGGGTTCCCCTTAGGGGTAGGAAGTGGGCCATCTTTGAGAGTCGGTCAACGACTACAAAGATGGCCGTGTGATCTTCAGAGGGGGGCAGCTCGACTATAAAGTCCATCGTTATCATACGCCAGGGTCGATCAGGTGCAGGTAGAGGCTTGAGTAGGCCCCAGGCCCGGCCCCTAGTAGTCTTGCTTCGGGAGCACACTGGGCATGAACTGACATACTTGGAGCAGAATTCCTTCAGACCAGGCCACCAGAAGGTGCGCTGCACCAAGTCAAGAGTCTTTCGGGCCCCAAAGTGTCCTGCTAGTGGGTGATCGTGGAGGAGGGCCAATACTTTAACCCGGATGGGTTCGGGAACAAACACCTGGCTGTCCTTCCAGAGAAGCCCCTCTCTACGATTTAGTGAAAGTCCTGGGGGAAGGAGCGGGTTCAGGGAGGCCTCCCTGATCTGGGACAGTAAATCCGGCTGTAGTAGAAGGAAGTTGCTTGCAGGGAGGATGGTATCAGGAGGTGTGGAGTCTTTAGGGCAGTCGAACATGCGTGAAAGCGCATCTGGCTTTACATTTTTAGATCCAGGCCGGTAGGTAATGTGGAAGCTGAAACGTGAAAAGAAGAGGGCCCAGCGGGCTTGTCGTGGTTTTAGACGTTTTGCCGTCCTTAAGTACTCAAGATTTCTTGTGGTCCGTGTAAATTAGTACAGGGTGGACTGCCCCCTCCAGCAAGTACCTCCATTCCTCCAGCGCTGATTTTATGGCTAGCAGTTCTCGGTCACCGACATCGTAGTTCCTTTCTGCGGGTGAAACTCTTGTTCCTTCTCGGAAAGGGGGAAGATACGCCCGAACGGAATCTCGGCCCCGGCAAAAGTTCTATGGGACAATCATAGGTGCGGTGTGGGGGTAGGGTGTCCGCTCCCCGTTCACTAAAGACGTCTAAGAATTCATGGTATGGTTCCGGTACCGCTTGGATCAGGTCAGTATCAGAGTCCAGACAAAGAAGCAGTTAGCGGTTGTACCGGAGCTTCGTGTAAGCAATGTTCCAGGCAGTAGGGGGACTGGAACTTGACCTCCCCTGTGGACCAGCAGATGGTCGGATCGTGTGCCTGCAACCAGGGGATGCCAGGATCACTGGGAACAGGGGGGACGAGATTACGTCCAAGGTTAACAGTTCCTGGTGGTGGAGAGAAGAGATAGTGAACAGAGGTTGGGTCTCCTGGACAACTTGGCCCGATTTAATGCGGGAACCGTCAGCCAGGAAGACGGATAGTCCGCGGGCCTTCCTCTGAAGAGGAATGTCGTGCCGGCTGGCAAAGGTGGTATCGATGAAACAGCTGCAGGCTCCTGAATCAAGGATGGCGTTGGTGCGAATCGTCCTTCCCAGGAACTGAAAAGACAGGGGTAGAGAGATGTGGGTGGCATGGACTGGTAAGTGAGCAGAGTTGATTGACACAGACGAAAGGCACTTACGCAGCTTGCTCGGGCAACTGTTCACAAAGTGTCCGGGCCCACCACAGTACAGGCACAAATTTAGTTGACGGGCGTCGGGCACGTTCCTCCAGAGACAGAGTGGGTCGCATGAGACCAAGCTGCATCGGCTCGCCGGCATCGGGATGAGGATGGGCAGGGGCCATTGGCTGAGCGGGCATGTAACGGCCAGCCGGTAATGGAGCCCTTGCGGTCATCCAAGCCGGACGGTGGACATTGAGCGGATCTCTCGACTCTGCGTTCCGGAGCCGACGGTCAAATTTACATATATACATTGCTTGTTGTGTATGGGACTGTATAGCTACAGACCAATCAGGGTGCCCATGCTGACCTGTGTCCACAGCCAAGAGTGCTCACGATGGGCAGGTGAGCATCAGAACTGGACCACAGAGGAATGGAAGAAGGTGGCTTGGTCTGATGAATCACATTTTATTTAACATCATGTGGATTGCTGGGTGTGTGTTGCTTACTTGGGAAAGAGGTGGAGCCAGGATGCACTATGGGAAGAAGGAAAGCCAGTAGATGCAGTGTTTTGCTTTGGACAATGTTCTGCTGGGAAATCCTGGGTCCTACCATTCATATTGATGTTACTTTGTCACATTTCACCTACCTAAACATTGTTACTGACCAAGTATACCTCTTCATGGAAACGGTATTCTCTGATGACAGTGGCTTATTTCAGCAGTATAATATGCCCTGCCACACTGCAAAAATGGTTCAAGAATGGTTTCAGGAACACAACAACCAGTTTGAGGTGTTGACTTACAAATTCTCCAGATCTCAATCCAATTGAGCATCTGTGGGATGTGCTAGGAAAACAAGTCCGATCCATGGAGGCCTCACCTGGCAACTTACAGGACACAAGGGATTTGCTACTGATGGCTTGGTGCCAGATACCACAGCATGCCTTTAGCGGTCTAAATGTCTTGATGGGTTGGGGCTGTTTTGGCAGCAAAAGAGGCTCTTTTGGTGGCAAAAGGGGGATGTACTCAATATTGCATGGGTGGTCATAAAGCTATGGCTGATTGATGTAGATCTCAGCCCAGTATGCTTAAATGTCATGAACTGATGGTTTCCTTTCATACAGAAAAACACCTTTCTCCTTTTAATCCAATAGGCTCTGACATCTAGTTCTTGCGCACTGGGTAAGTCATCTAAATGCACCATCTTCTGTCCAACAGTAGATGGACCCCCAGAGAAGCTGTGTGCTACTAGGTACTGACCCAGTTGCCAAGACACCAGTTCTGACATTCATATGACTGCATATTTCTGGCCAGGGCCAAAACCACTGGATAGAGTGAGCTGCATGACTCAAATTATCAAATTATTTTAGCTGTAATAAGAGGTTTTTTTCCGACTGACCCCCAATGAATTGTATAAACAGGGGTTCCCCAAGACCTAAAAAAATATTTCAAGGATGCCTCTGGAGTAAAAACGTTGAGAAAGGCAGATGTAGACAATATAGGCTTGACTGGTGTACCTAGACCAGACATTTTGCTTACATTCTAAAGTCTCACATGGACTTTTCTATATATGCAAATCATCAAGTATCTATTTCTCAGGTTTCCTCTTAGACCTTGGCATGATGGATAGGCAACTACTTCAAGCATTATTAAGTAAAAGAAGTAATTTTCCAAAGTATTTTCCAGCTATAGCTGGTGTCTGGTGAGCTGATTCACCAACAAAGAATGAAACCTCTTCCCTATTGCCAAGACTGGTGTGTTGACCTGATAATGGGAGCACACAAATATTATCACCAGTATCCCTGAAAGACATGCAAAATGATGATTTGCCACTCTAGCTTCCAGCCAAAACTGCTTTTTTTACACTCTAACTATCTAACTAACTATATATTCTCATTAAGTCAGCCAAGAACATGGACTACATGGATGGGAAAGGATCACGCGGTCTCCAAAAACAAGTGAAAAACTGCATACTGATTTGAGGCATAATGAATGCTCCAAAAAGAAACCATGCTAATGCATGCATACACTTCAGTCAATCAGAAAAAAAGCAAAACACAGTTCCCAAAATGCTCTGCTCATTCTAAAGCCTTCCAAAATGACATCATTCTTGCAAAAGAAGTGGAAAACTGTCAACTGTGTTTTGTTGAAGGACTCTTTCCTGTATTGCTTTGGCTTCAAGACATTAGCCTTCAGGATCCAAAAGGGTAACATAACCTGGCCTGATGAATTCTTGGAATGACAAGTCTTTATGTCCAGTGTGCAGAGATTTATTGATATAATCAGTAAAGCAATGTCAACAGTAACATTATCCACAGACACTAAGCCATACTGGAAATTTCTCCACAGGATATGCACTGACATTGATTTAATCCAGACAAATACTTCTCCAACAGCTTGTTTCAGAAGAGTGTCTCGGCAACCGTCGCTAGATAATTACATATCAAAATATTTGCAGCCAAAATATGCATGTATAATTATGTCTGTGCTTTAGTCAAGGGCTGGATGGTTTAATGTTGATTTACTAAGATCTTCAGGGTCAAACATAGTATTGTAGCAGCTCACGGCTGTACAGAAAATTAGATTTTCATAAACAATTAGATTGCAAAATAAGCCTGTCAGGTGTAGTACTGTGTAATATAGTGTCAAGTTCAACATTTTAACTTTAAAAGGGAACTTCACCTCCTATGGTATTTTTTCTTTTACCTTATGTACTGGGTTAATGACAATTAACTTACGTGCCCAGCAAATCCTGTGTTTTTCTTCTGCAACACTCCCACTCTGCTGCCACACGTCTGGTCCCATGCCCACCATAAATGCAAATAAATAAAAAGTATCATGGACAGTACTTAACCACCAATTTTCAGCTTTCAGTGCTGTCGCACTTTGAATGACAATTGCGTGGTCATGCTACACTGTGCCCAAACTAAATATTTATCATTTTGTTCCCACAAATAGAGCTTTCTTTTGGTGGTATTTGATCACCTCAGGATTTTTATTTTCTGCTAAACAAATAAAAAAAAAAAGACCGAAAATATTGAAAAAAATAAAAAAAATTAGGTTTCTGTTACAAAACTTTGTAAATAATTATGTTTCTCCTTCACTGATGGGGCTGCACTGATGGGCACTGATAAGGTGGCACTGATGGGCACTGATGAAGTGGCACTGATGATGTGGCACTGATGGGCACTGATGATAGGCACTAATATGCAGCACTGATGGGGCACTGATAGGCAGCACTTATATGTGGCACTGATAGGCACTGAAAGGCAGCACTGATGGGCACTGAAAGGCGGCACAGATGGGCACTGATAGGCAGCATGGATGGGCACTGATAGGCGGCACGGTTGGGCATGGATGGGCACTGATAGGTGGCACTGATGTACACTAATGGATGGTACTGATGGGCATCACTAATTGGCGGGAATTATTGTTTGGCACTGATTGGCATCCATTGTGGGCACTGATTGGCATCCCTGGTGGTAACTAGTGGTGGGCATCCCTGGTGGTCCTGGTGGCATCCCTGTTGGTCCAGTGTGGGCATCCTCGGGGGGGGGGGCTGCACTGATAATTAATCAGCACAGACCCTGCCTGTCAGAGGAGCACGTGAGTGAGGAAAAGCTGATCAATGGGTCTTCCTGTTGCCACTGTGATTAGCCGTGATTGGACACGGCTGATCATGTGGTAAAGAGTCTCCGTCAGAGACTCTTTACCTAGATCGGTGTTGCGGTGTGTCAGACTGACACACCGCAACAACGATCGTTGCGATGTGCGCCCCCCGGGGGCAAGCAGCGGCTTGATATCCTGGCGACGCCATATGACGTCCGGTCAGGATATTGCAATCACTTTGCCGACTTCATATTGCTATAAGGCGGGCAGCAAGTGGTTATTTTTTTATTAAAACGTATGATATACCTCTGACTATAAGTGTTGGCCACTGCTGTTCTGTTTAACAGTTCTATTTAGCTTACACACTACACCATAGTGCATCAGCACTCCCAGTGGTGCATCTGCACTCCCAGTTGTGCTCCGTGTCACATGAGACTGATGGTTGGAAGAAAAAAATCAAGCTTTCTTTTGTGAGCAGGTACATTAGTCAACATGCTAAAGCAATGTGTTACAACACCTGTTACAAACTTACTGCGCAAACTACTTAATGGATAACTAAATCAAAGAACAAAAATGTAATATATTGCAGCCTCCCAGTCCTTATGCGGTGTACACAGGCTCGGACTTTCCGGCGGGAATGTCCGCCGGACTTTCCGAGCATGTGGACTTGCCCACACACGCCCGGACTTTTCCGGCGGACAATCCGCGGGAAAAAGTCTGCCGGACTTCTGAAATGAACGGACTTGCTGACACACGATCGGAAAGTCCGTTCATTTAGAACGTGACTGTGGGTAGACGGGACTAGCAAAGGCAGTGAATGCCGCCGCGCTAGCCCCGTCACCTGGGATGGATTTAAAGGGGGATACCTTTGCTGAAAAAACGGCGTGGGGGGTCCCCCCCAATCCATCTCAGACCCTTATCTGAGCACGCAGCCCGGCCGGTCAGGAGAGGGGGTGGGGACGAGCGAGTGCCCCCCCTCCCGAGCCGTACCAGGCCGCGTGCCCTCAACATGAGGGGTGCCCTGGGGAAAGGGGGGTCCTGCGGCCCCCCCACCCCAAAGCACCTTGTCCCCATGTTGATGAGGACAAGGGCCTCTTCCCGACAACCCTGGCCATTGGTTGTCGGGGTCTGCGGGCAGGGGGCTTAATAAGGCGGCCCCAGATCCCGGCCCCCCACCCTATGTGAATGAGTATGGGGTACGATGTACCCCTACCCATTCACCTAAGGTGTAAAAGTGTAAATAAAAAAAAACACAATTTTTAAAAATATTTTATTGCACTGCTCCGGGGGTCTTCTTCCGTCTTGGGGGGTCTTCTCGCCGAACTCCTCCACTCTCTTCTGCTCTTTTACCTAGCTCTTTCACGAGCGAAGGAGCCCGGCTTTCTTCTTCATTGTCATCGTCGTCTGGGGGTCTCGTTCCGCCTTCGGGGGTCTTGTCCCTGCTCTTCAGTTCTTCTTGCCGCTGTCGCCACCTCGCTAGTCCCGTCTACCTGCAGTCACGTTCTAAATGAATGGACTTTCCGATCGTGTGTCGGCAAGTCCGTTCATTTCAAAAGTCCCGCGGACTAGCACACAGACTGCGGGATTGTCTGCTGGACTGCCGAGTCCAGCGGACAATTTTAAGTCTGAACTTAAAGCTTAGTCCGCAGGACTTTTGGGAGGAAAAATCCTGCGGGAAAGTCCGCTCGCGTGTACGCGGCCTTAGATGTGGTGGCTGCATTTGTTTTCTTTTTTCAGGCTAAGAACATTTTTGGCAAGTACATAAATGACATGCTGATCTTGCCAAACTTGCACTGCCCTTGTTGTTTCCTGTGAACTGAACTAGAATCATAACAAAATGTTATCCTATTTGTATATACTACAAATTCCATCATCTCCACAAAATGTAGAAAAACATAGGCTAACGCATTTGAATTCCAGCCTGATTAGCAGCCTTTACTTCCTCCATAGATAAAAAAGAAAAGTAAATATAGCCACCAAGGAACAGAAAGTGTGTTAAAGTGGTTGTAAACCCTTACATACTGTATATCCGGTAAAGGGATTAGCCTCAGGTGATACACAGAGATGAGACAAATCCTCCTACATAAGCTGTACCTGTCTATTTGCAGCCCTCTCTTCTCTACATCCAAGTCCAGAATTTATAGTGAGAGTTCAGAAAAAAGGCGGCAGAGAGCTGAAGTCAGCCAAAGTGCACACTCAGTGAGGAGAACTCTGAGAGCTGATTGTAGGGTAGAGACAAGCACCCCTCCACACAGCTCACAGGAACAGAGCTGAGGCTGTCAATCTGTTGGAGATCCCTACCCTGTCACCATTTTTCTCTTGGTGTCAGGAAAATTTGTCAGGTTCATTCTGAAAGCAGAGGAACAAAGCAGCAGACAGAAATGACATGTGCACAAGTGCATTTAATTGTGACAAGTACACACTATAGAAGGATATGCTTTGTTCATATTTCATGTCTAAGGTTTGCAGCCACTTTAATTGTAGGGTTACCAGTTAAAAATATAGAAAAAAAGCCTGAAAAGGAAAACTTTTTTTGTAGTGTAGTGCAGCCACCACATCTAAGGACTGGTAAACTACAATACGTGATATTTTTATTTATGGGTATAGTTATGCTTTAAACTTTTGTGTGTGAAAATACCCCAGCTGGAGTTGGAAGTCAAAGAATGGATACTTCTATCAAGCTTTTTCACAGGTGTTGTTAGAAAGAGAATGGATCCATAAATAGGAAACATTTTCTGTACCTGATCTTCTCGTGGATTTGCCCAACCCAATAACAATGAAACAGTTCATGAATCCCAAATGCCTGTGTTCATGAATTGCTAGATTAACAAGTCTACAGACATGTACAGTAATAAGGAAAATCAGAAAACTGAGATTCTGCAGAAGGAATCTAATGTCAGGGCCGCAAAAGAATAAATTAGAGAAGTGGCCCCATGGGATTGTCACCCCAACACCCATTATAAATACATTTTACTCTTAATAGAGGGCTATGATATTTGTTAAGTACATGTCTCTCTATGGCTGTTTTGCTGGTTCTTTCTGTTTTGTGTTCCAGGTGACAAGCTGCCTGCTGTTGCTAGGAAGATTTACCTCAGCTACTGAGCACTAGATTGGTGACAAATTTTTTGGCGGAAAACATCTAGCCAATGAGTGTAACCTTTTACTTATATCCTCTCCTGTCACTGGGTGGAGTCAGCATTTATCTCAGGTCTGTCAGCTGGACTCACCTTTGGATTCTCCTCAGCCTTCCTTCTGGATCTTTTGACCTGCTCTCCCTCCCTCCTTTGTTATTTCTACTGTGTGTTTTGTGTGTGTTTATTTTATTATTTAGGTATGTTCTTATGGTATGATGGGTGTTAATGGGGTGTACTGCCTGAGTTTTAGACTCATTCACTCATCTTTATATATGACAGACTGTAGTACAGTCCTTGGAGGCCATCTCTGGGAACTGTAACTGTTTCCGAATGGTTACACCATGTGTTAATAAATGCTACATCTTGTGTTCTGGAGATCTGACATTAAGAGGAAAGCGATGAAGTGTTGTAGCTACATGTCAGCTGTAAAGCAGCAGAGCAAAGTCACAGAGTAAATACAAGTGTTTACAATATTCATTTATGTAGAGTTGTGGCTGTGTGAACTACTTTGATGTTAAGATACTAGAAGAAAATGCCTATTTGAATATTAAACCAATACATCTAACAAAAAGGTACTTTTTAAATGTTGTATCAACATTGTGAGCTCTTATGTTAGGAAGATCAATTGTGTCCCTATACAGAACCTGACTTCCACTTTACTATGTGTTTGCCAGTCTAGTAGTTCTAGGTAAAACTAGGTATACAGTTGCTGAGAAATGTAGAAATGTAGAAACATTCAAAGCACACAGCAAAGAGCAAAGGTGTGAAAGAGCTTTTGGCTGTTTTAAATAGGAGATGTGTGAATGTTCAGAAATATTAACTGAAAGGAATTATACACCTTGACAACCACCCTGGTTATGCAGGCAGACCACCGGGACCCTCGGATCCGTGAGACACCACATGAGATACAGGAAACAGGCTTGAGTGTTTTCACAAGGTGTCTAGTTTTATTGAGTAAAACAGTAGCTTGTATACAGGAAAAAATAAGTGTCTAAGGGTTATATAAACTTACACTCAGTATTTTCTTATCAAGAATTATGCCCCGTACACACGGTCGGAAAATCCGACCACAAAATCCATCAGATTTTTTCCGATGGATTTTGTCCGACACTGGTGTTGCATACACACGGTCGGACAAAGTTGTCGGAAAATCCGATCATTCTGAACGTGGTGACGTTTGTTGCCTACGACGGGACTACGTAGAGGCTAGTAGCCAATAGCTTTGGTCTTGTAATGTGATCTGAGCATGCGTGGCACTTTGTCAATCGGAATTCGCTACACATGATCGGAAAAGGTCCGATAGGACTTTGTTGTTGGAAAATTTGAGAGCAGGAGATAAAACTTTGTCCGTACACACGGTCGGAATTTCCGACAAAATTTTCCGATAGGACATTTTCTGTCCGTGTGTACGGGGCATTAGACTACTGACTAGATAACAAGAAATAGCTGATGACTTGCTGACACAGGATGTTGCACCAGGAATTAGCTTAACCGCTGTATCTCATAGGGTGTGTTTCTATGCAAACTTATTATGTAAAGCTGATTTTGGCAAAACGCATACAAACAAAAAAGTTAATTTCTACTTCATGTAAAATGGAGGGGAATCTAAGATGGAGTCATATTCTCTTACATTAACCTCTTCCTAATCAGAGTAAATTGACCTGTGTCTTAATGAGGTGGGAACCTGTCTAATTATTTTTCTCGATATGCATTTGACCACATATACTAACAGTGGTTTTCCTGTGAAAAAAAAACACATTATGGTTGATTTACTAAAACTGGAGAGTGGAAAGTCTGGTGCAGCTATGCATGGTAGCCAATCAGCTTCTAACTTCAGCTTTTTCAGTTAAATATTGACCCAAAAAAAACAACTGAAAACTGATTGCTTTCTATGCGCAACTGCACTAGACTTTTGCACTCTCCATTTTTACCCCCTGCGAGCGGCCGAAAAAGGGTTAAAATCCCCCGCAAAGTGCCGCCGTAGCGGCGCTTTGCGGCGGTATTACCACGGTGTCCCATTGAAATCAATGGGTAGGAGCGGTATAGGAGCGGTGAATACACCGATCCCATACCGCTCCAAAGATGCTGCTAGCAGGACTTTTTTTACCGTCCTGCTAGCGCACCGCTCCAGTGTGAAAGCCCGCCGGCTTTCACACTGGAGTGAATGGGGCCGTTTTTTTCAGGCGGTGTACAGGCGCTATTTTTAGCGATGTACCGCCTTAAAACCGCCCCAGTGTGAAAGGGGCCTAAATCAACCAGATTGAAAGAGCTGGTGCTCGCTGTCATTTGTTTCTCAATAAAGTAGAATTGTTTAGACTTTACTTTAAGTGTGCATTGGTGTTGATTTACTAAAAGACTAAACGATGTTCACTTTACAAAGAAAATTTTCACCTAGTTTGGGAAAAAGAAGGAAGCTGTATTCTCCTTTGAATACCCAATCATGCGCAATCATGAATACCCGATCATGCGCAAGGAAAAAAAAAAACACAGGATTTTTGCTTGCACATGATTGGATGATTGAAGCCAGCACTCTCACCTTTTTACTAAGCTAAGTAAAAAATCACTTTGCTAAGCCTAAACTTCTTTAGTAAAATAACCCCATTGTGTCATTATATGCTTCTACTTTGACAAGTTTGATATAGGCATAAAATCATCCTTGCCTACCAATTAGAGTTACATTATGAAATCATTGCATATTTATAATTATAGTTTATATATCTACCTTACCTGGCCTCCTAATCACCTGTAAAATAATAGATTTTTGGATTTGGAATGTCTGGTCAGTGGATTAACAGGCAGTTCAGCTCATCCAAAGTGCATGTCTATGCCACAATCATGCTGTGAGATGATCATTCGAAAGTTTAACTTTCAAATTGTCATTTCACATTTATGAGTACTTATATCACCCAGGCACAGAGAAAATGCTTCAATGGGTAACAGATACTACATTTGTAAACTAACAAATACAATTTAGTAATGTCTAAAGGTAAAATTAACCTCTTATATAAAAGGGCTACAAAAAGTTAATGGCCTAGGCTTGCAGGTGGGCAAAATGTGTAAATCCTTACAAACACTTAATTCTCGTGTTGCTTCCAATAAACACAAGTTTACTTAGGTCTACTGTCTGGAATTATTTCCATAAAACAGGCAAACTGTAATCGAGGTGTAGCACAGCACAACTGACAGACCATCTCATCAGCAGCAAGAAAGCTCAATACATTCTTGTGCCCAGTGAGATGTACAGTTCACACCGCCTTTCTTTCCATGCACATTATACTTAATGCCAACCAAGAAGCTTGAAGTGGAACTTCACCCTAAAGGGGAAGTTCCGCTTTTTGCCCTCCTCCCCATCCTCTTCTATTTTTGGCACTTTTTGAGGAAGGAACAGGTACCTGGTTTTGACAGGTACCCTTCCTCCACTTTTGGTTGGGGTGCCGCGGCGATCCACCGGAGGCCCCCCACCTGCAACCTTATGGCACGTGCATTGGGCAGCTGTGAAGCCACAAGGAATCACAGTTGACTGCCAGCAGTAAACATACCATACCAGTGTCTGGGACACAAAGACCTTAATTTTTTTTAAACAAGGTCAAGAACTACGTTAATGCAAGCTGCAGATACCAGATAAAGACTGTGCGTGCTATTACAATGACTGCATAGCAGTTTTTTTTTTTTTGGAGAGACTTCATGGGCTAGCACAAAGGGATTATTCAATACAAATAAAGACCAACAAACACTTCTTTCTTTATTAATTATTTATTTTGGCAAATTATTTATAGGCCACGGTGTTGTTCAAGGGGTAACCTGATAACTGTATTAACGATAATTAAATTAAATTATGAAGCCATCCTGGCTATAATAAATTAATATAAGTATTAAACGGTGTCCATCTGGACAATGCTGGACGACTATTCCCCAATGACCAAAGCAGGAAGAGAAACTTCTGGCTGAGGTCCCACCAACATGAGGCTTTTTCAATTGCGGTTTGAAGACCCATATTGAATATGTCTATGCCAAATGTGGATAAATGTACTAAATCATTCCTAAATAGTCCAGGCAAGAAGCCTTCAAGCTCCGTGTAACGAAATGAAAAACCACCCAAAGACAATAGAAAATTATGGATAGTTCTATTCAGGCGTCTTCTAATTCTATGTACATAGAATACATTACAGGAAGGAGACCACAGTAGTCTAGGAACCATTTCAGAGAAAGCCAAAACTGATAGAGGAAACAAAAGCTTAATGGCAGAAAAATCCCTTTTCATTTCACATAACAACTCCAAATGCTGGACAAAAAGATTGAGTGGTCCCTAAGATTGTGCCATCTAAGGCCCCTAATGCCTGACCATAAAACTAGAAATTTATTAACGTCCAGACCTAAATTGCTTGAGTAAATCCTGGATTCTGCCTTTTTCCCAGCCCAGAAGACGTAGGAATGGCCTACTATCCAGATAGTACTCTTGGATGAATCTGAAAGAGAAAATCAGACAATTAACAATTAAGGGCAGACATATATTTTATATCTACTATTTTCCCAACGACCCACCCTCTTTCGAACATCTGAAGAGAGACCTAAAGAATTAGCTGTAGTAGTCGCCCCAATCCTAAAGGAGTGTGATGAAAATTTTAAACCTGATAGATTAAGGTGTTTAAGGCATGAAGATAGCACAGCTAAAAACTTATATCTCGTCAAAGGGGAAAAATCCTGATGGACAAAGAATGAACCATCCGATGATGGCCTGATGCAAATGTATTCAGATACATGGAAAACAGGGCACACTAAAGGATTGGGGGATTTACCTAAAGAGATCCACAGACCATTACCCAACGCAAACGTCTTTGATCTACAAATAAATATTTTTACATATTCGGTTTCCAAAGACACATGTGAAAAACGCAGAAAGGAAGAAGATCTGTTGGGGGCAGTAAATTCCTCCAAACGCAGAGCTCCAAAAATGCAATAGAAAAGGCTGCTTTAAAAAGTAAGAGCTCTCACTGAGAAAAACAAACTATTTCCAATGCCGAAAGTAGTTTGATCAGTAATTTAACCAAAATTGGACACCTTGGGTCCCCAGTAGGGAGAGCTCTCCTGAATCCTTTGAGGATCTGAGTGACCTGAAAGTAGGAAGTTAAGGCTGGCAAGCCTGCCCATTTAAGGAAGAACGAAACCCCTGCTAAAATCCTGCTCACTGAGGCAGGACTAAGATTTGATTTCAATAGAAAAGACACAAATGCTAATGAGATATATGCATTTACTTCCATAGTATCTAACAGCGGGATGGAGCAGAAATAACACCACCTGGACCAGGCCAGACTATAAGCCTGCCATGTTTTTTGTGATACCGAATTCCTGAGATAAGTAGATATCAATCCCAGATCAACTGGGATAGGTCCGCCGATGGAGCCAATTCCCGAAATTTCTGGAACTGTGAACGAGAAAAAGCGTCAGCTATGTTATTCCAGCTAAGTGCCTTGCTTTCAACCAGCTATTGAACCTCATGCAACATAATACTAAGAAACGTAACAGTTTAATACCCATTTCAGATTTAGATGATAGCATATTGATAGCAAAGAGTACACCTTTGTTATCCGTATGCAACATTACTCTTCGATTCATGAATTTTTCTTTCCAGATAACTATAGAAACTATCACTAGAAACAACTCCAGCAGGACTATGTTATGTAAAATTTCTTGATGTAACCAACTTGAGTGCCATTCAGAGGCACACCAGTGGCCATCCATAAAGGCTCCAAAGCCCAATGAACCTGCAGCATCTATAAAGAAATTGAACTGAAAATCCTGTGTAAAAGCTTGTTGCCAAATAGTTGCCCCATTAAAGTTGCAAAGAAAAGAGTCCCAAACCTTTAAATCTTCCTTTATCATTTTGGATAAGCGAATGTGCGAATAGGGGTTCTTAAAACCTCTAGTAGCCAAGGCAAAACGCCTTGGAAAAAATTCTAGCTATTGGGATGACTCTAGCTGCAAAGGCAAAGAGGCCCAATAAGGATTGGGCATCTTTTAACAGCACCTTACGCTTTGACAAGAATAAAGAAATCACTGTTCACATGCAATGCAATTTTTCTAAAGGCAATCTGAATTCCATTAAAGAGGAATCGATAGTTATCCCCAAAAATTCAATGACAGTTGTAGGGAAAACAGTTTTTTCTTTAGCAAGCGGAACCGCAAAGGTTTTACAGACGTTAAAGAATGCATTTAATGGCTCAAGACATATGGGGGAATCTGATGGGCCTATAAACAGAAAATCGTCTAAGTAATGGATGAAAAACCACCAGAAGGGGAATGAGACTGCAGAACCCAGTGTAGGAATTTTGCAAAGGCCTCATAATTAAAACATGATAACAAAAAACCCATTGGCATGCACTTTTCAAAATAAAAGTGACCTTGGAAATGAAAACCCAGTGAATTAAAACCTTGGGAATGTACGGGAAGTAGGCGAAAAGCAGATTTGATGTCCGCCTTAGCTAATAAAGCACCTTGATTAAAGCACCTTAACAGTACCAATGCTTCATCAAAAGAAGCATATGAAACAGGAGCATCAACATCTGAAACTTCATCATTAAGCGAGTAATCCTCTAGATAGGACAGGTGGGGAATTAATCTAAAGCTACCCTGCTCCTTTTTGGGTACAATGCCCAAGGGAGAAAGTTGAAAATTTGGACATGGTGGGTGAAGATATGGACCCACTACTCGTCCTTCCCTGACTTCTTTATTGATTTTTTCTTTAACAATTTCAGGGTGAATTACAACAGAACATACATTTCTTACCAATGTGCAACTTTTCCCAGAGAAGGAGGGAACCAAGAAACCGTCTTTAAAGCCATTAGTTAACAGATGCACCATCGAGCGATCTGGATATTGCTCTAGCCATGGTAACATTTTTGTTAGGCTCACTGGAGTCGTGGCTTTTCCCACCAACATCCCTGGGTAGTGAAGGGAGAGAGTTTGCTGATGACTTCCGAAAACATCTGTTGGCGGGGTGATTTCAATTACAGTAGGAGCATTCATGCCTGTATCTGCAATTCGCCAAGAATTTGCATTGCCCTTCATTGAAAACAAAACAGAAGCCTTTACAAAAGGTATTCTGTGAGCTAATCGCCAATCTAGGTGTGAATTGTGGTTTCTGAGGTAGCATTAGGTTCAACCATAAACCTACATATTTACAGAAAGTGTAAATGAAACGCTTACCAAAGAAAGAGTAGCCTATGTGAAGAGAGGTAATCTTACAGAGTTCGATAAAATGTGGAGACCATGGTTGTCAAAGAACTAAGATAAAGTACCAGAAAACAGGGACAGGTGAAAAAAATGGGGGGAGGAGGGTTAAAGAGGGAGATAGTAGACGAGGGTAGAAAGAAGGAGTTTAAAAAGGGAAAGGAAAGGGAGCAATAACAGACAGGAATAACCTCTGTACAGGAATGCTATATATATTGTAAATATAAATGTCTGTAAGTTAAAAAATTGTTTAATAAAGATTAAAGATTAAAAAAAATAAAATAAACCTACATATTTTGACCCCCAACGTCTGGCAAACTGGCAGTTTCTTTTTTTTTTTTTTTCAAAAAAGTTTATTGAAAGAAGTCAAACAGTTTAACAGGACAGTAAACTTATTGTACATATTACAACATCCGTATTGACAAAAAGAGAAACCATCATCAGCTACGATAAGTAAGACAATTTAAGCAAATAAAGAAAGATACACATAAAAAAATTTCACGTAGATCTACCGGCATACATTTGAATAATGAGCTGTAGAGGCAATGAAGTTTCAGTTGTAAAGGTAACAAGAGAGATACTGAGTCGGACTATACGCAACCTTGAGAGAGGGGAGGCAGAAAAACCTGAGGTCAGACCAGTAAGTAGAACTCAACAGGAAGGATGATGTGTGATTAAATGTGTTGGGTGATGTAAAGGCTATAACCCCTGAGTGTAGAAGCAGGTCTAAAGAACTATGCGGGTCATAGCTTTGTTTACCCAGTTAGGAGATATACATAACGCAGGGAGTATTCAACACGACTTATCCTATGTGTCAATATGGGTACAGGATAGGCAGCTATGCGAAATTGTTAACGAAAGGGGATAAATATAAGGGGAGATGAGGCATGAGGAAGGGAGGAAGATAAGTGATAGAGATGACCATCTCCTGGAACTGGCAGTTTCTGCCTAAAATTCTCATCATAAGTGAACCTTGCTGTACCGCCAAAATGACGAAAGGCTTCAGAAACTATATCTAAGTGTTGCAATAGGCCTGAACATTTCTCAGTAAATTGTTCACCCAAAACTGCCACGTAAATGCAGAATATCTGCAACCAATTTTGAAAATTTTTGGGGATAGCTCTCTTCCTATCCTCCTCAGTGCGGTCTTCCGTTCTCTTTTCAGATTTAGACAGGAATTCCTTAAATGCAGGTAGCAAGAACAACAAATCGATTAAATCAACTCCCCAAATTCTTTCTTTAACCAAATTGGCGGTAAAATCCAAAAGGAGAAATTTCACAAGCCATTGGCTCTTTAAAGGAGGACTCCAGAACTATGGAATGAGGGGGGGGCGTGAAAGGGGGGCAAATGATTTCTGAATAGAAACAGGTTTTTTAGACATGTTATGAGTGCTACCTTTAAAGGTTCTATCTATAGGAGGGTCTGACAGATTTTGTCATATTGTACTGATATCATGCATATCATTAAATAAAGCATCATTTGCATGTAAAATAGCACCATCTGTATGTGCCCCCATAGAACTAGCTCTGTTATCAGCAGAAATCAATGCACCAGAGGTCTGTGCTCCTTAAGCCTTTCTCTTACCAACATCACCCACTGTGTGTGCCCCTTCAATATATTTTAACATACTAGATAATGAATTAACCATTATTTGTAACTCAGCAATATTAACATGAGATGCAGATGCATTAGCATTGTATATTGTCTCACCAACAGGGGGACTCCTTTTGTGCTCACTGCTGGCCTCCACAGAGGCTGGCTGAGTAGCTCCTTTTAATTGCGGTGCATTCCTGAGAGGAATGCCGTTAGCACCCTCCTAGCCAACAGGCTGTGGAGAAGCATCCTTCCTCTGCCTCTTCTTCTTTCTCCCTGGTTCCTGACACGGACTGCGCAAGACCCAACACTCTGGATGAGCTTAAGGCCGCTATCGAAGCATCCTGGGCTCCATAACACCTCAGCAGTGCCACAGGCTGATTGCCTCCATGCCACGCCGCATTGAAGCAGTCATTTCTGCAAAAGGATTCCCAACCAAGTATTGAGTGCATAACTGGAGCCGAAGACTGACCTTCCTCCAGGCAGCGCATAAGCCACTCCTCACCCCCGAAACCTTCGGCTCTCTCAATGAGGCTGCAGAGAAGGCTCTCTCTTCTCTCAGGTGAGTGGCGCTTCATCTCGTCAGAGTTCCGGTCCTGTCTTGAAGGGGGGTCTGTGGGTAACGGCCAGACTTCTCCTTTATATCTGCTCTGGATTTGCAGGCTTTGGCAACCCGCCAATTTTAACCAATCCTCGGCCTGTTGCTGTGCAGTTAGCCTTGTAGTAACCAATGACAACCTGTCAATATATGCAATAGGAAAACAGCATCCCCTTTGAGCTCTCCCATGTTGGTCCCGCATACTGCGTATACCTTTCATTCTGTTAGGCTCTGGCCCAGTTGCTTGCATGCTGGTTCTGACAGTGGATGGCCTATCACCTTGTTGCAGATCACTTATCCAGCTACCTCAGTCTCATCAAGTGTGGTCTCTTTGAGCTGTTGAGGGAGGGAAACTGAGAAAAGTATCTTCCCTAGGTATGTTCAGGAATACAGGGAGATGTGGGAAGTGGAGTTAAAGGAGCAGATCCTGCATCTGAGCAAGGTAATTATGTGGGCATTCCACTACATATCATACAATGAAATATTAAGGCCTCATTCACAGGGGAGCTAGGGCTCATACTCTGTGAATGTCCTAATTTGTCAGGCATGCGTATGTGTCCCTGAAACACAAGCCTGTCAATTTAGGACAAGCAGTCATGTCTGTACAGGCGCTGCATGCGCATAGACTTTCATGGGCTACCTGCATGTAGCATAAATGGACGATTAATGGAGCACGGGTCTCTGCGGTGTGAATAGGGTCTTAAATTTAGGCTTTCAACACACTATTCAACGTTGCCACCTAAAAAAAAATTGGGCTTTAAGTTAAGGGTTATGTATAAATTAATTATTAGGTTTAAAGGTTAGGTCAAGTTTAGGCTTATGTTTGAAGGTAAAGTCAGCTTAGGAGTTAAGAGTATAGATTAGGGCGAGGTTTAAGATTAAGTTTAAATGTAATTTCAGGGTTAATGTCAGGGGTTATGTTACTAGATTTTTTTGTTTATATGTGTGATACTTTAATTTTTGTGTGTGAATTATGTTTGCACAAGCAGTACAGGTGGTCGGCTATACTTCATGTACATGTAGCAATTTGAGAAGACTAAGTGGCTAAGGTAAAGTGTATACCAAAATCCTCTGTGTAGAATTTTTTTCTACACAGGCCTGCCCCCTGCCAATCCAGGTTGGGGATTGGTCAGGGCTCCTTTGAACACCCCAGACAGCTCCACCTCTAGCCTCTAGAAACAGAGGGGAGGTAACCGAAAGATGAAACTAGCTGTGAGTCACCAGCCCACTCTAAGCCACTCCCAGCCACAGATCAAAACAAACAGGCCCAGCTTTCAGCTATGCCTGCCTAAATTTACATGCACTGACAAAAATCCCAACTAGTAGAGGGTGCTACACAACCTTAGATGTATGCCCAGATAAAAACATTATTTTCAGTAGTACATTCCTAAAATTATGCCAAATGGAAGGTTCCCCTTTTTTTGCAGATTCCTTGCCTCTCTAACACAAATGGTTTTAAAAAATAAATTGTAATTAAACAAATTGCCTGAAAAATAATACGCTTAGCTTGGCCCTGGCCTATAATGCTTCTGGGAGACATGGGTGGTGTTACTGTGCCTTCCTGTAGAGCTGGCAGCTTGAAATCCCTTAAAAATTCACTATAGCCCAGAGATTTGAAGCACCCAACTATGCCAGGAGGCAGCGGTGAGGCATGGGGATTAGGGATGAGCCGAACACCCCCGGGTTCGGTTCGAACCAGAACCTTCGAACGGACCGAAAGTTCGCGCAAATTTTCGAACCCTATACGTTATAATGGACGCGAACGTTCGAAATCAAAAGTGCTAATTACAACGGCCAATATGCATGTTAATGTCATAAAACAGGTTTGGGGACCCGGGTCCTGCCCCAGGGGACATATATCAATGCAAAAAGAACTTTTAAAAACTAACGTTTTTTCGGGAGCAGTCATTTTAATGATGCATAAAGTGAAAAAAAAAAAAGTGAAATTTTCCTTTAAATATGGTACCTGGGGGGTGTCTAAAGTATGCCTGTGAAGTGGCATGTGTTTCCCGTGTTTAGAACTGTCCTTGCACAAAATGACATTTGTAAAGGAAAAAAAGAAGCCATTTAAAACCACTTGCGGCTTTAGGTTTGTTCTTAAGTAGAATCTGAACAGGTACATTATGAAGTGTAGCTCCATCCCAAAAAAATCTATTTTTAAGCTTTTTGGAGAACATAGGGAGGGGTTATCACCCCTGTAACATTTGCTGTCTTTGCACATCTGTTCAGAACATGTCACCTCACTTTCCGTCCCAATGACAAATGTTTTTGGAAAAGTGGGGTTTTAATTGAAACAAGGATTGGTGATAAAGTATCAGTAGAGAGGAGATACCTTTTTCCCAAATTAAATCTAACAGGATAGAATTTCCCTTCCTAGGGGTAGATTTCCTCTCACTTCCTGTTTTCTCTTTCCATTTGCAAGTAGGAGTCGTTTGTAAGTTGGATGTTTGAAAGTAGGGGCCTGGCGTATATACTCTGCAGAAATTTGCCCTATTAGATGTTGGTGTAGCCACAAGACTGGTGGGCACAGGAATGGGCCCTGCTATGAGTTAATAGATCAAGATTTGTAATTGCATGCACCTGTTGAACAGGGCAGAAAAATTGGGGGTGGTGGTGGTGGTGGACGGTGTTGCCACAAGACTGTAAGCTCTCACAGTTACTCTTGGTGGGCGCAGGAATGGGCCCTGCTGTGAGTTATTAGATCAAGATTTGTAATTGCAAGCACCTGATGAACAGGGCAGAAAAATTGGGCCTTTGGCGGTGGTGGTGGACGGTGTTGCCACAAGACTGTAGGCCCTCATAGTTACTCTTGGTGGGCGCAGGAATGGGCCCTGCTGTGAGTTATTAGATCAAGATTTGTAATTGCAAGCACCTGATGAACAGGGCAGAAAAATTGGGCCTTTGGCGGTGGTGGTGGACGGTGTTGCCACAAGACTGTAGGCCCTCACAGTTACTCTTGGTGGGCGCAGGAATGGGCCCTGTTGTGAGTTATTAGATCAAGATTTGTAATTGCAAGCACCTGATGAACAGGGCAGAAAAATTGGGCCTTTGGCGGTGGTGGTGGACGGTGTTGCCACAAGACTGCAGGCCCTCATAGTTACTCTTGGTGGGCGCAGGAATGGGCCCTGCTGTGAACTATTAGATCAAGATTTGTAATTACCCGCCCCTGTTAAACAGGGGCTGAAAAATTGTGCCTTAGGCACTGGTGCTGGTGCCACAACACTGCAACCCCTCACAGAGACTGTACTTGGAGCACAGCAGTCACACGTGTTGCGAAGCATTTTTTAAAAAAATTGGAAGTACACGCCCCTGTTAAACAGGGGCTGAAAAATTGTGCCTTAGGCACTGGTGCTGGTGCCACAACACTGCAACCCGGCCCTCACAGATACTGTACTTGGAGCACAGCAGTCACACGTGTTGCGAAGCATTTTTTTTAAAAATTGTAAGTACCCGCCCCTGTTAAACAGGGGCTGAAAAATTGTGCCTTAGGCATTGGTGCTGGTGCCACAACACTGCAACCCGGCCCTCACAGATACTGTACTTGGAGCACAGCAGTCACACGTGTTGCGAAGCATTTTTTTAAAAAATTGTAAGTACCCGCCCCTGTTAAACAGGGGCTGAAAAATTGTGCCTTAGGCACTGGTGCTGGTGCCACAACACTGCAACCCGGCCCTCACAGATACTGTACTTGGAGCACAGCAGTCACACGTGTTGCGAAGCATTTTTTAAAAAAAATGGAAGTACACGCCCCTGTTAAACAGGGGCTGAAAAATTGTGCCTTAGGCACTGGTGTGGTGGCATGGATCATTGAGGAGGAGGAAGAGGATAGTCAGTGAACATAAGAGGACAGTCACTCAGCATCAGCATAGGCAGTCTTGAAGGGATGTGACATTAAAAATTATTCGGTTATATCCGCCTCAGGTGCCTGGTAGCTGGTGGTGATCCAAGACTGATTCATTTTGATGAATGTCAGTCGATCAACCGAGGCGGTGGACAGGCGCACCGTATGATCAGTCACAAATCCTCCAGCAGCACTGAATGTGCGTTCGGAAAGAACGCTGGAGGCAGGACAGGCCAGTAGCTCAATTGCATACTGTGCAAGCTCTGGCCAGTGATCCATCCTCAGGACCCAGTAAGCCAGAGGATTTTCGGTGGGAAAGGTGTCCAAGTCTGACCTTGCCCCAAGGTATTCCTGCACCATGTATATCAGACGCTGGCGATGGTTGCTGGAACCGATCATACCTTGGGGCTGCGGACTAAAAATTTGTCTGAACGCATCGGTCAGACGTCCACCTTCCCCACCGCTCCTTCTGCCACTGACCGAAGCCTCAGCAACTCGTCGCCCAGGACCAGGAGTTTGTAGCCTCCCAGTTTCTGGGAACGCGTTGCACAGACCTTTCTGCAAGGCCTCCCTGAGATGTCTCATCCTCTGCTCCCTCTGCGACGGCAAGATAAGGTCCGCAACCTTACCCTTGTACCGCGGATCAAGGAGAGTGGCCAGCCAGTAATGGTCCCTCTCCTTGATCCGAAGAACACGAGGATCCTTCCGCAGGCTTTGCAGGATCAGGGAGGCCATGCAGCGTAGGTTAGCTGAGGCATTCGGTCCGGAGTCTTCTGGGTCACTGAGGATGACATGATCGCCAGCCACCTCCTCCCAGCCACGTACAAGTCCACTGGTTTGTTGGGACTGTACATCATCCCTAAAAGACTGCTGCTGCTGATGCTGAGTGCCAGGCTCCACCTCCATGCTCACACAATCCTCCTCCTCCTCCTCCTCCTCCTCCTCATCCTCTTCCTGTGTGATGGGTGGGACAGAAGGAACACTGTCCGGATAAAGGGGGCCTTGAGAGGCAAGGAAGTCCTCCTCTTCCTGCCTCTGTTCTGCCTCAAGTGCCCTGTCCATTATCCCACGCAGCGTATGCTCCAACAGGTGGACAAGAGGGACAGTGTCACTGATGCATGCACTGTCACTGCTCACCATCCTCGTGGCCTCCTCAAATGGTGAGAGGACAGTGCATGCATCCCTGATCATGCTCCACTGACGTGGGGAAAAAAAACCAAGCTCCCCTGACCCTGTCCTGGTGCCGTAGTCGCAAAGGTACTCATTGATGGCCCTCTGCTGCGTGTGCAGTCGCTGCAGCATGGCCAACGTTGAGTTCCACCTGGTGGGCATGTCACATATTAGGCGGTTCTTGGGCAGGTTCAGCTCCTTTTGCAGCTCAGTCAGCCGAGCACTGGCATTATAAGATCGGCGGAAATGCACACAGACTTTCCTGGCCTGCCTCAGGACATCCTGTAAGCCTGGGAACCTGCCCAAGAACCGCTGCACCACCAGGTTGAGGACGTGAGCCATGCAGGGCACATGGGTGAGCTGCCCCTGTCGCAGGGCGGAGAGGAGGTTGGTGCCATTGTCAGAAACGACCATTCCTGGCTTAAGCTGACGTGGCGTCAACCACCTCTCGGCCTGCCCCTGCAGAGCTGCCAGAACCTCTGGCCCAGTGTGGCTCCTGTCCCCCAAACACACCAGCGCAAGCACGGCATGGCATCTTTTTGCCTGCGTACTTGCGTAGCCCCTTGTACGCCTACGGAGCACCGCTGGTTCCAAGGACAGAGCACTGGAGGAAGAAGAAGAGGAGGGGGTGGAGGAGAGAGGTGTGTCACAACCAGTAGCAGTAGTCGCGTTTTGGAGGCGTGGTGGCGGAACAACCTCCAACACTACTGCACCTTGTCCTGCATCCCTCCCAGCTGCCAATAGAGTGACCCAATGGGCCGTGAAAGAAAGGTACCGTCCCTGTCCATGCCTGCTGGACCATGAGTCAGCGGTAATATGCACCTTACCGCTGACCGCCCTGTCCAGCGAGGCATGGACATTGCCCTCCACATGCCGGTAGAGAGACGGAATCGCCTTCCGCGAGAAAAAGTGGCGTTTGGGAACCTGCCACTGAGGAACCGCACATTGAACAAACTCACGGAAGGGGGCCGAGTCTACCAACTGAAAAGGCAGCAGTTGAAGTGCTAGCAATTTAGCAAGGCTAGCATTCAACCGCTGGGCATGTGGATGGCTGGGAGTGTACTTCTTTCTACGGTCCAGCAGCTGGGGCAGGGAAATTTGCCTGCTGCAATCGGACGTCGGTGTACTGCAAGTACTTGGTTGTGACACACCTAATTCTACACCTTCAGTCCTCTCAGAGCAGCTTTCAGAGAGGACTGAAGGTGTAGTGGGGATGGAGATCCCAGCTGAGGAGGAGCAAGGAGAGGTCCGCTTAGTTCTTTGGTGTGGGTCTTTTATGTGTGCCTGCCAACGAGCTGCATGGCAGGTCGCCATATGTCTGGTCATGCTTGTCGTGCCCAAGCGGCTGATGTTTTGGCCACGCGAGATACGCTTGAGACAAATATTGCAAATAGCAGTGGTGCGATCTGCTGCACTCGTCTCAAAAAAGGCCCACACCAAAGAACTTTTCTGATAACGTGCAGAGGCAGCGCCCTGCACAGGCGGAGCTCTGCGGTGTTGTACAGTTGCTGTGCTGGCCTCTACCTGGCCTCCAGGGGGCATCCTGCCTCGTTGGACATGTGACGCCGCATCCTCCTCCTCCTCGTCCTCCTCCTCATCCTCTCTCCCTTGAGGCACCCACGTGGAGTCAGTGACCTCATCATCCCCTCCCTCTTCACCACTAGAGCAAACCTGGCAGTAAGCTGCAGCTGGTGGAACAGTACTGCCAGATTCCTCAAGCTGGGTATCGTCATCCGAGCCTTCGAATCGTTGGGCATCCTCCTGGAGCATGTACCCAACACTGTGCTCAAAGAGTTCGGGGGACTCCTCAGGAGGACATGGTGGGTCTAGGGAAGGGGTGGCTGATGATGCTCTGTCAGTACCCTGAGCCTGGGTGAGAGAGGATGAGGAGGATGAGGAGGGCTTGGTCATCCATTCTACCAAGCCTTCCACATGTCCAGCTGCCGAAAACAAAGACGCGCGTGTCCCATGGCCACGTGCTGATGACGATGCACGACCACGTCCACGTCCACGGCCACGTCCACTAGAAACAGAGCCTGCCTGCCCTGTGTTCTTGGCTCTGCACGCTCTGCCTCCCCTTGGCGGTCTTCCAGCCATTGTAGTCGGTAGTCCTGTGGGTGCTGCTGAGAAGAATATATAGGAGCTCTGTGTGATGCCACTAACACACTAGAAGTCCTATGGGTGCTTCTGCAAAGAAAATAGAGGAGCTCTGTGTGATGCCACTAACACACTAGAAGTCCTGTGGGTGCTGCTGAGAAGAATATATAGGAGCTCTGTGTGATGCCACTAACACACTAGAAGTCCTATGGGTGCTTCTGCAAAGAAAATAGAGGAGCTCTGTGTGATGCCACTAACACACTAGAAGTCCTGTGGGTGCTTATGCAAAGAAAATAGAGGAGCTCTGTGTGATGCCACTAACACACTAGAAGTCCTGTGGGTGCTGCTGAGAAGAATATATAGGAGCTCTGTGTGATGCCACTAACACACTAGAAGTCCTATGGGTGCTTCTGCAAAGAAAATAGAGGAGCTCTGTGTGATGCCACTAACACACTAGAAGTCCTGTGGGTGCTTCTGCAAAGAAAATAGAGGAGCTCTGTGTGATGCCACTAACACACTAGAAGTCCTGTGGGTGCTGCTGAGAAGAATATATAGGAGCTCTGTGTGATGCCACTAACACACTAGAAGTCCTATGGGTGCTTCTGCAAAGAAAATAGAGGAGCTCTGTGTGATGGGACTAACACACTTCAAGTCCTATAGGTGCTTCTGGGAACAAAATATAGCTCTGTGTGTGTGATGGGACTAACACACTTCAAGTCCTATAGGTGCTTCTGGGAAGAAAATATAGCTCTGTGTGTGTGATGGGACTAACACACTTCAAGTCCTATAGGTGCTTCTGGGAAGAAAATATAGCTCTGTGTGTGTGATGGGACTAACACACTTCAAGTCCTATAGGTGCTTCTGGGAACAAAATATAGCTCTGTGTGTGTGATGGGACTAACACACTTCAAGTCCTATAGGTGCTTCTGGGAACAAAATATAGCTCTGTGTGTGTGATGGGACTAACACACTTCAAGTCCTATAGGTGCTTCTGGGAAGAAAATATAGCTCTGTGTGTGTGATGGGACTAACACACTTCAAGTCCTATAGGTGCTTCTGGGAAGAAAATATAGCTCTGTGTGTGTGATGGGACTAACACACTTCAAGTCCTATAGGTGCTTCTGGGAACAAAATATAGCTCTGTGTGTGTGATGGGACTAACACACTTCAAGTCCTATAGGTGCTTCTGGGAACAAAATATAGCTCTGTGTGTGTGATGGGACTAACACACTTCAAGTCCTATAGGTGCTTCTGGGAAGAAAATATAGCTCTGTGTGTGTGATGGGACTAACACACTTCAAGTCCTATAGGTGCTTTTGGGAACAAAATATAGCTCTGTGTGTGTGATGGGACTAACACACTTCAAGTCCTATAGGTGCTTCTGGGAACAAAATATAGCTCTGTGTGTGTGATGGGACTAACACACTTCAAGTCCTATAGGTGCTTCTGGGAAGAAAATATAGCTCTGTGTGTGTGATGGGACTAACACACTTCAAGTCCTATAGGTGCTTCTGGGAAGAAAATATAGCTCTGTGTGTGTGATGGGACTAACACACTTCAAGTCCTATAGGTGCTTCTGGGAACAAAATATAGCTCTGTGTGTGTGATGGGACTAACACACTTCAAGTCCTATAGGTGCTTCTGGGAACAAATTATAGCTCTGTGTGTGTGATGGGACTAACACACTTCAAGTCCTATAGGTGCTTCTGGGAACAAAATATAGCTCTGTGTGTGTGATGGGACTAACACACTTCAAGTCCTATAGGTGCTTCTGGGAACAAAATATAGGAGCTCTGCCTGCCTGCCACGAACACACTACAAGTCCTATAGGTGCTTCTGGGAACAAAATATAGGAGCTCTGCCTGCCTGCCACGAACACACTACAAGTCCTATAGGTGCTTCTGGTAACAAAATATAGGAGCTCTGCCTGCCTGCCACGAACACACTACAAGTCCTATAGGTGCTTCTGGTAACAAAATATAGGAGCTCTGCCTGCCTGCCACGAACACACTACAAGTCCTATAGGTGCTTCTGGTAACAAAATATAGGAGCTCTGCCTGCCTGCCACGAACACACTACAAGCCCCTCTTTCTCAATCAATCTTTGTAACTGAATCTATCTAACTCAATCTCTGTAAGTGAATCTCTCTACCTAACTAAATCCAGCAGAGTGTCACAGAATCAGCCTGCTCAATCTGCGCCGGAACAGCATGTGACCGGCGCAGACGGCGTGGCGGCCTTTTATAGGGGGGGGCGTGTACTACAGCCCCTGAGCTGTAATTGGCTACAGGCGTCCTGCCTGTAGCCAATTATGGCTCTTCGAGTTTCCGGGGCTGTGATTGGCCAAGCATGCGGGGTCACAGTGCATGCTTGGCCAATCATCAGCCAGCAATGCACTGCGCCGGCCGCGCCGGCCGCAATGCATTGTGGGGCCGCTCGCATCACACGAACGTGATGCGAGCGGCCAAAATAGTTCTGGGCTCGCCGAGCGAGCGAACGCCCGGTGCTCGATGCGAACGTGGGTTCGCATCGAGCACCGGGCCCATCCCTAATGGGGATGTTACCTGTGTCTCTTGGAAGTGTCGAAGGCCAGGCCAATCAGTCATTTGTTTCTGTTTGTTTACATGCTTACCCCAGGAATCCATTGTTCAATACTTTGCTTTTTAAAGATTGAGAAATTAATTGAAGATTAAGAGATTAAAAAAAAAAAAAAAGATTAATATTTTATACATATACACTGTATATATATATATATATATATATATATCTATCTATCTATCTATATATATATATATATATATATATATATATATACATAGAGAGAGAGAGAGAGATAGATATGTGTGTGTTTTTGCCATCCACTTCGTGGGCATATAAAAGACATAAGGGTTTAACAAAACTATTGTGAACTACCGGGACATCACAGGCTTTCATGAAGAGGATAACTGGAGAAGAGCTTGATATTACTGATTGCATAAACTCTTGAGAACTGCTAATTGCCACTAGTAAACAAAAATACCATGAGAACTGATTTACTGAAATTAGGAAGATTAGGAGTACAGATTTGTAATAGTCAGTTACAACCAATCAGGTTCTGTCTTGGGCCACTAGTTCTGATGGGCCACAATGTGCAACTGTATCAGACACTATTTTTGAATGCAGTTAGTATTATGTTCTTTTGCAATAAGTGGTAAATAAAAATGTATTATTCTACATCACAACACTGTGGATGGTACATATGAAAATGGAGCAACATTACAGTTCCTACAAAAAGTGCTATCATATTGCCCACTTCCTTTAGGATCAGTATTTCTTTATGGGAGAAGAAATTACCTCATAATGATGTATTTTCTGTTTACATAAAGTAGGGTGGGATAGGTTTAGATTGGCTTGTGTATTCAGTGGTTGACTTTCACCTTTGACTTTATCGGGCATTTCATTCATGAATGTAAATAACAAGGACTGATTACTTAGAATTATCTAAATTGTATTCTTTTGAACTATAAAAAGGAAAACCCTGGGTGTTTTGATGGAAATTGAAGTAGGTCAGATGGACCATGTATTATACTCTTATTTCAACTTCTGCTAAAGGTGACCCACAAATTCTTAAAGATGTGTTCCTCAAAGGTTTCAAAGCTATGTTAGCAATGAAAAGCATTGCATGTGACCCCAGGTCTATACACTGGGGAATGTTACAGAGACCTATATCTGGTTTGGGTTTGGTGCCAATGGATTATTTTTATAAAGCATAATATAATGTGATGTAACACAATTTCAAACATAACTGAATAACACTTCTTTAACCTACTTCTAAAGTTTAGAGGTGAGAAGGGTCAGAACACTATTTCTGTTTGTGTCCTCCTATCGAAGATACACGTTGGAGTTGATTTACTAAAACTGGAGAGTGCAAAAGCTTTTTTTGTCAAAGCTTAATTGAAGAAGCTTTCATTAGAAATCTATTGCCTACTATGCACAGCTGCACCAGATTTTGCACTTTCCAGTTTTAGTAAAACAACCTCTCTATTTATATTTGTGAGCCTTGTCACCAATAATGAAAGTGAGGGAAAATCTGAAATTTTAATGTCTCATCAAACAGAAAGAGAAGGTTAATCTTCTAATGCTGATGTTTGTTCCTCACATATCTTCATTGCTCTCAGATTCCGTGCTTCTCTCTCCAACCTCAGGTGCTAGCAATCTCTTGTTTCTGTCACTTCCCTAGACTGTCTAGTAAAGCTGTACATCGCTGATCCCTTACATATAGAACTTTATTCTTCCATCAGTAACAGACACACTTTACCAATGTTTTCCCTCTGATGCACTTTGCATGCATTAGACTGAGTGTGTGTGTGGAGAGTCTCCGTTATTGCTAGAATAAAGGGATTAGAGGTGTGCAGCTTTACTACTTTTATATGAGGACATTTGTTCTGGTGGTAACTGTTTAGAAAAGAATTTACCTTACTTTGAAGAATTTTTCTCTCATTTCCTGCTACAGAAAGTAGAGTGGACAGAAAGTGATGGAAAATCTCCCCAATGGGACATAGAGTATTAGATTGTAAGCTCTTCTGAGCAGGGCCCTCTTAATCCTCTTGTATTTTATTGTATTATAACTGCATTGTCTCCCTTTTATATTGTAAAGCACTGTGTAAACTGTTGGCACTATATAAATCCTGTATAATAATAATAATAATATTATAGCACAAAAACCTGAAAGAGCGTTTATAGTGGTTATAAGCTTTCATTTTTTGATTTATTAAAGTAATAAACATGTTGTACTTACCTCCTCTGTGCAGTGGTTTTGCACAGAGTGGCCCAGATCCTCCTCTTCTTGGGTCCCACACCAGTGCTCCTGACTCCTCCCTCCTGCTGGGTGTCCCCACAGCAAGCAGCTTGCTATGGTGACACCCAAGCTGAGCCATTGCTCTGTGTGTCCATTCACCCATGGAGCGGTGGTCCAGCCCCGCTCCCTCTGTCTCCTGATTGGCTCACTGGCTGTGATTGACAATGGCTCCCGCTGCTGCCAGTAGCCAATCAATGCGAGTCCCTGGAGAGACAAGGCTTTCGTGGACATCACTGGCTTGAGAAGGGGCTTGGATAAATATTAGGGGGGCTGCTGCACACAGAAGGTTTTTTACTTTCTTTCAATGGATTTTTATTGAAGTTTTCAAAACAAGAGAAATACAATATAATAAGAATACAGGTAATAGCATCAGTATACAAGAACCAAAATGTTGATGCAATGTACAGTCAAAGTGAGAAAACCAAGATCCCTAGGACGTGTCCAAACGATTGCATTCAAGGTGGACGAGCCGACAAAGAGGGGTCATCCCCTTCCCCCAGCACCCCCAATGGGAACTAGCTGTGCCGGGCAAAGGAGAACAACCCCCCAAGGTGGGTCGGGCAACAAGAGAATTGTCAATACATAAAGGGAATACTTCCTTGAAAATATAAGAATAAAAAAAAAAAAAATTAGTATTATACAACCTGAGATCTTTGCCTAGTGGGAAGTGTCTAGATAGAGGATAAATGAGCAAACGCTAGATTTTCGTGACACATAAGAAAAATACAGGCTATCAGGTTGCTAAGATAAGAAACAAAACCTTAAAGAATCAGCAGAATAACATGTGGAAGTAGGCCAACACTAGAGATGCAGCTTGTGATGAAAGTGTCATCACCAAATCATATAAGGAAAACATTACCTGTACTATAGGTTTCTGGGGAGAGAAGAAAAGGAAAGAAAAGGAGAAAGGAAAGAAAAAAAGAGTGAGAAAAGAAGAGAAGGAGCAAGCATTTGACAGTATGAAACCCGTCCACCGACGGCACTCGATATAAGGCTAGTCGGTAGTTGGTAATGACATGTATCTAATCCAGGGAGCCCAGATAGCTTCATGTTTAGCGGTGGAGTCAAGAAGAATGCTAACTGTTTTCTCCTGGGTCATTATCCAGGAAATCCTTTTTTTAACCATGAGGAAAGAAACTGTAGGTGTTTTCCAGGCCCGTGCTATTGTGAGTTTAGTTCCAAGGAGTATGAACATAATGAGCCTTTGGGTCAGACGTGGAGTATTTGGGCAATGAAAATTCAATAGGGCAATGTGAGGAGATTTATGGATTGGTAAATCCTTAAGTTTCCCAATAATATTAAATATTCTATTCCAGAGGCTTCTGATCTTGGGACAGTCCCACCAGACATGCAGCATAGAACCCACATGTCCGCAGTTACGGAAACACAATGGAGAGGCAGTCGGGTAAATTTTGGAGAGTTTCAGGGGGACCATGTACCACCTCGTGAGGATTTTCAGGTTAGCTTCAATTAGTGTAACGTTTAAAATCCCCTTGGAGGCGGCCATAGAAGCTCTATGCCATTCTGCAATACTCCATGTCTGTTGTAAATCATTTTCCCAGTCTCTCATGTAGAGTGTTTTGGTATTAGCCTGAGCAAGTGATTGGTAAATTACTGTAATCCCACCCTTCTGCTCCACAGTCTGACCACACCAGGTTTTTTACTTTCATGCATAAAATGCATTGTGCCTTTACAACCACTTTAACTATTCTGGCATCAGACACACTTAAAGGGCATGTGTACATGGGCGTCCGCAGAACTTTTTTCAGGGGGGGGCATCATTTTAGGGTCACCCATGCACCGCCCCTTTTCGACAATGTCATTATCACATTATCATGGTCAGAGACTGCAAACGTAGTACAGTCCCTAGGATAAGTAATGGATAATGGCCAACAGGCCCTCTTACCAGACCCACAGAAACTACAGCAGTGATCACTCTGGCTGGACGATCGCTCACTCTGGGTTCCCCGGGGGCGACTCAGTAGTCAGTAGTGTAGCATGTCTTCTGCCCAGCATACTCCTTGTTCTTTGTCCTGTAGCACTCTCTCCCTCAGCTTTTTCAGGCTGCAGTCTCTCAATCTCTCTCTTGATCGAGCTGTAGCCTCCTCCCTGTGGAAAATGGGGCCGCCAATCTTTGGGACTACATGCTCTCCTCTCCTAGTCTCCTTTGATTGGCTCTCAGTTATGGCCAATAAGGAAGGAACAGAGAGCGCAAAATCTGGTGCAGCTCTGAATGGTAGCCAATCAGCTTCTAACTTCAGCTTGTTTAATTAGGCTTCGACAAAAAACCTGGAAGCTGATTGGTCTCTATGCAGAGCTGCAGAAGATTTTGCACTCTCCAGTTTTAGTAAATCAACCCCTGTATATACACACACATTTTCTGGAGTTTTAATAAACTATAAGTTTAGAAGGACATTTGAATGAAATTCTATTTGCATTGCCATGTCATGCATGGGTGAGGGTTAAACCATCCTTTTATTTGGCAGTGAAGCAAGCCTGTACTGCGAGTCTTCTACAATAAAGGAGAGGTTTTATGTGCCTTCTGGACTCTAGAACCTGGCAAACTGAAATATAACAGCACTAGCAGCTGATTTGTGGTTTTCCTCTGACTAGTGATTTATCAAATTACAATAAAAACAAGAGTTATAATTTAAATTCAGCCCATGCTAGCTTAGACTTGTCAGAAAACAGCAGCCAATTTCCAGCCACTTGAATTCTCAGTTTACTGCTTGAAGTTGTTTGGAGGGAGATGGAAATCCTCCTTTGAATTGCTAAGAAACAGATGAATAGACTTGGAGATACACAGATAACAGAGCCTTCACCCATTTCCTGAATAGGACGACCTGATGATTGCTGACATTTTAGGTCCATTTTGAATTTAAATTGTAAGAAAGCAGGGACTGATGTTTGGTTTATTTGGAAAAAGATTCTGCAGATGAAAAGCCAGCAGGACATGTTAAATGAAATGGAAAAAGTCAAAGTTTAATGTATCCTGAATTTCATTTTCTCTGCTATTTAATGATTAGATTTGTATTATATTCTAAATCATGTTTTATTATATTTTTACAGATACAAACACATCCATAGGCACACATATGACCAAACCTCTCCATTAACCATCAGCCACAGGCCACTTTCTTGCTAATATTTTGGATAGAGCATTGGAGCCCCTGCCCAATTTTAATTGCTGTATCTTCATTAGGGAGATTCACCTATTTTCCTGGTGACCAAGAATGAAAATGAGGAAAATTAAAATATTTTAGAGTTATCACCAGAGTAATTATTTAGACCCCTCTAGGCTCAATCCAAGTGACACAAAAAGATTTTGGTCTTAAAGCGTAACTCCACTTTTGTTGAGAAAAAAAACATTCCCCTCTGAGTGATCTCTATACATTGCAAGACTTTTAACAAACTTTGTTGCAGATTCCTACCTTTTGTCATTCTGAAGAAATCCCTGTTTGTTCCTCTGTGCCCATGTGAATCTAATGGGAATGGTTTCATAATTATCAACCAGCTGTAGCAGCTGCAGGGCACTAATGAGGAAAGCTGCTGGGCCTGCATCCCTTTAGACATGAAAAAATGAAAGGTATAAAACATGCACAACCTGGATTAACCACTTAGATAAATGACAGGAGTTATTTACTGATACTGTCCTCGCTGTGTAACCTTTTCACCATATAATACATAAACGTATCTGGTGCTGTCCACATGACCAAAGCAGGTATATGAAAAAAGGGGAAGGGAGAGGACCTTCCAAGCAAGTCACATAAGTGGAACACTACGGTTATAATGAAAAACAGCGTTATTGTAGAAAATAGCACTATACAGTTTGTCAGCAATACAAAAAATACCAGTGAATGACCTTCCCCAACCAATATTAAAAAAGACAACATTGTCTAAAATGGCGATAAGCAACTGGGCATTCACCCATACACATGGCCAATCACACTCAAGAATATGGGATTTGCAGGGAACGAAGTTGCACAAGTCCTAGACTGAGAAGGGACAGTAAGACCTTGGGTAGTCCATCCTCAGCAAACTTCAAACATGATGATCCTGTGTCCAATCAAAATCAAGTATGCGGTAAAACAGTGTGTCTGGTGCAGGCAGGCAGATGACAGGGATTTCCCGAGCAGCCCTATAATTTAGTCGATTTGCAGGAGTTAGACTTCAGTCCATCACTGGTAATGTTTTCATTATAGAAAAACAAGGGCTAATGCACATGTAATTGGGGTCTGTGTTAAGGCTGATAACTGGCCAATTGGCCTCTGGGTGCAGGATAGGGGGATAGGTCCCAATCAAGACTAGAGTGCTGGTGCAGATATGACCATTGGAGAATCCCACCACTGCTGTAGCTCCCACTTTGTTGGGTGTACAATGTCACTCCGTGCCCCACATCTCGCTTCGCCATTTGATGTCAGTGTCCCTGCTTTGGCTATCAGACAACCATCACCTCCCCATCTGCGAATGCCCACGGGCTGCAGTCCCGAGAGATGTCACGTGCGTGATGATGCCACAACTGTATACGCTATATTATATTTTCTTTATTTGCTATTTTTTTCCCCCAAAAGTGGAGTTACCCTTTAACTGCACTTTAAGGCCTCATTTACACTTGCATTGATTACTAACACACATTAAAAAGTCTACCGCTTTTACATGCATTTTTGATGTGTTTTTGATGCTTTTATGATGCTCTTTTGAAGCTTTAACGAAGCTTGGCAAATCCCCTGCGTGTGTTGGGTTTCTATTTGTTTTAAAGAGGAAGTGATGTCAAATGATAAGTGATGATGAAGAAGTGACCATATTTGAGGCATGGTTAGCTATTGGTGTGGTATTTGATGTTTTTTTTTATTTTTTATTTTGGTGTTTTTGGTGTCTCAATAGTACCCCCACTCATCAGTTTAGTAGCTTATTAATACCTCCTGTGACAAACTAGGAGCGCAGAGAAAGAGCACATGTAGGCAAATCACGCTGAACCCGATGTGTAGGTGCTTGTTGGGGAACCTGGATATACAGGAGGGGGCAGCAATAGAGCACAGCAAGCAGGGTAGCAGTATGGCACGGCAAGGAGAAATAGGCCACAGGGCAGTAAAATTACACAGCAGGAAGTGATAATCTACAGGGCAGTAAGCAACAATAAACAGTCACAGGGCAGTCATTCACAAGTCAGCAATTTAAGGCACATGGTTCACAGGGCAGGATTCACAGAGCTTTAGAGAAGACTACTCACATTGGTGGCTTCAGGGAGCATCCAGTAGCATCCAGTAGCAGGTGAAGGGTCAGAAGTGGCAGAGGCGACCCCTGAATCCAGGGAGGCAGAGAGGGCAGGTCTCTTGCATCCAGTTGCAGCTTTGAGTGCACACAGGCAGAGGGGCTGTACGACACTCAGAGGACAAAGGGCAGGGTGATCTACAGAATGAGGGCTGACAGAGTCCGGGGAAGGTTGTGGGACCAGGGAAAGGTGGAGGTTCAAGATGACCTTTCTGTGGTATCAGGTTCACCAGGTAGCAGGGCAGTATGCACAGCAGTTCCAGTATCCAGAAAGTAGCTCAGTGGCACATTATCCCCCCAGTCAGTAATACACACCTAGTTCAGTAGTACCCCACCCGATTACATTCCTCACCACCCCACTACATTCCCATGCTCCCATTCACTCAGTAATACATTACTCACCACCTCCCCCGCTCAGTAGCATGCTCTTAAATACCTCCCTCCCCCCCTCCCTGCTCAGTAGTACATTCCCCATACCCTGCTTCCCCCCCTCAGTAGTACCCCCACTTGAAGACCAGGCCTATTGCTGACATTTGTTGCTTACAAGTTAAAATCAGTATGAAAAATTACTTAGAACCCCCAAACATTATATATATTTTTTTATCAGAGACCCTAGAGAATAAAATGGTAGTTGTATTGTATTTGTGCAGCGGTCTTTCAAACGCAATTTATTTGGACAAAATACACTTTAATGAATTAAAAAAAACTAAACAGTAAAGTTAGCCCAATTTTTTGTTTAATGTGTAAGATGATAAGCCAGGTAAATGGATACCTAACATGTCACACTTTAAAATTGCGCACACTCGTGAAATGGCGACAAATTACGGTACTTGAAAATCTCCATAGGCCAAGCTTTAAAACATTTTAACGGTTACTTGTTTAGAGTTACAGAGAAGATCATGTGCTTAAAATATTGCTCTCGCTCTAACGATCTTGTGATATCTCACATGTGTGGTTTAAACACTGTTTACATTTGCGGGCGCGACTTACGTATAAATTTGCTTTGGCGCACAAGCACGGAGGGATGGGGAGCTTTAATCTTTTTTAATTTCTTTTATTTATTTATTTATTTTTACACTGTCCCTGTATGTAATGTATTTTTCTGATCACATTTTTTGCTGTCACAAGGAATATAAACATCTCTTGTGACAGTAATAGGCAGTGACAGGTACACTTTATGGAGGGATCTGGGGTCTAAAAGACCCCAAAGCCCTCCTCTGCACTTGAAAGTATTCAAAATGCCAAGATTGGCATTTTTAAAAACTTTGTATTTTTTGTAAAATGTAGCTGTTGGCTGCCCAGTAAACCGGAAGTGACGTGCCGTTGCTTTAGGGTTACTACATCCGAGACCGGATCAAAGCTGATTCTGGCTTTGTTCGGGTCTCCGGCCAGCTGATGGACATGCTGACTAGTGATTCGGGTCTTCCGGTGGGACGAGAGAGCCTAGGCGAGCTGCGGAAGGTGGCGGGAGGAAGCCCAGTGGCTGCTTAGCCGCATCAGTTGTCATTATAAGAAAGCTGACTGGCGGCTCTAAAAAACAGTACCAGGGTGATGCCTGCAGCTGCCACCACGTGAGGCCAATGACATACAGGTACGTGATTTGTCAGCAAGTGAATAATAGTACATTTTACGCCGCCCCCCTGCTCAGTAGAATCCCCACTCAGTAGTATATTTACCCCCTTTCAGTAGCACCTTTGACCCCGCTAAGTAGTAACATGCTTCCCTATTCAGCAGTAATCTCCCCTGCCCAAACTACCTTCCCCACAACTTGCTGATCCTCCATTCTGCTGATCTCCCACTCTACTGATTATCTGGCACTCAGTTTCCTGCTTGTTCTTTGCTTCGGTCCCAGTTCATCTTCCTTCTTTTCCACACTAAACACCTCAGTCTGGATGTGAACACAAAGCACAGCTAATGTTGAATAAGTGCCCCTCAACAGCTGCAAGTGCGGTTAGGAAACACTATCATAGGCCTCATCTACAGGGTTTTTTCAGGGTTACTACAACAAACTCTGTTTTCTCAATGACCATACTGAAGGGAGGCAATCGATTTTGACCCTTCCCTCCACCCTTCCCTCCACCCCAGCTGAGGTGTCCCAGGAAGAACAAGGCCCTTCCATCCTTGAAGAAGTGAATGCGCCGAGCTGGAGCCAGGTATCTTTTTTTTTTAAATATTGATTGTCCTAATATTAATGATGTAAAGTAAAATGTTTGAATTGCTTACAAATCTATGATTTAATCCCCAAAATTATTATGTATACATATCACTATACAGTAGTGGCCAAAAATGTAGATAAAATCTTGGTGAACAGCTTGAAAAACGCTGGGGTCAAAATGATAGCCTTTTCTATTTGTTTAAAATTCAATTTGCAAGTCATAAACGGAAAATTGTGTGTGATTGATGAAGCAAAAAATACACAACTATGTGCCTTTTTTTTCTACACAGGGTGAGCTCAGCCAGGAGGAGGCTGTGCCCAGTGGTACGGAGGAGGAGGCCAGGACAAGTTGCAGGCAGGAGGTGGCTGGGCCCAGTAGGAGCCTCACAGAATGCCAGGTGCCTCCCCTCCGCATTCCCACCAGAAGGCCCAGGAGGATGATATGAACTGAGGAGGAATACTTGCCCTCATTTGGGAAGCCAGCCAATTTCTCAGTAACCCCCCCCCCCCCCCCCCCCCCCCCCAATGCAGAAGAGGCCTATGGTACATATTTGGCCACCAGATTGATGGAACTCGAGAAGGGCCAACGCCAACTATGTGAGGGGCTTTTTTCTGAGGCCCTTCAGAAGAGTTTAAGGGGCGAGCTTACGCCAACCACTCATCTTTATAATGAAGCCCCTCCTCCTCCTCCTTCACCACCAGAGGCACAGCCTCCAAGGAAGGCTGCAGAGAAGCGTTGAGTGAAGGCTGCACTGAAGAGTCGGAAGTGATTGCCTGGCTTCAGTCTGGTCTGACAGAAGACGCAGGCTGTTGTAGTACCACAGCCTGGGGACATAGATGTCATCTGCTGCTGTTCCTGGTCTATGGGAGTCCTGGACCAGATTGTGCTCCCTATTATATTGACTACGCAAGATCCCAATTTCCACTGACTTGATGTGTGCCCTGGGGGACAAAAGGCTTCACAAACTTCAAAAGTATCTCCAGTGTTGCCTTCCTCTTTATTTTGTTAACCATAATAAATGGACATTTTATTTTCAAAAAAAAATTGGCTATGTGTTTTTATTCAAAAACGACAGTTTTTTGTGAGTAGGCAGGTACATGTCAAAAAGACTATGGGGGTTATTTACAAAAGGCAAATTCATTTCGCAATACAAGTGCTAACTACAAGTGCAAAGTGCACTTGAAATTGCACTGCAAGTGCACTTGGAAGTGCAGTCACTGTAAATCTGAGGGGAAGATCTGAAATGAGGGGAAGCTCTGCTGATATTATCATCCAATCATGTGTAAGCTAAAATGCTGTTTTTTTTTTTATTTCCCTTGCATGTGCCCCTCGGATCCACAGCGAATGCACTTCCAAGTGCTCTTTCAGTGCAATTTCAAGTGCACTTTGCACTTGTAGTGCTAAATGAATTTGCCTTTTGTAAATAACCCCCCTATGTCAAATTAACAAGGGGCACCAACCTCATTAAGGATCATAAAAAATACAAGATAATAATGTTATTGTGGTAACTTGAAACTCAAAAAAAAATTAAACTGGAAATCACTAGAATTTTGGATATTTTTAAAAAAAATTGAAAATATATATTGTTGAAATCTAAAATGATAAAAGACGAGTCTAAAAAAGAATTGTAAACATTATTTATGGAGATGTGACTTTTAAAAACTAGAATATGAGAAGGATAAATAATGAAGAAAGAAGTTTGTGAGAACTCTGTGTCAATATAAGCAGCAAAGCGATTTTCGCATGGATTCTGTCCGATCGGACAATGTTGTTGAAAAATCCGACCGTGTGTATGCACCATCGGACAGTGTACATCGGATTGTCCGACGGACAAAGTCCTATCTCCTGCTGGATAGATTTTTTGACAACACGGTCTGATCACACCAAATCCGATCGTGTGTAGCGTTGTCCGACGGACAAAGTGCTACGCATGCTCAGAAGAAATTCTGTGACGGAAGCGCTCGGTCAGGTAAAACTACCTTTCCTAATCGACACAGCACATTCGTCACGCTGCAATGTTAAAATGTCTTTAATGCAGCGCATTCTCTTTTTCTTTACAATGCAAGAAGAATGACATGTTTTAGCTGCTCCTATTCACCCGCACTTCTCACAAACTTAGTTCTTTATTACTTTTCAGGATTTCTACACTACATGTTTATTTTTACTCAGATCGTAAAAGAATCTTTGTTATATTTTTAGCATGATTTGTCTTTTTTTTTTGTTTTTTTTTTGGAAGACATATTTGAAGGAGATTTTGTAATTATTTTTTGAGGGGGGTTGTGTGTCTCAACTTAGCAAAACCACATTATTAACATTTGTATTTGTTGCTTAAATTTACTATGAGTTTGTTGGTTGTTGGTGCCCCTTGTTAATAATACTTTATGATTAGTGAAATGTACCTGCCTACTCACAAATAAACTGTCATTGTAGAAAAGTAAAACACAATAGGCAATGATTATTTCAAATCAAAAAGACCTTTATTTCGGTCTCAGCAACAAAACAAAGAGGAACGCAGCCATGGTGAAACTTGGGGAATTTGCAAAGCCTTGGACCCCCACGGCAACCATCATTTTTCAAGCTTAGAAAATTGGGGGCCTGAGGAGTACGTATATTAAGGGGAGTGCAATCTGGTCCTGAAGTCCAAAACATCCGGAACTGCAGCAGATGCCATCTAGGTCCCCAGGCTCTGGTACTACGAGAGGCTCCATCTTCTCTCAGACCAGACTGAATCCAGGTCGTCACTCTCAGGTCTTCCTTCCACGCTTCCTTGCATGCTGTGGCTGTCGTGCTGGTGGGGTGGCAGAAGGAGGAGGAGGAGGAGGCGGAGCATGGTCACTATGGCAAACATGTGTGAGTGGGGTCATCTCCCCAGCCATCCCCTTATTTAGGACATGGAGGATGAGCCCCTCACACATGTTGCGTTGCCTCACCTCCATACCCTTCATTTTAGTGACAACCACGGAGCCAAAGGTCTCCTCGTCGGTGGGTGTGGCATGTAGGGAGGCTGAAGCCTCTCTGATCATCCGGAGCGCTGACTCTCCCGCATCACCCCCCCCCTTCTCGCCCTTCTGTAGGGAAGGCAGAGGGGAGGGATTTGGGAGTCAGTCAGGCTCCGAGGCCTAGCCCCCTCTTGGCTGCTACTACCCACCTCTTGGCTGCCACTAACCCCTTCCTCCTCCTGACTGCCACATTCCACAGCCTCCTCCTGGCTGAGGTCTTCCTGTGTATGAAAAAGGGACATAGTTTCAGTTATTTGTTCATCAAACACACACAATTTTCATCTAGTGACTGTTGCAAAATGTTTACAAATAGAAAACCATACAATTCTCAGCCCTGCAGTTTAGATTCTTGCCCCAAATGTCTCCAACACTACTGTCTGTTGATATGTCAAACACGTTAGGAACTAAGCAATTGGTGATCCTGAATTCAGTGAACATCATTCCTTTTTCACAAAAATGGTTCCCAAACTACTATACCTGGAACAAGCTGGGCTCCTCCACCTCTTCCAGACTGGAAGGCCCAGGTTGCTCCTCGGAAGCCTCATCAGGGGTGGCCTGCGCGCAAGGAAGCGTGGAAGGAGGAGTCGAGAGTGACTCCGTGACATCAGCCTGGTCTTTGAGAAAATGGAGACTGTCATAGTACCAGAGCTTGGGGGCATAGACCTCATCTGCTGCAGTTGCAGTTTCTTCAGACTTCAGGACCTTCTTGCGCTCCCTGATATACGCACTTCTCAGGCTGCCAATTTTCTTTCTTATATCATCAACAGTTGCCATGGGGAACCTTGGCTTTACAAATTCCACAAGTTCCAGCAGGGCTGAGTACCTCTTTGTTTTGATGCCGTAATGGGGGTGTTTGGCCTGCCATAAAACGGGAAATTCCCTGTATTTCTCAATGAAGAGGGGGAGAAAACTCACGTCGTTGAATCCCTGCATAATCTCTGCAAGACACAACACCACACAAAACACTATAAATTATGTCAGGCTAAACTCTCCTAATCTTCTCCATAAAGAAGCCTCAAGGTCGAATCAGTCTAGGCTAGTTATGTACCAACGTCAAATTGTACCTTCGTTTATAGCGATCGTCTCGTGCGTGAGCTTTCTCTCCCCTCGTCTCCCAGATCGTGGCTACGACACAGGCGTGTGACGTTTTATATACAGTGCGCATGCGTCAAACTCCGCCCGCCCCTGACGATCTTTCTCGTCTATTCCCCACCCCTTCTCTTTACGGCACAGTGGGGAGAGCACATGGCGGGGACACAGCAGGTGCGCCCGAAATATCCCACCAACGAGGAGGAGGACGAGGAAAGTCCGGAGGCAGAAACGTCCCGATCCCAGAGCCTGAAATTCAAGGCCTCCAATATGTCATTTGGAGAAATGTTGGAGATGGTGGACATATTAAAGAGGAGCGACTATGATGGGAAGTATGGGCCTTACCTCAACCCCAATGTCCGCAAGGCCAAGATCATGTCTAAAGTTGTGAGGAGGCTGTACAATCATTTTGGGGTACAACGATCCAAGGAGCAACTGAGGAAACGCTGGTCAGACCTGAAACTGAGGGAGGCCGATCAGTACAGAAAGGTCAAGCGAGTTCTTCAAAAAAGTAAGTAGTTGTGTTTCTGTCTTTGATTTCTTGCTTGCATACTGCTCCATGTGTTTGGATTTTTACAAAGTTGTACATTCCAAAATGGCCACTTTCAGGTTCGTCTGTGCATTCGATCGTACTCAACCTCGATCTTTCTGCCACTGTCATGTTCGTGTGTGTGTGTGTCCATTCGATCGTACTCAACCTCGATCGTTCGGCCACTTATAATACGATGTTTGTTGTTTTTTGGGGGAAAGGAAGTTTGTTCTCTCTAGAAATGTCATCAAGACTGTCCAGCCAATTTATTCAATGTAAAGGAGACGTCACCCAGTAGCTGTTTACCCATCTGGACTCTAGAGCACTAGTGCTGGGACACCTAAACCCCCTTTTTATTAGGCTTTTCCACACATGTGCTCCAGTGGATACTAGAGGGGGGTCTCCATCACCCAAACGTCGACCAAAAAGCTATAAGTTTAGGACCTTTACAAAGTGACTACATTCATGTTGGTGTCATTTGTAACTGGACACCCAAAAATATTGTCCCTCACTTTCAAGCAATGTTTGTCATTTCCTATTTCTGCCCTCAATAGATTGTGTTGCTAAATATTCCTTTTGTACATTCTCATAGGGTAGCGAAAACTTGGGACGTCTGAGGAAACCCCAAAACCAACACCTCCCAAAAAAGGGGAAAGAGCAGAAGCAGAGGAGGAGGAGGAGGAGGAAGGAGAGATCAGAGAAATTGGAGAACTTGTCACCACAACAGGTGAGTGTGGGAGAACACAGCTACTGGTAAGCTAATCAATGTATGGCTGCCTCATTTCCAAGACCCTATTTTTTTTTTGTGTTTGGTTTTTAGGTGACGTGGATGTTGTGGAAGAAAAATCGCACTTTACCACAGAGAGTGCCCACGTACTCATCGGGGAGATAATGGTCTGCAATAGAGATCTAGATTACATAAAGCAAAACATCAATGATGTTCAACAAAAATTGAAGAACATCATTGATGTTTTAGGAAAAATCTGAAAACGCACCAAGTAATTAACACACATTTGTGGCTGCTTCTGACCACATTTGCAAGTTAAGAACTGTGTGAAATTTGGAACATGCACACATTGTGTCCACATGTGCTAGCTCCCATCATGGTGGATGAATGACAACGTTTTTTTGGGGGTGCAACCACTTTACGAACTACTAAAGTGGTTGTGGTGAAGGGGTTGCCCCTCCAAAAAACGTCCATTCATCCCCATGATGGAAAATGGCACTTTTGAAGATTCCAGGCATGTGTTTTAACATATAATGACCATTTTCACACCCAAATTGTGTGCATGTTCTAAATTTCCACTTTCCAGGGGTGACCCCCCCCATGTGATGAAGGCAAGATCAAACACACTTTGAACATATAGTCATGTCTGATCTTGTCTTCACTTTAGAAAGTTGAACTTTCCTAGTTCCTAGGTTCTGTTTTGCTCCAAGCCTGGTTTTACAAAATGCGGAATGTTTGTAAACAATGTTGTAAATAACCAAGATGTTGTCAGTTTGGCCAAGAAGTTTGTAAACACACTTGTGAATGTTTTGCAAGTAAACTTTTTTACTTTTCAAAATGTGTGGCTTCCTTATTTAAAAAACAAAATGCATTATGTATGTCAAATGTAAAGGATTTGGGGGGCAATGGGTGTTATTTACTAAAGGCAAGTCCAGTTTGCACTGCAAGTTTCTTTTCAAGGGCACTTTTTCACTGCACTTGTAGAGCATAGTGGATTTGACTTATGTAAATGACATCCACAGTGCTTTGTACGAAAACACGGAGCACAGCATTTTTGTGAAAACACACATGTCTGACCTGGTGATGAAAAGGAGTATTTTGGGTGTCAGTTATGTACTACAAACCTTCTCTAGACCAAAGATTAGGTATCAAACACACAACATGAGAATAATCTTTTTGTGAAGAAGAGACTGTTACCTCCTTTTGCCCAGAAAGTGCATTCCCACTGTCGAAGGCAAAGGGAAAAAATTTCAAGGTAAAATAAGCTAAAAAGAATACGGAAATGACAAGAAATCATAGGTTGGTTGAAAAATAATATTTATTTAAAAATGCCTCTCACACATCGTCAAGCAGAGCAATGGCCCCCCTACCCACAAAGTAGTCCATATATTGCTCGCGGACCGCGCGGGCATTTAGAGGGGGCAAGCCTGGACGTGCCACTTGAAGGGCTGTGAGGTCAGCATTTGGAGGGCCCTCCACATCTGGGCCAACGGCCACCACATAGTTCCTGTTATGTCTTTTGAGGAAGTTGTGCAATATGCAACAGGCAAGAACTATGTGGTTCAGTTTGTATTCCGCCAAGTTAATTACCGTCAAGAACAGGCGGATGCGGCTGGCCAGGATGCCAAAAGTGTTCTCCACAACTCTTCGGGCTCTGGACAGCCTGTAGTTGAAGACCCTCTGGTCTGGGGTGAGGGTCCTCATCGGGAACGGCCTCATCAGATGGGGAGTCAACGCAAACGCTTCATCTGCGACAAAGACAAAGGGGAGTCCTTCTGCATTCTCCTCTGGAGGTGGCAAGCACAGACTGCCACTTTGGAGACGCCAGTAGAACTCCGTGTGCGCAATGGCACCACCATCCGAGATCCGGCCGTTCATCCCCACGTCCACATACATAAACTCATATGTCGCCGACACCACCGCCAACATCACTACACTATTAAACCCCTTATAATTATAATAGTAGGACCCCGAGTTGGGCGGTGGGACGATGCGGACGTGTTTCCCATCAATTGCCCCTCCGCAGTTAGGAAAGTCCCAACGGCTGGCAAAGTGGGAGGCCACAGTCTGCCATTCCTGTGGCGTGGAAGGGAACTGTGGAGTGAAACCAGAAAAAAAAATTAGTCACTTTGCACATAAACATTGCAAGCAGATTAGACAATCAACATCTTGGAACAAGAGCATTGTTTAAAATTGGAGGCTGGAAAGTATTTGCACAGAAAAGTAGAGGCTCCCCTTCACAGATTAATCACCCCCCATCAATCTCCCCACTTCTGATGGGCCATTGGCAATAACTAGGGTTTTGGGGGGGGGTTGGACAGGTAACCCTCTGCACTTCATTGATTGGCAAATGGCTCAATAATGTGTGCTAGTTTGGCCAGACCCTCTGTACTTAACACTATTGGCAGCCCCCAGGAAAGCTAAAATAACATTTCAACCCCCCCCCCCAAAAAAAGGAAAGCACATTGTGACATTCTGCAATTACCTAGCAAGCTAATAGGAGGGAAAGAACACAAGAAAATAGGAAATGGAAAGTATGGAGGCAGCCCCTTGCACTACATGCTTTGCAGAATTCATCCCTAAAGATGCCCACTATAAAGAGGTAGGTATATAGTGTGTATTGACCTTGGGAAAGCCAGCAGATAGAGGATTGGTACCATCTGACAGAGCAGTTGGGGGAGGGGGTTCCTAATGAGTTTGCCCCCCCCCCCCCCACAAAAAAAATTAAAAAGGGGCTCTACATGAAGTAAACCACACAGCAAACATTAGTGCATATTTTAGGGGGTGTTTGGGGGCAAACAATACTATGCAGCAGACAAAAGACATTGCTTAAGTGACTAGGCCATAGGTGTCTATTGGGGCAGAAGAGCATGCTGGGGAGGTAAGTGAAGGGAAAAATGCATGAAGGAGAAAAGGGGCACAGCATATTAGAGCATATTGCAATCATGGTAATTAGGGAAGGAGGTCAAAAATACAAGACAATAGCAAACAGAGCATACATAGAAGGGAATAGTAAAGGAGAAATGTTACCTTAATATAGTCCTCCTGCAGGACCTCGATGATGGCAGAACAGGTCTCTGGAATAATGATTCCCAGGGCCTGGGGAGAGATACCTGAAGAGAACTTCAAATCCTGAAGACTTCTCCCTGTCGCCTCAACGTGGCAACAAGCCTCTGCTCCGGAGTAATGGCTTGTCTCATGCAGGTATCCTGCCGGCTGATAAAAGGGGTCAGCAAAGCCAAAAGACGGTGAAAATCGGGGTCCGTCATCCGGAGAAAGTTCCTGAAATCATCAGGATTATTCTCCCGGATCTCACGAAGCAAAGGCATGTGCGAGAACTGATCACGCTGAAGCAACCAATTCTTGGTCCACATACTCCTCGTCACTTTGTTCATGGACGGGTCTTGGGTCAAAGCTAAAAGCCCGACACCAATTCCACGTACAGCACGAACTCGGCGACAAGTACGCACGGGAAACATCGCTCACAAGGTCACAAAAGGTCGGCTGGTCAGAACGGACAAACAGAAAGCACCGATAAACAGCAAGGCCTGAAAGAACGAAATGAATACCAGAAACGAGCAGACAATAAGCAGTGCAAATCAAAGCAGCCTATATCAAGATATAGGCCGCAATGACCAACAAATGCGAACAGACTACACGCACTAATAAACAGATACACACGACAAGCACAAACTGAAGAGCAGTAACGATCTGAGTCAGAAAACTGAGAAGCGCGAGTCTTAAGTCACCAAACTTCGACTAACTCGCGATAAACACGGGATCAGCAGAAGGAGCCCAACGGGTGCCTTTTCTAGTCTCGTGGAAGACGACTTACGTCACGACGTTCTTGCAGACCGGATATTCCGACAACGTTGTCCGACCGTGTGTACGCAACAACAACATTGGACAAAGTACGACGGACAGGATCCGACCGACCTGGTCCGCGGATAATCCGACCGCGTGGGAAGGGAAAGGGGCGGAGTGAGGCTCCAGGGGACTTCACAGGATTTTGGGGAAATGAAATGAACACTATTATATAGACTGCAGTAACAAAAGAGCTTAAACTACCAATATATATATATATATATATATATATATATATATATATATATATATATATATATACACACACACACGCACAGTATCTCACAAAACTGAGTACACCCCTTCACATTTTTGTAAATATTTTATTATATCTTTTCATGTGACAACACTGAAGAAATTACACTTTGCTACAATGTAAAGTAGTTAGTGTACAGCTTGTATAACAGTGAAAATTTCCAAATTGGGCCCAATTAGCCATTTTTTGGTGTCTTGTGACTCGTTATGCCCTGTACACCCGACTGGTTTTCCTGTCGGAATAAACTCGTAAGGTTTTTCCCACGGAATTCCGATGGAATTCCGCTCTAGCTGTCTTGCATACGGTCACACCAAATTTTGACTGTCAAGTTCGCGGTGACGTACAACACTACAAAGATCTGAGAAAGAAAAAGTTCAATGCTTCCGAGCATGCGTCGACTTGATTCCGAGCATGCGTGGTTTTTGGTGCGTCGGAAAAGCATACAGACGAGCGGATTTTCCGATAGGAATTTGGAAAAATATAGGACATGTTCTCTATCTAAGTCCGTCGGAATTTTCGACTGAAAAAGTCTGATAGGACATACACATAGTCAGAATATACAATGAAAAGCTACCGTCTGTGTACAGGGCATTAGTGTTACAATTCCTCAGGTGTGAATGGGGAGCAGGTGTGTTAAATTTGGTGTTATCGTTCTCACTCTCTCATACTGGTCACTGGAAGTTCAACATGGTGGGGGGTCAGCCTGTCAGTGCTCAGACCATACGCCGCACACTGCATCAAATTGGTCTGCATGGCTGTCGTCCCAGAAGGAAGCCTTTTCCAAAGATGATGCACAACAAAGCCTGTAAACAGTTTGCTGAAGACAAGCAGACTAAGGACATGGATTACTGTCTGATGAGACCAGGTAAACGTATTTGATTCAGATGGTGTCAAGCATGTGTGGTGGCAACCAGATGAGGAGTACAAAGACAAGTGTGTCTTGCCTACAGTCAGGCAGGGTGGTGGGAGTGTCATGGTCTGGGGCTGTATGAGTGCTGCCAGCACTGGGGAGCTACAGTTCATTGGGGGAACCATGAATGCCAACATGTACTGTGACATACTGAAGCTGAGCAAGCTCCCCTCCCTTCGGAGACTGGTCAGCAGAGTAGTATTCCAATATAATAATGACCCCAAACACACCTCCAAGACGACCACTGCCTTGCTAAAGAATCTGATGGTAAAGGTGATGGACTGGCCAAGCTTGTCTCCAGACATATAAGTGGAAGAGGACTCCAGTGGCAACCTGTGAAGCTCTGGTCAACTCCATGTCTAAGAGGGTTAAGGTAAAAATCAATGGTGGCTACACACAATATTGACACTTTGGGCCCACTACTTTACAGTGACATTTCTGTTATCACATGAAAAGGTATAATAAAATATTTACAAAAATTGTGAGGGGTGTACTCACTTTTGTGAGATACCGTATATATATATATATATATATATATATATATATATATATATATATATAATATATATAATATATATATATATATATATATAAAATATATATATATACACTGTATAAGACACATCTTAGAAATATTTATTTCAATTAACCCCAGCGCTTTTAAGTATCTAACAAGAAAAGATACTAACTTCTGATGTCTGTTGCACACACAACCTCTTATTGATGCTATACACTGCCTCTTTGTTCTTAGAGAACATTGATCCGGTTTTTCCAGTTAACACAGCAATCAGATGTTTCTTAATTATTCTACTTGCTAAGGTCAGTAATCCATTAGTGATATTACAATTACAGTATTGTCTTTTTTACAAAGTTAAAGAACCTCAAAAAACATTGGTTAATTATATGTAGGTACATTTTCAGGGTAGCATAGTTACAATAAATTACCATTTCTTTTTTTAGTATACTGAAGCAATGGACTGGCCGCATGTCTAATATTTTAACGTCTGGACTAAACATATCCAGATAATTGATAATAAGAGCAAAAAATAAGAACAATGATATACATTTTTTTATAGCAACCACCACATTTCACCAACAATTTACAACATTCAGAAAGATGAAAAATGATTTTCGGTGAGTTGTTATGAGTTTTACTTTGCATAGTGATGTTTGCCTTAGTAGACATGAAAGTTTAAAGTGACTCTGTTGTTTGAAAACAAATTCTGAGAAAAAAAATACATCCTGCAAAAGAAGACTCATAATGATTTCTTTCAAAAGGCATTGAATCTTCACTTTGTCACATCCATTGGCATTGGACACATCCAGAAGTGTTGGCTGCCCACTAGAGAGGTAAGTATTAAATGGCATATGCTTTTGCAAGCAGCTCTTTTTCAATTTTTTTTTGCCATGCAACAGTTACTTTGCTTGTTATATAATTTAGAAACATATTTATTTAGTAGCAATTACTGCATTCTGTGGCAACTGGAACAAATGTATATGGACTGTATCCTTATGGTTTAAACCTTTACATTAAAGTTTTGATTCAGTTGATGCATTAATGCTGGCTGACTGATGTCTTAAAAAAAGACCACTACAAAGAGAAAGCTTTTATTTCTATATACAGTATTTTATTATTCAAGGATACAAAATGCATTTACACTACAAAGCTATTTTCTTCCAACATTTTCATTAAAAGTCTTATGACTGTAATGTTTTCATATTTCCACTCCTGAAAAATGCAGAATATTGGAAAATCTATTCACCATAGCACGAAAATATTTCACAAACACTTATTTTTCCTCTTGGGTCTGAGCCTTTGTTCCAAGCTAACATTTATAGAAATCTGTGTTACGCTATGGAAATCAAACTTTCCTGACAGACTCCATGGCAGCCTACTTGTGGGTTAACCCCGCCTCCTCTCCAATGCTATAGGACCCCATTCCCATAAATTAGAGCTCACCACTAAAGACTGCGTTCCATTACTAGCCAACTCTTGATCAATGGGTGGGAACTCCGTCTGCCATGGAGTCCCTCAGGAAAGGAGAATTACGGTAAGTATTTGATAGGACATTTTCAGTTTTCCTGACAGACTCCATGGCAGCCTACATGTGGGAAATAACTAGCCAAACCGCACGGGCAGGTATGTTGCTCAATAGGGATGGGCCGAATGCCCCCTGGTTTGGTTTGCACCAGAACATGCGAACAGGCAAAAAATTTGTTTGAACACGTGAACACCGTTAAATTCTATGGGACACAAACATGAAAAATCAAAAGTGCTAATTTTAAAGGCTTATATGCATGGTATTGTCTTAAAAGTCTTAAAAAGTGTTTGGGGACCTGGGTCCTGTGTATCAATGCAAAAAAAAGTTTTAAAAACTGATGTTTTTTCGGGAGCAGTGATTTTAATAATGCTTAAAGTGAAACAATAAAAGTGTAATATTCCTTTAAATTTCGTACCTGGGGGGTGTGTATAGTATGCCTGTAAAGTGGCGCATGTTTCCCGTGTTTACAACAGTCCTAGAGCAAAATTACATTTCTAAAGGAAAAAAAGTAATTTAAAAGTACTAGCGCTAGTGGCTATAATGAATTGTCAGTCCTGGAAATACACATAAAAGTTCATGGATAAAAATGGCATGGGATTCCCCCCAGGGGGGTCCCCCCAAATTCCATACCAGGCCCTTCAGGTCTGGTATGGATATTAAGGGGATCCTGCGCCAAAATTTAAAAAAAAATGGCGGTAGGGTCTCTCTTAAAATCCAGGTCTGGTATGGATTTTAAGAGCAACCCGGCGCCAAAAATCCATACCAGACCCTTATCTGAGCACGCAACCTGGCAGGGCGCAGGAAAAGAGCGGGGCAAGAGAGCGCCCCCCTCCTGAACCATACCAGGCCACATGCCCTCAACATTAGGAGGGTGCTTTGGGGTAGCCCCCCAAAGCACCTTGTCCCCATGTTGATGGGGATAAGGGCCTCATCCCCACAACCCTTGCCCGGTGGTTGTGGGGGTCTGTGGGCGGGGACCCCCAGATCCCGCCCCACCTGTGTTAAATGGTAACGGGTACAAAATGTACCCCTACCGTTTCACAAAAGATGTGTGAAAAGGGTAAAAAAAAAGACAATACAAGCCTTGGGACAAGTCCTTTATGTCCCACGGAGGTAGATCGTAGGTGGCGTGCGGCTTTTTTTTTTTTTCGGTCTGTCAGCGCGCAAGAAGAAGAAGACTCCATGGGACAGTTTTATTTTTTCGTTTTTTTCATAAAGGACTTTTACCAGATACCAGAGGAGCCGGCTTTCTTTCTGTTTCACTGGTCACAAATCCCACTTCAGAAATATAAAAAAATCTGTGCTATGTCACTTGGTGAATGCAGCTAAAGCATGCATCACTCTGTGCTGGAAGGACCCACAACCAACTCCCATTGCCTTGTGGCTTAATAAATTCAGAAGCATAGGAATAATGGAGGATCTAGGACTTACGGCGCAAGATAGAAAGGAACAATATACTGAAACATGGGCCTCATGGGAAGTATTTGTATATTCTGAAGAGGGAAGGAGGCCACTGGGAAGTGGGGGGGGGGAGTAAGGTCTCGTGTTACATCTTGGAGTAACATGAGTGGGTTGTCCATATTCTCTGAAACAGGGGGGGTTATATATATATATATATATATATATACACATATTTTGATGTGTGTACGAATTCCTTTTTTGGGGGGTTTTGTTTTGTTTTTTGTTTGGATTTGGGTTTTCTTTTCTTTTTGGATTAAAATAAAAGGTGAACTGAAATTCAGGAATATGGGTTACACATAGTATATAGTAATACACATGGTTTGATGGAGGTAGTGTGTAAAGTGAAAATATGTCAGGAATATATGCATTTATTTCTGTATATTAACTGGTATGATGTATGGTGTAATGGAATTATAGTTTTTCTTGCAAAAAATAAATAAAGAATAAAAAAAAAAAAAGAACCGTTCCTGACTTTCTTCCCCCGGATGATCCTCACCCCTATGCTCGGCTCAAACCCGAAAATTACTTCAGTGTTCTTTGAGAACCAAGAAATTGTCCTACCTACATTCAGGGCCCCTGGGTCCACTGAAGCTTACCCTATGGATGTAGGGGTAATACTGAAGGAATACCTGCAAGTTACTTCCTCCTTCCTAGCTGTTTATCCTGCACTCTGAGAATAATAAATGGAAGCGAGCTTCGACCAGAACGATTGCGGCCTGGATCGTCCAATCCATCCAGCAGGCTTATAGGGCTAAGGGCTTGGCTCCTCCAGAGGCGGTGATGGCACATTCCACCAGGGGTATGGCGGCTTCCTGGGCAGCAGCCTGGCATGTGGCTCCAGATGTCATCTGCAAAGCGGCCTCGTGGGCCTCCATTAATACCTTTATGTCACATTATTGCATAGAACCTGCTTCTCTATTATCTGTGAACTTTGGTTTAAGAATCCTGCCGGTTGACGGGGCAAATTAAATTTATTTTTGATCAGCATACCGTGTGGTTTGACTAATTATTTCCCACACGTAGGCTGCCATTGAGTCTGTCAGGAAAACTGAAGATTTCCTATCAAATACTTACTGTAATTTTCCTTTCCTGATGGACTCCATGGCAGACAGAGTTCCCACCCATTGATCAAACTGTTGGGGTGCCTTGAGGACAGGAGTTGAGAAACAATGCTGTAAGTAAATGAGATAATGTTAGGCCCCTTTCACACTGAGGCGTTTTTCAGGCGTTTTAGCGCTAAAAATAGTGCCTAAATAACGCCTGAAATAATCTTGCCCCAGAATTCTCAATGTAAAAGTCCTGAGTGCATTCACATTGAAGCGTTGCGCTGGCTGTGCGTTGGAAAAAATCCTGCAAACAGCATTTTTAGAGCATCTTTTGGGCGCATAAAATAGCGCTGTAAAAACACCTATCGCCATTGGAATGAATGAGTACTGCTGTAAAACCGCGGTAAAACCATGAAAATACTGATGTAAAGCATTGGGAAAACTGTGGGAAGGTCACATGACCGCAGTAGAGTGGAGGATGCTGGGATACCAGGAAATCCGGTTGAGAACAGGAGAGGAGACAAGACAGAGTGACATCATGGCAGAGCAAGCCGTTGAAATGCAGCCAACTGCTGCAGGAGCAGCTTTAGAATCAGAAAGACCCCCTGGAAGTGGAGATCCAGAGGAGTTCATCGACACCATGCGCAGGCACCCAGATCTCTGGGACAAAAAACATAGTTTTTATGCAAACCACCTGAAGAAAAGTGCTGGGAGGGATGCTGTGGCTGAGCATCATATAGAAAATTGGAGCTCATTATCTAACAAAAGAAAAGCTGAGAAAAGTAAGTAGTTCCCAAGTCCGGTATATCCAATCTAGTCCCTATTCCCAATTCCGGTATACCATACCACATATCTAGTACCGATAGTCCCAAACTCCCACACCTCCTTATCCCAAACCACCCACCATAACCCCTCATAGTTCCAAACCACCCACCATAACCCCTCATAGTCCCAAACCACCCATTATTATCCTTATTCCAACCCCCCCTAATCCCAAACCCCTGATCATAACCCTAATCCCACTCCTCATAGTCCCAAACTCCTAACCCTAACCCTAACCCCACTCCTCATAGTCCCAAACTCCTAACCCTAAGCCTAATCCCACTCCTCATAGTCCCAAACTCCTAACCCTAATCCCACTTCTGCTAGTCCCAAACTCCTAACACTAACCCTAATCCCACTCCTAGTCCCAAACTCCTAACCCTAATCCCACTCCTCATAGTCCCAAACTCCTAACCCTAATCCCACTTCTGCTAGTCCCAAACTCCTAACCCTAACCCTAATCCCACTCCTCATAGTCCCAAACTCCTAACCCCAACCCTAATCCCACTTCTGCTAGTCCCAAACTCCTAACCCTAACCTTAACCCCACTCCTCCTAGTCCCAGATTCCTAACCCTAACCCTAATCCCACTCCTCCTAGTCCCAAACTCCTAACCCTAACCCTAATCCCACTCCTCATAGTCCCAAACTTCTAACCCTAACCTTAATCCCACTGCTAGTCCCAAACTCCTAACGCTAACCCTAATCCCACTGCTCATAGTCCCAAACTCCTAACTCTAATCCCACTTCTGCTAGTCCCAAACTCCTAACCCTAACCCTAATCCCACTTCTGCTAGTCCCAAACTCCTAACCCTAACCCTAATCCCACTCCTCATAGTCCCAAACTCCTAACCCTAACCCTAATCCCACTCCTCATAGTCCCAAACTCCTAACCCTAACCCTAATCCCACTTCTGCTAGTCCCAAACTCCTAACCCTAATCCCACTCCTCATAGTCCCAAACTCCTAACCCTAACCCTAATCCTACTTCTGCTAGTCCCAAACTCCTAACCCTAACCCTAATCCCACTCCTCATAGTCCCAAACTCCTAACCCTAACCCCACTCCTCATAGTACCAAACTCCTAACCCTAACCCTAATCCCACTCCTCATAGTCCCAAACTCCTAACCCTAACCCCACTCCTCATAGTCCCAAACTCCTAACCCTAATCCTAATCCCACTTCTGCTAGTCCAAAACTCCTAACCCTAACCCTAATCCCACTTCTGCTAGTCCCAAACTCCTAACCCTAATCCCACTCCTCATAGTCCCAAACTCCTAACCCTAACCCTAATCCCACTCTTCCTAGTCCCAAACTCCTAACCCTAACCCTAATCCCAATATTGTTAATAACTTTTAAATATAATGTAGTAAATAATTGTAATTGACTCACCAAATGTTATTGAACAAATGAATTTATTATTGCATGGGACATTGGTGAATTTATACAAGGCTTAAATGAACATACATGAAACAATTAGGTTGTATATTGAATTTTTAAATCATATTTTCTTGCCAACTGAGTGCACCATCCGGACTCATAAAGTAGTCAGCAAATGCATCTCGAATTGTAAATCCTACTATAGGTCCACGCACATGAAGAAAGTCGGCCGGTTCAATGTTGTGTGACAGTGTATCCTCAAATTCACTCCATCCCTCTCTCTCACCAAATTGTGTAATATAAACGCAGCCTTGATTACCTTACAAGCGTTTTCAACATTCAGATTAATTGGTTTTAAAAGTATTTGACACTTGTTGGCCAGTATTCCAAAAGCACATTCGACAAGTCTACGTGCCCGACACAGCCTGTAGTTGAAAATCCTCTTTCGTGTATCAAGATTTCGCAGAGAATATGGTTTCATGAGATGTTCATGAATGGCGAAAGCATCGTCTGCTACAAACACGAATGGCATATCGGCTCCTTCTGTTCCGGGCAGTGGTCGGTTATCCGGTAAATTTAATTGATTATACGCAAGTCATTTTCCAAATTTACTTTGCAGGAAAACAGCGGAGTCTGCACTGCTCCCAAACGATCCAATATCTACAAAGAGGAATTTGTAGTCTGCGTCGACCACAGCCATTAAAACTACAGAAAAATACTTTTTGTAATTGTAGTACTGGCTTCCACTATGGCATGGTTTGATTAGACGAATATGTTTTCAGTCAATAGCTCCCAAACAGTTAGGAACATTTGTCTTGTTTAAAAAACGCTGAGCAACATCTTCCCATTTATCCTTATTTGGAATAGGCATGAATCTACTCTTCAGGTTCCATATTGCATCACATGTTTCTTTAACAATTCCGCTTATGGTTGATATGCCTACCCGGAATTCATATTGAAGTGATGAGTAGGTATTTCCTGTAGCAAGATATCTGTAAAGAATTTTTTTTTATCTTTCAGTAAAAATTATCAAACAACGTTGGAAAACATTGAGGGACAATTTTAAGAGAGAATTAATGAAGCAGCAACAGATATGAAGTGGATCAGGCGCAACAAAGGGAGGATCTATTGCCACTACTATGAATTGGAGTTTCTAAGACCAGTGATGCAGGAGAGACAGTAAGTAGTAAAATAGTATACATTGTATAAATAATATTTTTGATAAGGGATGTATATAAATAACAGCAATTATCATGTGATACTGTCTAATCATTTTTATTTTATTCAGAACTGACAAAAATTTCAGTAGCGATACTGAGGAAGAGGAGCTTATACCGGCAACTCAAGAAACAAACAATACCACCGAAACACAGCCATTGGAAGAGGTTTATGAAGACAGAGAAACACCAGAGCCTCCAAAGAAGGTCGACAGCAAGAGGCAAACAAAATAAAAAAACAAAAACACAACAATTTATTGATGTCGTTAAAAACCTAATAGATTGTCAAAGGAGTGAGAATCAGGAGATCGCAGCATTTACAAAGAGTTTGATTCCCCAAATAGAACAAGTCAAGAAGGAGTTGCAATGTGATCTTAGAATTGACTTATTGAAGGTCATAAAATCATATCAACAGAAAAGCAATCCACCCAGTGTACGTGGCCAACCTTATGAAAACCTGAACCAACAGCAAAACAACCGTTACGGGAACCAATGGGAAGAATCCACGTTTCGTCCAATTAGTTATAACAATCCATGTGGCCCAAACATGATGAGCATGACTCCCCCCAATTCAATCAAAGATTTAATACAACCCAATTTGATATGCCCCCAAATTATTATCCCCAAACTCAAGCTCCTCCTCCTCCTACTACTCAGCCACACACCGCTAGAGGGGAGTTACACCCTCACACCTCCTACTATCATGACCTTTGATCTTATTCTGATGATTGCTTTTTGATTGCAAAAGTTAGTAAACCTTAGTTTATTAGAATGTTTTAAATCTAACTTTTGCAAATATTTCACAGTTTTTGTAATAATAAACAAGTTTTTTTATTCATAGTTTATTTTAAATAAGAAGATTCAACTATTAAAAATTATAATATATTTGATTGTGTTATATTATTAAAAAATATATAATAAAAGTTCAGTTTATGCATATGTTGTGCAAATTTGAAAAATAAATGTTAATTTTTTCAACAAAAAATATTTGTAGTAAGTTTATTGGTTTGTGAATGATAATATAAATGTAATTATAAAATCGCTTCCCTAAGCGTTATTAGTAACCGTTCACAAGGTGATATTGCATCCCTACAATTAGTATCTTGTCTCAACAACGCGGGTGTAAGCAGGTCAAGAAGAAAGTCAAATCTATGGAAATAAAGAGATTTGTTGTTAAAAACCATAGGGACTAGGAGTTTGGGACTATGAGGAGTGGGATTAGGGTTAGGGTTAGGAGTTTTGGACTATGAGGAGTGGGATTAGGGTTAGAGTTAGGAGTTTGGGACTAGGAGGAGTGGGATTAGGGTTAGGGTTAGGAGTTTGGGACTATGAGGAGTGGGGTTAGGGTTAGGAGTTTGTGACTATGAGGCATGGGATTAGGGTTAGGGTTAGGAGTTTGGGACTAGCAGAAGTGGGATTAGGGTTAGGGTTAGGAGTCTGGGACTAGGAGGAGTGGGATTAGGGTTAAGGTTAGGAGTTTGGGACTATGAGGAGTGGGATTAGGGTTAGGGTTAGGAGTTTGGGACTATGAAGAGTGGGATTAGGGTTAGGAGTTTGGGACTATGAGGAGTGGGGTTAGGGTTAGGAGTTTGGGACTAGCAGAAGTGGGATTAGGGTTAGGTTTAGGAGTTTGGGACTATGAGGAGTGGGGTTAGGGTTAGGAGTTTAGGACTAGAAGAAGTGGGATTGGGTTAGGGCTAGGAGTTTGGGACTATGAGGAGTGGGATTAGGGTTAGGAGTTTGGGACTAGCAGAAGTGGGATTAGGGTTAGGTTTAGGAGTTTTAGGCATGGATGAGTGGGATTAGGGTTAGGGTTAGGAGTTTGAGACTAGGAGTAGTGGGGGTTGGGAATGCCAGGACTGAAGGTTTTTAGTTTATGCATATGTTGTGCAAATTTGAAAAATAAATGTTAATTTTTTCAACAAAAAATATTTGTAGTAAGTTTATTGGTTTGTGAATGATAATATAAATGTAATTATAAAATCGCTTACCTAAGCGTTATTAGTAACCGTTCACAAGGTGATATTGCATCCCTACAATTAGTATCTTGTCTCAACAACGCTGGTGTAAGCAGGTCAAGAAGAAAGTCAAATCTATGGAAATAAAGAGATTTGTTGTTAAAAACCATAGGGACTAGGAGTTTGGGACTATGAGGAGTGGGATTAGGGTTAGGGTTAGGAGTTTGGGACTATGAGGAGTGGGATTAGGGTTAGGGTTAGGAGTTTGGGACTATGAGGAGTGGGATTAGGGTTAGGGTTAGGAGTTTGGGACTAGGAGGGGTGGGATTAGGGTTAGGGTTAGGAGTTTGGGACTATGAGGAGTGGGATTAGGGTTAGGGTTAGGAGTTTGTGACTATGAGGCATGGGATTAGGGTTAGGAGTTTGGGATTAGCAGAAGTGGGATTAGGGTTAGGGTTAGGAGTTTGGGACTAGGAGGAGTGGGATTAGGGTTAAGGTTAGGAGTTTGGGACTATGAGTGGGATTAGGGTTAGGGTTAGGAGTTTGGGACTATGAGTAGTGGGATTAGGGTTAGGAGTTTGGGACTATGAGGAGTGGGATTTGGGTTAGGGTTAGGAGTTTGGGACTAGCAGAAGTGGGATTAGGGTTAGGTTTAGGAGTTTTAGGCATGGATGAGTGGGATTAGGGTTAGGGTTAGGAGTTTGAGACTAGGAGTAGTGGGGGTTGGGAATGTCAGGACTGAAGGTTTTTAGGGGCTACCGAGAGAACTAGGATATACTTACGTTGCAATGCTCATCCGAGTGTAATTTCGGAATTTATCAGGGTGCTCTCTCAATTCATGGAACAGCAGCACAAATTGTCCTCTCTCTGAGTGCATTCGTTGTATGGGATGAACCCAGAATCGACATTGCGATCTCTGTTGTTGGAGAATATGATCCCAAACATGTAGGACAAACAACAGCAGCAGCTCATGAAACTCCATCTTCTCCAGGTTCTTTCTTCTCTGACGAAAAACAAGGAAGTGCACAGGATGTGATGTAAGGGGGTGTGGTTATTAGCCGACACTAACGCGCTAAAAACGCTATAAAAACGTGATAAAAACGCATGGGCGTTAGCGTGATTTTTACCGCAAACGCGTAAAAACGCGCTAATAACACGCAAAAATAATGATCGTTTTTACCGTGGTTTTGCAACGCCTCAGTGTGAAAGGGGCCTAAGTGAAACTAGACACAGTCACAAAGCTTTTTTTATCAGAAAGTTGCATCTGCTTGATTTGGGAAAAGTAGCATTGCTGTATATTCACTTCAGGGATTCTGCATATAAAAACTCAGAAAGGTAAAATAGTTCAAGCTGCAAAAAAAAAAGAGATCTAGAACTAACTTGGTTTAAAATAGGGTAACAAGGGTTTAAGCAGGAGTAACTAGTAAACAATATAACTAAACTACACTGTAACAATATTATTACACTGCATTTAGGAATAAACCCTGCAAACACTGTTCATAATGGTGAGCGCACAATAGCTCCAGAGCCACAGAGCTAGATTATTATTATTAAACTGACAGCCTGGGCATGCAGATTACATAGGAGAGGCCTTCTACTGGTGTAATGAGTGGGCATGGTACAGGCAATGCCATGGAGCACTCCCAGATTTCGCCTCCCATGCCCAGGCCCTATAGTAGTTGAAAGGGCAGTGTTCTGAGACCAATTTATAAATGTACAACACTTTTGCAGTACTTGTTCTCTTAACCACTTACACTGCGGCAAAGTGGCTGTATAGCGCGAAACACCGTAGGTGTGCGTCGGTCCGTGCATGTGATATGGCGGCGGCTGGTCACTGGTCCCCAAAAAGTGTAATTTGGGGTCAGATTTGTCCGCCGCAATGTCGCAGTCCTGCTAAAAATCCCAGATCGTCTCCATTATCAGTTAAACAATATAAAAGAATAAAAAAGTCCCTAAATCTATCCCATAGTTTGTAGACGTAATAACTTTTGCATAAACCAATCATTATATGCTTATTGTGATTTTTTTTACCAAAAATATGTAAAAAGAATATATATCGTGTATATACAGTGTTGCACGACCACGCAAATGTCAGTCAATTTTTTGAATTAAAAAATAAGACAACCGTAAAGTTAGCCCATTTTTTTTTATATTGTGAAAGATGATGTTACGTCGAGTAAATTGATAACCAACATGTCACGCTTCAAAATTGCGCCCGCTCGTGGAATGGCGACAAACTTTTTTGTCCATCTTGAATTTCTGAGCTACTCCATATTCTTATATCAATATTTAAATGTTTTGCTGCCTAACAAACCCCCTGGGGAAACTTTCAATTTTTTTAACTTTTTTTGGGTTCTGCACCCCCGGGTACTCTCATACATGTGTTTTTTCTATTTTTCGGTCTATTTGGGTGGTTAAACACCCGCTCCCCTTCCAACACATGAGAGACCCAATTATGAGCTGAGGCATATCCCAATTGTTTGAAGATGCAGCCTGGATAGATCAAATCAACTATTTAGGTATAGGAGAACATTACTCATAGGATGAAGGAAAACAAAAATGTTCCCTCCCCATCATTCATCCAATTGGTCGAACTTATATGCCTTCAGCTCCTATAATAAATAATTAAAACAATATAATACATATACATATGACCAGATCAAATCAACATTTCTGTGCATTTAATTCTGTATATGTTTTTTCTAACATTATGTTTTGGCATTCAGTGTTCATTTCCCATAGACCATCGCGTTCCACTTCGTGACACTGGGTGGGAGTTCCCCTTTCCATCTGGCTTCCCGGCATGGGGGGAGACACAATTAATTTTGCGGTTCTCCCCTTTGTGTTTCCCACAGATAGGCCCTTTTACCAGAGCCACTGTGGGGAGCCTCCTTCGTGCCGGCGGCATCCCTTGATCACGCGGGTCATCTCACGCACGTGCACGGGTCATCCCGCGCACGCACATGACGTTGTGACATCACATAATTGCTTTGGAGGTGACGGCAAATGCCGGGGCTCACACCTTCCGGAACGCCAAAGGGGCCGCGCAGATGCCGCTAGCATAGCGGTGGGGACGAGCATTACATATAAGAAGAAGTTAGCACTAGGTAAGCGTAGCGCTTTGAACACACAAGACTGGCTGACATCGGTACATTTTTGAACATTTCCTTTTCTCACACTCTTCCCTTCTTGGACTATCTATATAATTACTATTTAGCACAGCTATTATACTTCCCCATTATTGTAAAGATATGGTTTTATCAATACCTCAACACTCGTACCCAGCACCATACACCCTTTATTCTGCTTAAAACTAATTAAGCTATAAACTAATCTAACCAATGGTTAAATCGTGTAATAAAACTAATAGGTTTAATCAATATGGATTAAATATTTGATTTAGTACGGGCCAGTCTGTAGTCGAAAAATTGTGTTAGATACTCACAGAATACCTAAATACTAAGGTTTTTTTTTTTTTGCCCAATTGCAGGTGCCTTGCCCCCACGCTCTCACCTCTGGGTCCAAGCGTGTGGCCCCTTGCAAGTCTGATGAACTGTGGATCCGCCTGGAGAGCGCGGAGGGAACATGCGTGGTCATCGGGATATTTGAACTCAAATGTTTTTAACAATCTTGTTTGTACGATGCATCCTCACTTTATCATCTACTTAATGGTAAATATACCTCCATGTATATGGAGAGACATTTTTTTGCACAATTTAAAATGTTGCAATCATGTTTTGTATTCAATTAAAAAAAAAATTTTTTGATACATTTCCCTAGAATCGAAATCCCCCTGAAGAAGACCAGAATGGGTCGAAATGCATTGGGGGTATTCATGTGGATATTAATGTTGTAAATGCAATTGGCGAATTATGTTCTCCTGGGGGCCTCTTTGCCATGGGTGATGTTTTATGTTGTTTGTTAACATGAACTAGAGTTTGTATTTTATAATAAACCTATTGCATATTTGAATCCATCTTGAATTTCTGATCTACTCCATATTCGTATATATCAATATTAACCACTTGCCGACCACCGCACGACGATATACGTCGACAGAATGGCACGTACAGGCAGGAGGGCGTATATATAAGTCCCTACCTGCCTGCGGGTGGGGTGCCCAATCGGGCCCCCCCCCCGGTGCCTGCGGCGGTCGGCATAGTTGGGGGAGCGATCGGAGATGAGGGGGAGGCCACTCATTCATGGCCCCCCCCTCGCGATCGCTCCCAGCCAATGAAACACTTCCTCTAGCCCCGTCATGTAAACAGGGCTAGAGGAAGTGATGTCATCCCTAACAGACGCGGGTGGGGGGCCGATCGGGCCCGCCCCGTGTCTGTAAATTGTCCGGGACATTGGGGGAGGGATCGGAGATGAGGGGGGGCACTCATTCGTGCCCCCCCCTCGCGATCGCTCCCAGCCAATGGAATGCTTCCCCTGGCTCTGTATTGTGTACAGAGCTAGAGGAAGTGAGGTCATCTCTCCTCGTGGCGGTCTTTTCGAACCGACGCCGAGGAGAGAAGACACGTGAGTTGCACAACACTACACCTACACTACACTAACAGTAGAACACTTTAGACACACATTTCACACCCCAGCCCCCCCCCCCCCCCCCCCGATTGCCCCCCTGCACCCCCTGTCACAGTGACACCAAAGCATTTTTTTTTTTTTTACTGTTAACTGCATTGGTGCAGTGTGACCCTAATAACTGTTAGGGCAGTTAGATTTAGCCCCCTTTAGGTCTAGGAACCCCCCCTAATAAAGGTTTAACCCCGTGATCACCCCCGTCACCAGTGTCACTAAGCGATCGTTTTTTTGATCGCTGTATTAGTGTCACAGTTGACGCTAGTTAGGGAGGTAGGTATTTAGGTTTGCCGCAGCATTTTATAGGGTCAGGGACCCCCCATATACTACCTACTAAAGGTTTTAACCCCCTGAGTGCCCCCTAGTTAACCCTTTCACCAGTGATCACCATATAACTGTTACGGGTGACGCTGGTCAGTTAGTTTATTTTTTATAGTTTCAGGGCACCCGCCGTTTATTACCTAATAAAGGTTTAACCCCCCTGATCGCCCGGCGGGTAATATAAGTAAGGTTTTAGAGTCAAATAGGGTCTGCGTCGCCCCAGGCAGCGTCGGGTTAGTGCCAGTACCGCTAACACCCACGCACGCAGCATACACCTCCCTTAGTGGTATAGAATCTGAACAGATCGATATCTGATCTGATCAGATCTATACTAGCGTCCCCAGCTGTTTAGGGTTCCCAAAAACGCATTGTTAGCGGGATCAGCCCAGATACCTGCTAGCACCTGCGTTTTCCCCCTCTGCCCAGCCCACCCAAGTGCAGTATCGATCGATCACTGTCACTTACAAAACACTAAGCACACATAACTGCAGCGTTCGCAGAGTCAGGCCTGATCCCTGCGATCGCTTACAGTTTTTTGGTAGCGTTTTGATTCAGTCGCTAACAGTCAGGAGCTTTTTTTTTTCCTGTGAGTCTCACTAGTGTACTACTAAATTTAGAGTCCAAAATGGCAAGTCAAACGTACACTAGTAAACAGGCCTACTTGTTTTTGAGTATGACAGATAGTGAAGAGGAGGTCACTCATCTGTCAGAATCAGGCTCAGAATACGACCCAGTAGACGACAGCGGCTCCATGACAGATAGCTCTGACGGCGGAGTTGCGGTCCCTGCTAAGGTCAGGCGTACCAGACCCCAAACTCCTTCTTCTGTTGTTGAGGTGCAGGAACCGCAGGTCGCTCGTAGGAGGCAGAGACGTACTAGAGCCGCTATTCCTTCTGGTGAACAGGCAAGCACCAGCGGCCTAGTACACCCTGGACGTAGTCAAACCAGCACTGCAGTATCACGTGGTGACGTGGCGAGTCCCATAAGTGCAGTTTCAGCTGGCGAGGTGGCAAGCACAAGTAGTGTCCCGCTGCCACCAAGAAGACGACAAAGACAGGCCCGTCGTGCCCATAGTGCCCTTCCTGCAGAATTTGCCAATCCTGATTGGGTGCCCACCACTTCTGCAGAACCCATACTTCCCCCATTCACTGGCCAACCCGGTATTCAGGTGGAAACAGCTGATTTTACGTCACTTGATTTTTTTTCGCTGTTTTTCACCGAAGATCTCTATAGATCTATTGTGGACCAAACCAATTTGTACGCTGGTCAACACATCGCTGCTAATCCCCAGTTGTCCACCCTTGCCAGAGATTGGAGACCAATTACGGTCCCCGAATTTAAGATCTTTCTGGGCCTTTCCCTCATCATGGGCGTAGTTAAAATGGGTACGTTGCGTTCATATTGGTCCACTGAGCCAATGTACCATATGCCCGTGTTCTCTGCCTCCATGTCCAGGGCACGATACGAACAGATTTTGCGGTTCATGCACTTCAACGACAATGAACTCTGTCGTCCTCGTGGAGACCCTGCATACGATCGGCTCTATAAAATTCGGCCCCTCATAAACCATTTCAACCAACGTTTTGCAGACTTGTTTACTCCCCATCAAGTTGTCTGCGTTGACGAGTCCCTGATTAAGTTTACTGGCCGCTTGTCATTCAAACAATACCTTCCCAGCAAGCGTGCCAGATACGGGGTCAAGATGTATAAGCTCTGTGACAGGGCCACAGGCTATACATGTAAATTTATGGTTTATGAGGGCAAAGATAGCCACATAGAGCCGACAAACTGCCCTGACTACATAGGGAGCGCTGGCAAGATTGTGTGGGACTTGGTGTCACCCTTATTCGGAAAGGGGTACCACTTGTACATGGACAATTATTACATGAGCGTGCCACTGTTTAGTCATTTGTTTGATCATCAGATTGGAGCATGTGGCACCGTGCGACCTAATCGCCGGGGCTTTCCCCAGCGGCTTGTAGAGTCCCGTCTTAGGCTGGGGGAGAGAGCCTGCTTGAAGTGTAATAACTTGCTCGCTATGAAGTGGAGGGATAATAAGAATGTTTTCGTTCTTACCTCCCTTCATGCAGACATGACGGTCCAAATTACTACGGCGGCTGGTGTTGTGACGAAACCCCTCTGTGTCCACGAGTACAACCAAAACATGGGAGGGGTGGACCTCAACGACCAGTTGTTGGCGCCGTACCTAGTTGCCCGTAAGGCTAGACGCTGGTACAAAAAAGTGTCTATTTACCTTTTCCAATTGGCTTTGCTGAACGCTCATGTGCTATACGGAGCTTCAGGACATACTGGATCCTTCCTTAAATTCCAGGAAGAGATCATCGGAGCCCTTCTGTTTCCAGACGGTGCTCCACCTCACATTCCCCAACCAAATGCAGTTAGCCGGCTGCATGAGCGGCATTTTATTTATGTCATCCCGAGTACCCCTACCCAACGAGCCCCCCAAAGAAAATGTCGTGTCTGCAGAAAGCGCGGATTTAGGCGTGACACCCGCTATTTGAGTATTAGCGTAAGGTACAGCATTGCACAGACTAGGCACACGTTCTCAAGAATGCCATCGCATTTTGAGACCAAAACCGCTGGAACCGTTACAACAGTTCCGTTAGAACTGTTACAGTTACAAACAAAAGTTTAAAAAAAAAAAGTAAAAAAAAAAAAAAATATAAAATAAAAAAAACAAAAATAGTTGTTGTTTTATTGTTCTCTCTCTCTATTCTCTCTCTATTGTTCTCTTTTTTACTGTATTCTATTCTGCAATGTTTTATTGTTAACCATTTTTTTTGTTTTCAGGTACGCCATTCAGTTGCAGCGCGGATTTATCTATCTTGACAGCAACCGTGTTTGCTCCCACGATACATAAAGCCATGACTCCAACGCTGTAGGAGGTGACTTCACCACCACAGTTAAAAAAAAAGAGCATATATGCCGAAGCATAGGGGCAGCAGAGGGCGGAGGAGCGATTTGCTCATAATGCCGCCTACATACGGTTGAAATTTCGACGGAGGCTTGCCCGTGGAAAATTCCGACCGTGTGTACGCGGCATAACTTTTTTGCGGGAGGATGCCCCCATGCTTCGGCATATATATATTTTAGGCACAGGTTGCGTTAAAAAATGTTTTATTTTTTACTATGTTTTTTTTGGTATTTGCTTTGCAGGTATGGTAAATCTTACTGTTATACTGTAATGTTACTTTGTTTTATTGTTAACCATAATTTGCTTAGCAGGTACGCCATTCAGCTGCAGCGCGGATTTATTTATCTTGACAGCAACAGCGTTTGCTCCCACGATACATAAATCCGTGACTCCAGCGCTGTTGGAGGTGATTTCACCACCACAGTTAAAAACAAAATGGTGCATGTATGCCCATCATTAGAAGTAGGTGGATGAAGGGAGGTATTCTAATGGTGGGCATACCCACCGATCAATCTTTTTTTTTCGTTCAGCCCACAGGCTGCATGAAAAAAAGATTACAATATATGCCAAACAAGGGCCAGCAACGTACTGGTATGTTGCTGGACTTTGAATGATGAATGATGCCAGCAGGATTAGGCATTATCTTGGTATCATTCTTTTCAGCCAGCGGTCGGCTTTCATGTAAAAGCAATCCTAGTGGCTAATTAGTCTCTAGACTGCTTTTACAAGCAGTGGGAGGGAATGCCCCCCCCCCCCCCCCCCCCCCCCACCGTCTTCCATGGTTTTCTCTGGCTCTCCTGTCCCAACAGGGAACCTGAGAATGCAGCCGGTGGTTCCGCCAGCTGACCATAGAGATGATCAGAGACCAGAATGGCTCCAATCATCTCTATGGCCTAAGAAACCGGAAGCTACGAGCATTTCATGACTTATATTTCGCCGGATATAAACAGCGCCATTGGGAAATTGGGAAAGTATTTTATCACACCGATCTTGGTGTGGTCAGATGCTTTGAGGGCAGAGGACAGATCTAGGGTCTAATGGACCCCAATTTTTTCAAAAAAGAGTACCTGTCACTACCTATTGCTATCATAGGGGATATTTACATTCCCTGAGATAGCAATAAAAATGATAAAAAATATATATAAATGAAAGGAACAGTTGAAAAATAAAAAAAAAAAAGCAAAATCAATAATAATAAAAAAAAAAAAAAGCACCCCTTTCCCCCCCTGCTCTCGCGCAAAGGCGAACGCAAGCGTCGGTCTGGCGTCATATGTAAACAGCAATTGCACCATGCATGTGAGGTATCACTGCGAAGGTCAGATCGAGGGCAGTAATTTTAGCAGTAGACCTCCTCCGTAAATCTAAAGTGGTAACCTGTAAAGGCGTTTAAATGCTTTTAAAAATGTATGTAGTTTGTCACCGAAGCACGTTTCTGCGCAATTTTAAAGCATGTCGTGTTTGGTATCCATGTACTCGGCCTAAGATCTAATTTTTTATTTCATCAAATATTTGGGCAAGATAGTGTGTTTTAGTGCATTAAAATTTAAAAAAGTGTGTTTTTTTCCAAAAAAATGCGTTTGAAAAATCGCTGCGCAAATACTGAGTGAAAAAAAAAAATGAAACACCCACCATTTTAATCTGTAGGACCTTTGCTTTAAAAAAATATATATTGTTTGGGGGTTCAACGTAATTTTCTTGCAAAAAAAAATTATTTTCTCATGTAAACAAAAAGTGTCAGAAAGGGCTTTGTCTTCAAGTGGTTAGAAGAGTGGGTAATGTGTGACATAAGCGTCTAAATGTTGTGCATAAAATGCCAGGACAGTTCAAAACCCCCCCAAATTACCCCATTTTGGAAAGTAGACACCCCAAGCTTTTTGTTGAGAGGCATGTCGAGTCCATGGAATATTTTATATTTTGACACAAGTTGCGGGAAAAATAATAATTATTATTTTTTTTTTTGCACAAAGTTATCACTAAATGATATATTGCTCAAACATGCCATGGGTATATGTGGAATTACACCCCAAAATACATTCTGCTGCTTCTCCTGAGTACGGGGATACCACATACGTGAGACATTTTGGGAGCCTAGCCGCGCACGGGACCCCAAAAACCAAGCACCACCTTCAGGATTTCTAAGGGTGTGAATTTTTGAATTCACTCCTCACTGCCTATCACAGTTTCAGAGGCCATGGAATGCCCAGATGGCACAAAATACCCCCAAATGACCCCATTTTGGAAAGTAGACACCCCAAGCTATTTGCTGAGAGGTATGGTGAGTATTTTGCAGATCTCGCTTTTTGTCACAAAGTTTTGAAAATTGAAAAAAGAAAAAAAAAATTTTTCTTTTCTTTCTTCATTTTCAAAAAAAAAAGAGAGCTGAAAAATACTCACCATGCCTCTCATAAAATAGCTTGGGGTGTCTACTTTCCAAAATGGGGTCATTTGGGGGGGTTTTGTGCCATCTTGGCATTTTATGGCCTTCAAAACTGTGATAGGTAGTGATAGGTAGTGAGGAGTGAAATCAAAAATTTACGCCCTTAGAAATCCTGAAGGCGGTGCTTGGATTTCGGGGTCCCGTACACGGATAGGCTCCCAAAAAGTCCCACACATGTGGTGTCCCCTTACTCAGGAGAAGCAGCAGAATTTATTTTGGGGTGTAATTCCACATATGCCCATGGCATGTGTGAGAAATATATCATTTAGTGACAACTTTGGGCAAAAAAAAAAAAAAAGTTTGTAATTTTTCACGCAACTTGTGGCAAAATATAAAATATTCCATGGACTCAACATGCCACTCATCAAATAGCTTGGGGTGTCTACTTTCCAAAATGGGGTCATTTGGGGGGGTTTTGTGCCATCTTGGCATTTTATGGCCTTCAAAACTGTGATAGGTAGTGATAGGTAGTGAGGAGTGAAATCAAAAATTTACGCCCTTAGAAATCCTGAAGGCGGTGCTTGGATTTCGGGGTCCCGTACACGGATAGGCTCCCAAAAAGTCCCACACATGTGGTGTCCCCATACTCAGGAGAAGCACCAGAATTTATTTTGGGGTGTAATTCCACATATGCCCATGGCATGTGTGAGAAATATATAATTTAGTGACAACTTTGGGCAAAAAAAAAAAAAAAAGTTTGTAATTTTTCCCGCTACTTGTGGCAAAATATAAAATATTCCATGGACTCAACATGCCACTCAGCAAATAGCTTGGGGTGTCTACTTTCCAAAATGGGGTCATTTGGGGGGGGTTTTGTGCCATCTTGGCATTTTATGGCCTTCAAAACTGTGATAGGTAGTGATAGGTAGTGAGGAGTGAAATCAAAAATTTACGCCCTTAGAAATCCTGAAGGCGGTGCTTGGATTTCGGGGTCCCGTACACGGATAGGCTCCCAAAAAGCCCCACACATGTGGTATCCCTGTACTCAGAAGAAGCAGCAGAATTTATTTTGGGGTGTAATTCCACATATGCCCATGGCATGTGTGAGAAATATATCATTTAGTGACAACTTTTTGTAAACATTTTTTTTTTTTTTTTTTGTCATTATTCAATCACTTGGGACAAAAAAATAAAATATTCAATGGGCTCAACATGCCTCTTAGCAATTTCCTTAGGGTGTCTACTTTCCAAAATGGGGTCATTTGGGGGGGTTTTGTACTTCCCTGCCATTTTAGCACCTCAGGAAATGAGATAGGCAGTCATAAACTAAAAGCTGCGTAAATTCCAGAAAATGTACCCTAGTTTGTAGACGCTATAACTTTTGCGCAAACCAATAAATATACGCTTATTGACATTTTTTTTACCAAAGACATGTGGCTGAATACATTTTGGCTTAAAAGTATGACTAAAATTGAGTTTATTGGATTTTTCTTATAACAAAGTAGAAAATATCATTTTTTTTCAAAATTTTCGGTCTTTTTCCATTTATAGCGCAAAAAATAAAAATCACAGAGGCAATCAAATACCGTCAAAAGAAAGCTCTATTTGTGGGAAGAAAAGGACGCAAATTTCGTTTGGGTACAACATTGCATGACCGCGTAATTACCAGTTAAACCAGTGCAGTGCGAAATTGTAAAAAGTCCTCTGGTCTTTAGGCTGCATAATGGTCCGGTCTGAAAGTGGTTAAATGTTTTGCTGCTTAAAAAACCCCTGGGGAAACTTTCAATTTTTTGAACTTTTTTTTGGTTGTGCAGCCCAGGGTACTCCAATACATGTGTTTTTCTATTTTTCTGGTGACAAACTTTTACCCTTAAAAATCTCCATAGCTGCAAAGTTGTCCTGCCTAACCATTGGCCGGTGGGACTATGTAGAGACTATGAGACTATGTAGAGAGTCTACCAGCGATGAGGCCCTTGCGTGGGAGTACTCACTAAAGTAAACAAGATGGTGGCTGGAAACCTCTCACCATTGATGACTGATTGAAGTCCTGAGGGGTTCCTCTGTGTGAGCCAGCTCTCTGCAGCTTTAGCAGGTAGCTGGAACATGTGGTCACTGGGAGCAACTAGAACACACTGAAATGGAAGCTCCTCCCTCACTGCATTGAGTAGTGTTCTGCATAGTAGCAGTCCACAGCCTAGTCCCTGCACACAGTTTTGCATGTGATTCAGGTGCAGCACACTTTTCCTGGCAGAACAGATCCTCTGGCAGAAGGTCACAACAACAGTCCTGTGGCTTCTTGCAGCCCTGAGCCCTGTAACACACTCTGGGCACACACAGAACAGTTCAGCTCCCAGGCTCTATAATAGCAGTCACAGAAAATTCTCAATTCTGTTTCTCTACTCGCAGAACACTTCCCAGGGATATATTGTACTGGCCAGGCACTCCTGTTCCCCAAGTGGTTCCCGGGCTCTCTAAAATAGGTCCCAGAGCATAAGTTCAGGCCAAACTTTGGTTGTTCGGATGTTCTGCAGAAAACCGAACAATATGCGATGTTCGGGGCAAATTCGAAAGCTGCCGGAACACCGTTAACGTCTATGGGACATTAACATGAAAAATCAAAAGTGTTAATTTTAAAGGCTTATATGCAAGTTATTGTCATAAAAAGTGTTTGGGGACCTGGGTCCTGCACCAGATTAGGCGGCACTAATTGCAAACACTGACTGCCATGGCTAATGGACACTGATTTGTGGCACTTGTGGGCACTGATTGCTGCCATTGGTGGGCTCTGATCACTGGCATTGGTGGGCACTGTATGCTGGCATTGGTGGGCACTGTATTTTTACACTTAATTTATATATTGTAATCAGGGCGCTGATGATCTTCCCTAGCTGTCCCCCTGTGAGGAGATGCCGCTGATCGGCTCTCCTCTCGTCACATTCTGTCAGTGTGAGGCGAGGAGAGCCAATTACCGTCATCTCTGTATTTAAATGTGACCGGCTGTGATTGGACACAGCTGATCACATGGTTAAAGAGCCTCACGTGTGTGGTTTGAACACCTTTTTTATATGCGAGCGCTACTCACGTATGCGCTCACTTCTGCACGCAAGCTCGGCTGGACGGGCGGGGCGCGTTAACATTTTTTAATTTTTTTTCTTATTTATTTTACTTTTTATTTTTACACTGTTCTTTTAAAAAAAATTGTGTCACTTTTATTCCTATTACAAGGAATGTAAACATCCCTTGTAACAGAAAAAAAGCATCACCGGACCTCTTAAATATGAGATCTGGGGTCAAAAAGACCTCAGATCTCATATTTACACATATTTAAAATGCAAAAATAACAAAAGAAATGTCGTAAAAATGTCCCTTTAAGAGCTATGGGCGAAAGTGAAGTTTTGACGTTGCTTCCGCCCTGCAATGGTATGGAGCTGGGTGGTGGCCATCTTCCCCTCACTCAGCTCCATACCACAGAGGGGACAGGACCCGATCCCTCTGCCGCTACCGGCGGCTCTGGTAAGCGGCAGAGGGCACTTTAGCGTGTCAGAAGGGGGGCCCTCTTCCGCCACCGATAAATTTTATCTGAAAGCCGACCGCCCACTGAAGAAGTGGATACTGCCAGGGTTATGGCAGCTAGCTGCTGCCATAACAACAATATTTCACTTCATACTGTATGTAAGTGTTTACTATTGCCGCCCTCCTAAAAAATAAATAAACACTGCTCTGCGCTACAAGGATATGTTACTTGCAATGTATGGGGTGGTCCTGGGATGACCAAGCCTGTAGATAGTAGCAGATGTGTAAACTAGTTATTTAAATAAATAAATAAATAAATAAACATATGTGTGCAAACTGCAATAAAGAAGTTATGAGTATATGTGCATAATGTGCAATTGAAAAATTATTATTATTGTCTTCATATAATGTGAGTATATGACAATAATGGTAGCTGCCGCTTAAGAATATCGAACTGTGAAGAGTACAAAAATTTCTATGGTGGGCTAAACATGATCCCCCAATTTAGAATTTTTGTAGCAGCGCTGTTTGAAGTGAGCTTTCACAAATAAATGTGAAAGGCTAATGCGATAAACACGCTAATCAAGGTGACCGTGAGTGAAATAAATAAATAAATACATAAATATCAAAGTGACCATAAATTGATGTCTGAAATATATATAAATGAATAAATAAATGCATAAATAAATAAATAAATAAATAAATCAGTCCATATGCGTGAAATCAGTGAATCAATAAAAATAAATAATCAAATATAATAATAAATAGAAGTTCAAACTGGATCACAAATGGTGAGTAAAGCGTGAAACCAATTTCTAATTAAGCAATAAATAGTTCGTGTATAAACGGGGTTTGCTCATCAAATGAGCCTGTGAGAAATAGTGACAGTTCAGAATTGATGTGGGCAACAGTTCTAGATAAATATTTCTTGAGTGATCCGTCCACCACTGCTTTCACCACGTGAGGGAATTGTCCCCTTCTGGGGGTACACTCACCAGAAATCTACTTTAAACAAGCCTGTAGTTTGAATCAATTTGGACCTTCTCCTCCAACATCACCAGATAATAGCCATCCACTAGCGCGGTTTATTGGACCAGAGTTTCAGACTTTACATCCAGCATCCCTTGATCATAACTCCACCAGCGCGGTTATATCATGTGTAAAAATAGATGGAGGGCCACATAGTGTGATATTGCTAAAAACTTTTATTTAATTAATTTAAAACAGTTTCCCTTTAATGCAAAAAGATCCCCCCCAAACGATATCTGCGTACCAAAATTAATGAGATAGTAAGCATTGGGTAAACATAGAGCGGTACTGTGCCTGTGTTCCTCTCTGTCAGTAGGAAGTGGATCCTTCAAATTCCGCTCATGAGCGGCGTCCTTTCTTCCTGTACTCCTGTGGAACGCACCGTGGACCGCAATACGTCGTAACGTCACTTCCTGTTGACCTACGACCTGACGCGTTTCGTCATTTCCGACTTCTTCTCAAGGGCGTCTCGAGAAGAAGTCGGAAATGACAAAACGCGTCAGGGCGTAGGTCAACAGGAAGTGACGTTACGACGTATTGCGGTCCACGGTGCGTTCCACAGGAGTACAGGAAGAAAGGACGCCGCTCATGAGCGGAATTTGAAGGATCCACTTCCTACTGACAGAGAGGAACACAGGCACAGTACCGCTCTATGTTTACCCAATGCTTACTATCTCATTAATTTTGGTACGCAGATATCGTTTGGGGGGGATCTTTTTGCATTAAAGGGAAACTGTTTTAAATTAATTAAATAAAAGTTTTTTAGCAATATCACACTATGTGGCCCTCCATCTATTTTTACACATGATATAACCGCGCTGGTGGAGTTATGATCAAGGGATGCTGGATGTAAAGTCTGAAACTCTGGTCCAATAAACCGCGCTAGTGGATGGCTATTATCTGGTGATGTTGGAGGAGAAGGTCCAAATTGATTCAAACTACAGGCTTGTTTAAAGTAGATTTCTGGTGAGTGTACCCCCAGAAGGGGACAATTCCCTCACGTGGTGAAAGCAGTGGTGGACGGATCACTCAAGAAATATTTATCTAGAACTGTTGCCCACATCAATTCTGAACTGTCACTATTTCTCACAGGCTCATTTGATGAGCAAACCCCGTTTATACACGAACTATTTATTGCTTAATTAGAAATTGGTTTCACGCTTTACTCACCATTTGTGATCCAGTTTGAACTTCTATTTATTATTATATTTGATTATTTATTTTTATTGATTCACTGATTTCACGCATATGGACTGATTTATTTATTTATTTATTTATTTATGCATTTATTTATTCATTTATATATATTTCAGACATCAATTTATGGTCACTTTGATATTTATGTATTTATTTATTTATTTCACTCACGGTCACCTTGATTAGCGTGTTTATCGCATTAGCCTTTCACATTTATTTGTGAAAGCTCACTTCAAACAGCGCTGCTACAAAAATTCTAAATTGGGGGATCATGTTTAGCCCACCATAGAAATTTTTGTACTCTTCACAATATTTCACTTCAAACAGCAGACGTATAATGACGGCGGGCAGTCGGAAAGTGGTTAAGTTATAAAACATAGTGTGCCGTGGGAGAATTGCAGGTGTGCCACGGGAAGGGCTGGCACTCCCACACTGCTGCCTAGGGAGGGTCTCTTTGCACCTGCTCCAGCACCAGATGCCTGCTCTCCACGGATCATCTATTGGCTTCCCATAGCCATTCTAGCCACCTCGCTCAGCGAGGAAGTTTGAGGCTCCTGCTGTGGGATTCGTCATGGGTGTGGCTCCCACTAGTCACCCCTCACCTCTCAGCGATTGATCCTAGCCCTCACCACCCTTCACAAGCTGCTCAGCCGAGCAGGAGAGAGTCGGGCGATCCACGATACATCCTGTGTGAATTGAAGCGCTCAAGGCTCCCACACCTCTGCTACTCTCTGCCCAGTGACTCACTGGAACACCGAGCCAAGAGGAAGACCTGCTGTAGGAAACACAGAGGAGAGACGACAGATCGTCTCTGGGTACCCGCAGGCATACCCTCAGCCGGCCAGGAGGTGAGTCCAGCACGTCACTAGTGAACATCCAGAGATCCTCACTGAGATGGCCCTGCATCTCGTGGTGACCCCTCCCCCCCCACAATCTTGAGTAGTACCTTACAACACTTCCCTAACTGGGATTCACCCCATTAAGGGATTCATGTGAATTAATCTCATGGAGATCCAGTGGGGGTACAACAGGTCAACATAGTGGTTATTACCGCCCCCCTCTCTTCCCCCACACTCTTCTTGCAACGCATTGATGCATCACAAGACTGCTGCTTTTGTATATATTATATTTATTGCTGACCAAAAATTGTTAAATCTTTTCAGGTGTGCCGCAAAATTTTTTAGATCTTTTTGGTGAGCCGCAAGACCAAAAAGTTTGAGAAACACTGCTCTAGTGTCAAGTAACACAAAGGGGTGCTATTATTTGTAGAAAAATTTGAAGTTATAATTTTGACAGCTATCGGCATTGTGTAGAACATTGACTTTCCACAGTCCCTGCACTGTCATTCTACATTTTGTTACAAAGCAAATGGAACAAAGGATGGGACTATAGTGATGCAAGAAACAAACCAAATAAAAATATGTTGATAATTTTCAAAATGTATAATATATTTAAAACAGGGTCATATTTTTAAAAGACATAAGCTTAAACCTAATGAAATGGCTCATAAACGTGTTTAAAGGGGCATAGTGTTTAATCTCGTCATGTTTAGCCCTATGTATTGGGCTTTCCCATGGGATGCTATCCGCATGTCTCCAGCCATGCGGGGAGACATGCAGCTTACCGATCTGTTGCAATATAATATCTGAATCAACCGGCTTTTTTATCCCTGCCCCCGCTGTCATTCATATATACAGCTTAGCCTAATCTGGTCCATATCTGCCTCCTGTGACCACCTGTAGGCTATTCATCAAGTTTTTTTAATACATTTATGACCTCATTCTAAGTGCTATTTCAGGAATACAGGAAGGCTGATACCCCATGTGGATAGCATCCCCTGAGGAAGCCCAATACATAGGGTGAAACATGCCAGGATTCAACACTATGCTGCTTTATACAAGTTTATGAGCCATATCCTTAGGTTTCAGCTTATGTATTTTAAAAATATGACTCTGTTTTAAATATATAATACATTTTTTTAATTTTATCTCAACATATTTTTATTTGGTTTGTTTCTTGCACCGCTATAGTCCCATCCTTTGTTCTATTTGCTCCAATAACCCCAGGATGAGGTGATTTATATTGTGGGAATCTGTCAAGAAAAGCGTTCAGTACCTTTTTCTGCCAGCAGGAGAATCGGCTTTGGTATGCCCAGCAAAAGAGCCGCTCAGCGCGCACGCGGGCGCACGGGAACGCGCGCGCGCACGCACGCGCGGGAGCGCGCACGCACGCTGTTTGAGTCCGTTTTGGCGCCAGGAGCGCTATTTAAGGAAGTGCCTGTCCATGCTGTCTTGCTGTCCGGTCTACAGCGTTCCGTGACCCCCAGCTACCAGCTGCCTGTGAATTACCTGACTTCTGATACCTGACTACCCGGCTTGTTCCTGATATCCCGTACCTGCTGCCTGTCCTCGATCCCGGCTTGTCCTGACATCTCTTCTGCCTGCTCCTTGGTACTCTGCTGTCCGCCTGTTAAACGACCCGGCCTGCTTTACGACTACGCCTTGCCTGCTGATTTGGTACCGCACCTGCCTGCCCGTGTTTGACCCGGCCTGTCGGTGACCTGCTTCAAGTTCCGGACTCCAGTCTCTTCCGGCTATCCGCAAGTTCCACCTGCCTGCCTACTACGACTGGGTTCCTGCCCTAGTCCTCTACTGGTCGTCCTACAGTACTCCAGACGTCGGGACCAGCCCTTCACCTGTAACCCGCCAGGCACTTGTGCCCCTTTGTGCTCCCTGCATTCTGGGCTCAACCACCAGGTACGTGACAGTACCGGACAGCCATGTCCGAGCCCACGCAGGGAGCTGCTCCAGTGGATGATCTGTGTCGCCACCTGGCTGGCCTAACCCAGGCAGTGAAGAGTCTTCAGGAAGGCTATACCCGGCTCGAGGAACGTGTTCAGATCCTATCCACAGTTACATCACCTTCACCTGCGATTCCTGCTGCTCCTTCAGTAGTGATGATGCCACCTGAACCCAAGGTTCCCACTCCTGAGCGGTTTTCTGGGGACCGTAGCAAATTTCGAGCTTTCCACAATGCTTGTGAACTTTTCTTTGCTCTGCAGCCTAGGACTTTTTCGCTTGACGCCACCAAAGTAGGCTTTGTCATTTCCCTGCTGTCAGGAGATCCACAAGCTTGGGCCCATCGGCTGTTGGAGCAGAAGGATGCCGCCCTTGACAATTTGAACTCCTTTTTTCACGCTATGTCTCAGCTCTACGAGGACCCGCAACTAACAGCAACTGCAGAAATGGCCCTGCATTCCCTACAGCAAGGTCGCAGACCAGCGGAAGACTATGCGTCCGAATTCAGGCGCTGGAGTTCCGATACTAACTGGAATGACTCCGCTCTGCGTTACCAGTTCCGCATGGGCCTCTCTGAATCATTGAAGGATGAACTGGCCAGAGTGGATACACCTGAGACTTTAGACGCACTCATTAACCTGTCCATACAGATTGACAGGCGACTACGACAACGGAGGTCTGAACATGCCGCCGGTCCCTCCAGACCAATCTGGATGCTTCCCCGTGTACCCAGTCAGCCTCCACCGAATCCCAGAACTCCCGTGGCCTATACCTCTGATGCTCCGGAACCTATGCAGCTAGGATTGCTGCGCCCAACTCTGACACCTGAAGAGCGACAACGCAGGCGATCCAATAATCTGTGCCTCTACTGTGGCGAATCGGGACATTATGTGAGATCCTGTCCTGCTAAACTCCGTAAGTCCTGCACTACCTCTTTTGCCCTTACTCCCACTCTGCCGAATAATACGTCTCACCTGGCTGACTCCGTTCTTTTTCAGCTCCCCAGAGGGAATATCCGGGTAACCGCTATCATTGACTCCGGAGCCTGCAGCGGTTTCATGGACTCAGCTTTCGCCACCCGGCATCATGTTCCTCTTCGACCAAAAGCAAAAGGCCTTTCTATACATCTGGCAGACGGCTCGGCTCTTAAATCTGGACCTGTCACACAAGAGACTGTGCAGATACTCTTCCTCCTCACAGGCCATATGAGTCTTCTGGAAGTTTTCTTTTGCTCCAAGAAGATTTGCTGGCTCAGATAAAACAGGCTTCCGCAGGAATTTCTTCCCCACCTGATACCACTCTACAAACTAGAGACGATCTGTTATGGTACGGAGAAAAGATCTTCGTACCTAAGGAGGTGCGAGTGGCTGTTCTGAACTTCTGTCATGACCATGAGTTAGCTGGTCATTTTGGGGTGCACAAGACATCTGAATTGCTGCAACGCATGTTTTGGTGGCCACAGTTAACAAAGGACTGTAGGGATTATGTGGAATCATGCACCGTCTGTATCCAGAACAAAGGCAACAAATCAAAGGCTTGGGGGCTGTTGAAACCATTACCTGTCCCAGAGAGACCATGGAGAATGATCTCTATGGATTTTATTGTTGAGCTGCCTCCCTCGGAAGATCACTCAACTATCTTCGTAGTGGTGGATAGACTCTCTAAAATGGCTCACTTCCTTCCCATGAAGGGTACTCCTTCTGCGGCCGAAACCGCGAGAATCGTAAGACTTCATGGCATTCCGGCAAACATAACCTCAGATCGTGGGGTGCAATTCACCTCAAAATTCTGGAGGGCATTATGTGGCTCTCTGAAGATCAATCTGTCCTTTTCTTCAGCTTACCATCCTCAAACAAACGGCCAGACAGAAAGGACGAATCAAACATTGGAGCAGTACTTACGTTGCTTTTCATCATTCTCACAAGATGATTGGGTTCCTCTATTACCGCTGGCCGAATTTGCCTACAACAATTCAATTCATTCTGCTACAAAACAGACTCCTTTCTTTGCAAATTATGGATTTCACCCTTTATTTCTATCAAACAGTATACCGGAATGTCCTGTACCTGCTGCTCAGGAAACGCTGAAATTTTTTAGTGCCATAATAAACTACTCCAGGAGACAATGACAAGAACTCAGGAATATTACAAGGAGGTCTTTGACAGGAAGAGAAGGGGAGAACTCAATTTAAAACCAGGAGATGTGATTTATATTGTGGGAATCTATCCGTACATTGATCTACATTTTATTTTGTTACAAATTTCAATTCACCTCAAAATTCTGGAGGGCATTATGTGGCTATTTGCTCCAATAACCCCAGGATGAGGTGATTTATATTGTGGGAATCTATCCACATTGATCTACATTTTATTTTGTTACAAATTTCTTCGCTATCTGTTTGGAAACGTTTTCGGCTTTTCTCATAACCGGTTTTATTAAAAATACAGCTTATATTATTTCAATTTTCTTTTACTAATCTGTTTGGCACCCTGAAAAGACACTGTACTTTTTCAACAGTTTTGCCTGTTTGGGATCTGCATTATTTTTCAACATGTCAGCATTCCATACCTCATCACACTTAAAATGAGCTCCGACTACAGTGAGTCAGGGCTTTTTGTAAGCTCTGCCCTCACTAAAGATGGACCACCCAGGTGACAACATCTATTCAAACAGCAGTTCACCTGGTTACTCGTACGGTGGCATAAGGGGAATGAGTATTCCTCCTGTTCTTCACTCTCCTTGCAAACTGGATGCAACAGCGCCACCTGTGTTGGGAGGTCAACCTGCACCTGCCTACAAGTCCAACTGTAACACTCCCAGGACGTGTCTAGGACACTGCTAAGTGAGGCCTAGTTGATACTGCTCACCTTTACTATCACAGGAGTGAGCTTTTTCTTCTATTCAAACCCCCTTACATGTGCTTTTTCTCCCCCCTGAGGCAGTAGCTCTGAGCTCAGCATTTAAGAGCTGACCCCATACTGAATAGAAGAATACTCACCTTTACCATGTTTCCTTCAATCATATAATGCATAAAACCGGGATTAGTCCACCAAAAAATAGACAGGCTCCAATAGTACAGATTGTTTAAAATGTATTAAAATGTCAAAAAATTATAAACAACACAGATAAATAACATAAGTTCTAAAAATCCACCATTTGCAAACTTACACGCCTGCAAGCCTGCATGTATACCACACATATGGTACATAACATGGTGGCATAGTAGTATAATGACATCAGTGTTTTAAAGCTCCTCCTGATGCATTTCGGGAAAGGGTGTTCTTTTGTTTATTTGGAGTTTATCTGTGCCATTTAGATTTTTTTGCCATTGCTTGGGGTCCATCCTATTTGATAATCTGATATTTAGCACAAGGTGTTGGCAGGGGATGCTTAATTTATCTGCCAGGAGTTCAGCTTTAATAGGAATTCTGCACATCTAAAGAGATGCTGAGAGGGATAGGGTGTTTCTTTAAATGCTGAGACTGAGTATGTGATCATACATTGCAGAACCTTCTACTTTATACTCACCCAGCAGTAGAACTGGCTTGACCTATCTCAATATCTGCAGAAAAAACAGGTGAGATCTTGCAAGAAATGTTACCTTACACTAATATAAAATATTTATTCTCAAGACATTTTATAATCTATTGTTTCTAAATGCCTGTGAAGCTGCCTTTCTGTATGTGGACACCTTTTCCTCCAGACCTAAAGTGCCCCCTTATCCTTTGTAGTGAACCAATATGACCCACTTATGTATTCATACATGGTTATCAAATCCCCTTCTCAAGACAGAATAAATTAATTTAGGCTTATCTGTCCTCATAGACAAGGTCCTCTGTGCCTCTTATCGGTTTGGTTGCCCTTCTCTGCACTTTCTCCAGCTCCCAGTATCCTACACTGATTCTAAAATCAGAGGTGTCAGTGGGAAGTGTCTTAGCATAACCAATATACAGGGATATGGGAAGTGTTAAATATATAAATGCATACATACACCCACAAGTTGAACCGAATGGACTGGTGTCTTTTTTTATCCTTACCAACTATGTAAATTTTGTGAACAGTTGCCCAAAACTGAACTGCATATTTTGCAGATCGGGTCTTAGTTATGATTTGTACAGGTGCAAATGTTGTCTCTCGCACTCTGGGGGGTATTGGGGTTGATGTTACTAAAACTGGTGAGTGCAAAATCTTGTGCAGCTGTGCATGGTAGCCAATCAGCTTCTAACTTTAGCTTGTTCAATTAAGCTTTGACAAAAAAACCTGAAAGCTGGTTGGTTTCTATGCAGAGCTGGTTCAGATTTTGCACTCTTCAGTTTTAGTAAATCAGCCCCTTTATCTGTTTTAATACAAGAAAGAATTTTGCTAGCTTTAAAAAAAAAATGCATTTTGGCATTGCATGCTGTCATTAAGTTTATGATTCACCAGACCACAGAACACCCACATGCTTCTCTAACACTGACTCTCCCAATCATACTCCTGCTTCTTAGTTTGTAGGGCTTATCATGTCCAAACCAGATAATCAGGAGAGATAATAATGTTGACCTATGGCGTTTATGTGAAATTTCCATTAATATCTGTGAAAGATTGTAACTATGAATATGTTTCCTTTTGCTTGCAGTTAAGGCTGGGCAAGCTCAAGGTAATTGCAGACATGGCGGGGCCGATACTTGACACTAACAATGGTTTAGCCAATTCCATTGTTTGTCACCTATTCACTATAAACGACCCCATGCTGGGATAGGGAATGAAGTGAGACCATTCAAGTTTTTTTTACATCACTGGGAGTTTCGCCTGTAAGGGGGCGGGCCGCGCTAAGGCAGCCAATGAGAAATCAGGCGGGTTTTTGGTTACTCTGAGGAAAGGAGAGGCAGCTCGGTCTTTTCTGGGAGAACCAACAAGCGACATGGATCCAAGGTAATTTCTCCAGGAGCAGGGGAAGGTATGCCCTGCTACTTGTAACTAAACATGCTTTTACATCACGGTCTGAAGGAATATAATCTATATTCCTTCATATATATATATATATATATTTTATTTCAACCTAGCATTTTCTGCCTTGATGTGCTAGGGATTTGTGTATTAGCTTGACTTTTAACTACTTGTAACTAAACATGCTTTTACATCACGGTCTGAAGGAATATAATCTATATTCCTTCATATATATATATATTTTATTTCAACCTAGCATTTTCTGCCTTGATGTGCTAGGGATTTGTGTATTAGCTTGACTTTTAACTACCTGTAATAAATGTTTATTATATTCAAAGCCTTTCCTCCTGGTCAGTAGAACTCTCATTTAACCCATATCATATTTTGTGATTAATAAATCAGAAATAGAGATTTTAGAGGTTACAGATGGCGGCCACGAAACCAGTACAGGACGGAAGGTGTTTGAATCTAATATCAAAATCGATGTAATAGAGATTAAGGCTAGTAGTTGAACTTAAATTGAGTCAGTTTGTTCAATCTATCTAGGGAAAAATACAGGTAAATATTTTTTCTTTTTTTTTCTCTCTTTTGTGGTTTAGTTATATATATATATATTTTTTTTTCTCGGTATTATATATATATTATATGATTATTTTGCTGAAGGTACTTAGTAGCCTGAACTTAAATTGAGTCAGTTTGTTCAATATATCTAGGGAAAACTGTAGGTAAATTTTAATTTTTTTTGTGGTTTAAAAATGGTGGTGTTGCTGAAGGTACTTACTAGATTGAACTTAAATTGAGTCAGTTTGTTCAATCTATCTAGGGAAAACGATAGGTATTAACTCTAAAAATGAGAGAGGATACACCACATATTTTGTTTTGCATAAATATCCCGTAAATTTTAATTGAACAAGTTCTTTGGATGTACCATTTACAAACCGGTTTTATGTAATGGGGAGGAAGCAACTTGGCGGGAAAACGTGTTATTTCTTTTTATTTTTTTATTTTTTTTTTAATTCTCACAAGCTTAATGGCTCTCTCTAAACCCACTGTTTGAGAGTGACATGTTTCATTGGAAAGACACCATGTGAGTGGGGTCTTGGTTTCCTGTTGAAAAAGTTTCAACAGATTTCTAATTTAAATGGTCTGTCCACTAAATGCATAATATTTGTGTATAGGACAGGAGAGCAGTAATATTCTCATTGTTGTCAGTTAAAGTACAGGACTGTGGAAGTCTTGTTGCTGAATGCTGAAGCTAATATCTGAGAAAGATTATTAGTATAGGGTAAAATAAGGTGCATTTAGCATACTGTATTATACCCTGACTTTTTTTTAGGATGAAACCTTACCACAAATTTGATATTCTGAGTTTGTGCTAGATTTTTTTTATTTTTTATTTTTTATTTTTTTTTTGTCTAAACTGAATGGGTGAACTTTGGTGTAAACACGGATGTGTTTACCTTTCTATTGTAAACCAAGAGGGTTATTCACCCTATTTGATACTTGTGGCCCTACTATTGTTCCTATTGTGTTGGGGGGTGTAGGCTCAAATAAGGTAAAATACAGACTATTGTGAGTGGATTTGGAGTGTCTACAGTAATCTAAAGGATTGTTTTATTGAAAGCTGAAAATATACAGCTATATATCTATATATGTATATATGTATATATAGATAGTTTATTTATTTTTTATATTTTTTTTTCCTTTCCACTCCACTTTACTGTATTTTCAGGATTTTATTCGATTTTAATGTTCGTTTTCCCAACTTCGTTACAGTAATCTAAAAAGGACTGTATAGTACAGGGCAACATTTAACTTAAACTATTGACGGGTGGGTAGAGGATATAGGTTATTCGGATAGGCGCCCTAGGGTACACTCTCTCTCACCCCGTGCACATTTTTTTTTTTTTATGGCATACATATTTGCACATATCTATCAGTGGATATTGGAGACTGGCAAATTAGGGATGGATGCTTTTACCCCGAGGGTTTGCCCTCCCTTACACTCATTTTATTATCTCAGTATAGGCTCTGGGTTTATAATACACTGTCTAGGAGGGGGTGATAGGTATATGGTAGTACCGCCAGCAATTAGGTGTCTACCTCCACCCCTCTCTCTTTATTATCGTATGGTCTAGTCAAGTACATTCTAATATCCTGGACTCACAGGAAGCGCCAATTTTTCCTATTTTGTACCAATCATTTAAATTTGCCTCTTAGGGGGTAATTTTTTTTTCTGGAAAGGCTGCATACCTGGATTACTTGTCCCTAAGCTCGGAGCTGTTTGTTGTTTTCAACATTTAACTTAAGCTTTAACTAGCTTACAAATTGTGCATATTATTTGTTGGTAATGGCAGCCATGTCCCATCTAGAAGTCCCTAGCAACTTTTACTCTTAAACAGAACAATGTCACAGTTGCTACAAACAATTTCAATTCTTAAATGCTTAATGCTACGGCATCTACTTGTGCCTATGAAATTGGGGACAATAACGTATATGAAAAGTATGGGGGAAAGGAGGATATGGATCCTAATTCTACTTTTCCTGTGGCGATGGGAGAAATCGCAGAGCCACAAGAAAATCGAGAATGCACCATGGTCACAGAATTAGGAGCAAGACAAGTTCCCCAACATTGGCAAAATTAAAAATAATGCACACATAGGTGTGAGAAGTCTTAGTGACCAGAATAAGGCATCTTCTAGCACAGGGCGGTGTGGGCAATCTACACATACCATAGATTGTAATGCAATCATTCCGTCTGGAGTAGGTGTTAATTTTAACAACTCCTTGAAAGGTGAGAGCTCGGGGGTAAATATCCCTAGATCTCTTAGGAAGACAGGAAAGGTGGTCAATCTGCCTAAAACCACATCAGTTGTTAAGGGATACCTTATTACTTTACAAAAGATTAAGTGCTATACTTTCCAATCTATTAAAATAAATTATGTATTGTTTGCTTTAAAATAGGTATAACAATGGAAGAAGGGGGGGGCGCGGGGCCTGTGGGACTTTAAATGAGGTCTATGACAAAAAAGCCAAGGTTACCTCCATCCCTGATTCTAATAAGAAATTAAGTAAGGGGCTGGGACTTTGAATGAAACATGCACTTGAGAAATAAATAGTTATTCGTAACAGATTAATTCCATGTGTTTAATAATTGATAATAACAACAAGACTCACCCCACCGTGAGTCCAAAAGTTCATTTCATAAAGAATACATATAGAGTCCATATATATATGTACATACACATAAATGCAGGGCACAATAGCACATGATAATTCGATGCAAGTAACTAACAAAGATAATAACATGATAATACATGAAAATCTAGTCTGATATAGAGTGGGCACATTATTGCCCCAATCTTGGTGTTTACTGTAAATAAAGATGCATAAATGTAGCATCTATAGCTCAACGCGTTTCGTGGTTGATGACCACTCATCAGGAGCAATTATGGACAAAGCCTATAAAATATAAATGTAAAAAATAAATCAGACTGATTACATAAATAGAACATTAAATTTGCAAGAGGGAGGGTAGGTAGCCTACACCTGTACTTACACAGCTGAACATGGGTCTCAGGTATGGCAGGATCACCAACAGTGGACTGGGGCCAAACCGGCATGGGAGCTGAGGCGACATATAGAGGCATGGCATCTGGGAACACAGAATTGGTATGCTGTAACCACCACCAAATCCTTGATGGTGATATGGAATGGATAGTGCCCAAGGTCTAGGAAAAAATGAATGGAAACTATGAAAAAGTGAACCAGTGTCGGATGACTGTGAATGCCTATCGTGAAATCCATGGAGGTATGGGATTAAACTACCCAAACCATATTGGGGTTGATGTTACTAAAACTGGTGAGTGCAAAATCTGGTGCAGCTGTGCATGCTGTGCATGGTAGCCAATATGATATAACAATGAAGAAGGGGGGGGCCGGCGGGGCCTGATGACTTTATATGCCATCCTATCCCTGATTTATGTGTTTTCATGTCCATATATATATGACATATCAGACTAGATTTTCATGTAATGTAATTATCTTGTATCTTATATGTATTCTTTAGCTTTTGGACCACGGTGGGGTGAGTCTTGTTGTTATTATCAATTTAATTTCTTGCAGCTTCTAACTTTAGCTTGTTCAATTAAGCTTTGACAAATTCACTCATGTGAAGATTATAGGTCTACATGTTGTATTCTTAGAATGTAAGTATTTATAAACCCTACAGAGTTTTCCTATAATTTTTGGCTATCAGAGTTTAGATATGGGGTGGGTCCTGTACATTTTTGACTTTACTTACGGTTGATGGATTCATTACCTCTGCTGGAAGGCGGTTCCAACCCTGAAAGCTGGTTGGTTTACCCTCTAGAAAAACTATGCAGAGGGTCAACAAGACACAGATGGTTCATAATCTGTTTTGCACTCTTCACTATGTTTTTGGGGATGGGCCAAGTCCCAACAGGTGTTTAGTGGTAAATCAACCCCTTTATCTCTTTAATACAAGTTCCTGAAGCCACTAGTGACTGGTGAAATATTCTGAATTTTGCTAAAAGGTCTCACTTTATGTTGCAGTATATCTATGGCAATTAAAAGGTCCTTACTGCTCAGACTTACCAGCTTTGACATTATGGACTTTCACACTATTATTATTGGACAGTTGAGAACAAGGATCCTCATGTTTCTATTTTATTTTTTTTTATTTTTATTTTTTTTCCCCTTCATTTTTTTTTGGGGTGTGTTTTTATTTTTTCTCTTTATTTATCATATGATTTTTCTGTTATTATTATGGACTTATTACATCCAGAACAAGTGATGACTACCGATACTGGGAAAAAAAAAAAGAGAGCAAAGCCGAAAAGTTCCAAATGCATTTTCTGTTGACCTATGGCATTAATATCTGCATGAATGTCTCCTTTTGCTTGCAGTTAAGGCTGGGCAAGCTCAAAAAAAATGCATTTTGGCATTGCATGCTGTCATTAAGTTTATGATTCACCAGACCACAGAACACCCACATGCTTCTCTAACACTGACTCTCCCAATCATACTCCTGCTTCTTAGTTTGTAGGGCTTATCATGTCCAAACCAGATAATCAGGAGAGAAAATAACCTCATATGAGGTCAGTAATAAGATATTTTTGGGGAAATTTTTAAGGCCCTAATAGCAACTATATACAAAGGTTACTGCAAAATCATAAATGTGTCCAGTCAACATAATGACAATTTAATGACGTTTGAAAATCATATTAGTATAAACCGAGAGTGAGCATCCAAGAACAAAGTCTGCATTTCATACATTATTATAGGAAATCTGTTTCTTATTAGAGGGATATACTTTTTTTAATATTAAAATGTTTTTAGAAATGAACTGTGTGAGGTATAACACAACACATTTAAACACAAGCTAACAAAAACAAGGAAATTATTGGCAAAAGGAAGAAAGCTTTATCCTTTAATGGAGTTCTGTATTCTAAAGACGAAATAGCAACTCTTTAAAACAGCCATTTACTAGGCTTTTGTCATCAACCCGCTCAACAAAAATAATAGGACACTCCAGGCTATGTTACAATGAATCTGAAGTAGGCTGTATGGTTTGCTTCCTGCATGGAATGCAAAGACATGTTATGGTGTTAAAGAAGAACTCCCATCAAAGGTGAAACCTTAGGTGGGTGGATTTTAATCACAGTCTAGCTGCTGAAAAAAAGATAGGAATAAAACAGGGAATGAATGACACAAAATAGTACTTGCAAGATTCTTCTGCAAATCACAATGCATTGTTATCTTTAAAGGGTTGCAATAATTGAAATAATAAACATGTTACACTCACCTTCTCTGTGCAATGGTTTTGCACAAAGCAGCACTGCAACTCCTCCTCTCAGGTCCCCCACCTGCAATCTTGGCTCTTCTTATTCGTGTGCCACCATAGCAAGTGGCTTTTAATGGGGGCACACAGAGAATGTCCGCTCCTGAGCTGTGTGTGTCTATAGAATCTTGCACCTCTAATAATGTGCAAGACTTTGACCAATGTTGGTCCACACTGAGGCTGCTGCCCACCCACTCTCTAAAAGGTTGCTTTCCCAGCCATTTGTCAGTGTGTTGGTGGATTTGGTGTGATTTCTTTAAGGGCGAGGGAGGGAGTATAGTGTGTTTTCAGTATCGTGCTATATACAGTTATAAAGTTGAGTGCAATGTGTAGGAATACATTTTGTGCTGAATATTTGCTACTGATACTTTGCAGTGTAATGCAGTTTGTGTGGCTTGGGTGAGTGGAGTGTCAGTGGCAGGCTCTGTTGCTGTGTTGCTGCTATTTAACTTTTGGGGTGTTTCTTATCTTATTTTTAACAGTAGGTAGTTTTATATTCTCTTTTTCATTAAGCCAGAAAAAAAATTACTACCAATCCCTTCAGGTTTGATATACATTATACAGGGGAAACTCTGTGCAAAAAATAGGTGAGACATCAAGGGGGCTCCTCTGATACCATCCCCCATGTGAATGAGTAAGGGGTACATAATATCCCTACTCATTCACAAAAAATGTAAATAGCAAAAGACACACATGTAGTTTTTCAGTCCTTTAATTAAAAAAAACATGTCCCATGGTCTTCCATGAATCACATTGTTTAACTATGCAGATCCACATCAATCACTTTGCCTGATGTCTGCTGACCTGCAGAAAGAAAAAAAAGATTACAACCGCTGACAGCATCTAATCTATACAATCGGGAAGGGTCTCCCAGATGACATGAATGACTATGTTTGGACATAACTATATATGGTCAATGACATCACCTGGGAGACCCTGTCCTTTGTATATAGCAGCTCCCATCCCTCAAAGCAGTCAGTAGTGGGTGGGCAGTCATCAGTTCAGATGTATGTCTTCAGGCAGCATTTTATTTTATTTTGACAGGACAGTGGTCATCGTGATTGACATAGATCCACAATGCTGGACAATGTGATTTATGATGGATGTACATCATGGTATTTTTTTTAAAAGGACTTGTGTAAAACTGTCTCTTCCAGATACTAATAAGCCCCCCAGACTCCCACAACCACCAGGCCAGGGTTTTGGGGAAGAGGCCTTTGTCCTCATCAGCATAGGTGCTTTTCTGTGGGTTTTTGCTGCTTTGGGGGGTATTTCCAGAAGTTTTTTTGCCTTGTAGCTTCCTCTCTCTTGCTCTTGCTCTACTATCTTTATCACTAATTTCATTAAAACTTCCAATGCAGGTTTGAATCAGACCAATGGCTGAAAGAAACATTTTAGTACTGAAACTATTTTTTTATGGAGTTTTCTGTATGTGAGAAACAGCAAGAAACGTGCAATGGGTGTGCTGGGAACAGCTCTCTTACATTTCAAGTAGGGTTTCAGATTGCCACCATCAACAGAAGAGACTGGGGTGCATGAATGGTTGGAATGGTTGGATGAAGAACTAAAATGGGCAGATCTGTTGTGCTCCTTGTATGTATCTCATTTTCATTTAAAGCTGAACTCCAGGAAACCCCAAAAATTTGCACTGAAAGGACTAACTGCTCATTTCTGTCTAGGGGATCTGGAAACGCAGATTTACTGCAGGTTCCTCTGTGATGCTACAATGGTTTCTGCAGCTTTTTATCCTCCCTGCTCTGGTAGTCTAATGCCGCGTACACACGTTCGGATTTTGTCCGTCGGACCTAGTCCAGCGGACAAACCGCCAGACTTTCCGAGGGGGTGACTTGCCCAGTCTAATGCCGCGTACACACGTTCGGACTTTGTCCGTCGGACCTAGTCGGACTTCCGAGCGTGTGACTTGCCCACACACACCCGGACTTCTCCGGCGGACAATACGCGGGAAAAAGTGAGCGGGACTTTTGAAAATGAACGGACTTGCCCACACACGGAGCAGTCCGTTCATTTAGAGTGAAACAGTGAATGCCGCCGCGCTAGCCCCGTCACCTGGCATGGATTTAAAGGGAATCCCCACGCCGAAAAAAACGGCTTGGGGGTCCCCCCCAATTCCGATGATCGGCAAGTCCGTTCATTTCCAAAAGTCCGGCGGACTAGCATACTAACGGCGGGATTGTCCGCCGGACTGCCAAGTCCAGCGGATAATTTTAAAACAAAACTTAAAACCTAGTCCGCCGGACTTTTGGCGCCAAAAACAATCCCGCGGGAAAGTCCCTTCGTGTGTACGAGGCATAAGATCCCCTGATGTCATCAAGACAGATGCAGGGTCCATATCCATGCATTAGACTTGAGGATGCTGGGGGACAGTTCACTGCTGAAGCATGAAGAGAAACAGAGGATCTGTTCAGTGTTGCCAACCGTCAGTATTTTTATTGGCAGCCAGTAAAAAACAGGCAATTTTCTCCAGCCAGTAAATGCCAGTAAAAGTAAAAGGTTGCCATATGGCTGTGACGCTCGGCTTGGTCTGGAGCTGGCTGAGACCATCCGAGTGCCTGCTACAGTGTGATCAGGTGGCTCTGGGTCGTGTTATGTCATGGTGCAATGGAGCCAAGCAGAGCGGCCAGAGCCTCATGTGGTATGGGAGCAAGGCAAGCTGGGACTGGAGGGACCGTTTGGCTTGGAGAGAGACTGTCACTGTGACTCAGAAGGGGACATGTCATTGAGGTGTCATCATCATCTGTGCTGCTGCACACTGCTGTCAGTGTTACTGTGAAAGAAAATGTTATGTGCGTGTCCGCCCATTCTAATTTCTTGCCCTCCCGTCCCTGAGCCACTTACAGTACTTACTATATCGAAAATAAAATAAGAAATATGTTTTTTGCCTTATTATCTACCTTAAATTATATTGCTAATTGCATATTGTACGTGTTTGTAGACTAAATACTCTCATTTGCACTTAAAACTGTAATTTTGTAACTTTTGGAAATGCCAGTAAAAACTGGGCTGTGCCAGGATATTTTGAGTGTTGTGTCAGTAAATTTCAATCTGATAGGTTGGCAACACTGGATCAGTTAAGTAATAGGACTTTTACTGTCCCCTAGACTAAATGAACAGTTATCCCTTGCAGTGCGGGTGCAGTCCCACTGCAAGGGAGAATTTTAAGGCTTCCTAGAGTTGGGCTTTAATTTTCAGTTTTGACTGGATTTACTGTTAATGCATTTAAGATGAATGTGGGATGCAGCCTCCAAGATTAGAAAGTTAGTGTTTCAGTTTACAGCATATGGTGGATTCTTATTGATAAGGAACTGTAGCCCCAATATATAGGTATCTTCATTTTCAAGGTAAAGCAAGATAATGTTCATTGCATGAGCAGTGCTGGACCAATTCTCTGTGAACAGCCAGCCTGTACACTGATGATGATTTTATAAAGATAATAAATAATAGTACACATTCAAGTGTTCATATGGTCATAGCTCTGTGCTGAAAATCTAATTTATCTACACCTTATTTCTTACACTATGGATTGAAGTGGTTCCGCTGTTATTACAGCCGATTTAGAGTGGCGGAGATAAGGATGCTTTTGAAAACTTCACATAATGTTCTTACCATGTACAGTGTGTCATTTATGAGAGAGATATTTATGACTCATCTTTATCTTACTTGTAGGGTTTATTACAGGATATTTACAAGGTATTGTCTGTCAATGAATACACACTCTTTGCGTATTTGTATTTATTCCTCAGTAGATGTAAACAGTTTAAAGCCCCATACACACGGTCGGACTATCCGCGGACCATGACGGTCGGATCCTGTCCGTCGTACTTTGTCCGATGTTGGTGTTGCGTACACACGGTCGGACTACGTTGTCGGAATATCCGGTCTGCAAGAACGTCGTGACGTAAGTCGTCTTCCACGAGATTAGAAAAGGGAAGTTCAGCACCACGTCAGGCACCCGTTGGGCTCCTTCTGCTGATCCCGTGTTTATCGCGAGTTAGTCGAAGTTTGGTGACTTAAGATTCGCGCTTCTCAGTTTTCTGACTCAGTTCGTTACTGCTCTTCAGTTTGTGCTTGTCGTGCGTATCTGTTTATTAGTGCGTGTAGTCAGTTCGCATTTGTTGGTCATTGCGGCCTATATCTTGATATAGGACGCTTTGATTTGCACTGCTTATTGTCTGCTCGTTTCTGGTATTCATTTCGTTCTTTCAGGCCTTGCTGTTTATCGGTGCTTTCTGTTTGTCCGTTCTGACCAGCCGACCTTTTGTGACCTTGTGAGCGATGTTTCCCGTGCGTACTCGTCGCCGAGTTCGTGCTGTACGTGGAATTGGTGTTGGGCTTTTAGCTTTGACCCAAGACCCGTCCATGAACAGAGTGACGAGGAGTGTGTGGACCAAGAATTGGTTGCTTCAGCGTGACCAGTTCTCGCACATGCCTTTGCTTCGTGAGATCCGGGAGAATAATCCTGATGATTTCAGGAACTTTCTCCGGATGACGGACCCCGATTTTCACCGTCTTTTGGCTTTGCTGACCCCCTTTATCAGCCGGCAGGATACCTGCATGAGAAAAGCCATTACTCCGGAGCAGAGGCTTGTTGCCACGCCACGTACTTGGCGACAGGGAGAAGTCTTCAGGATTTGAAGTTCTCTTCAGGTATCTCTCCCCAGGCCCTGGGAATCATTATTCCAGAGACCTGTTCTGCCATCATCCAGGTCCTGCAGGAGGACTATATTAAGGTAACATTTATACTTTACTATTCCCTTCTATGTATGCTCTGTTTGCTAATGTCTTCTATTTTTGAACTCCTTCCCTAATTACCATGTTTGCAATATGTTCTAATATGCTGTGCCCCTTTTCTCCTTCATGCATTTTTCCCTTCACTTACCTGCCCAGCATGCTCTTCTGGCCCAATAGACACCTATGGCCTAGTCACTTAAGCAATGTCTTTTGTCTGCTGCATAGTATTGTTTGCCCCCAAACACCCCCTAAAATATGCACAAATGTTTGCTGTGTGGTTTACTTCATGTAGAGACCCCTTTTTTTTTGTGGGGGGGGGGGGAACTCATTAGGAACCCCCTCCCCCAACTGCTCTGTCAGATGGTACCAATCCTCTATCTGCTGGCTTTCCCAAGGTCAATACACACTATATACCTACCTCTTTATAGTGGGCATCTTTAGGGATGAATTCAGCAAAGCATGTAGTGCTGCCTCCATACTTTCCATTTCCTATTTTTGGGGGTTCTTTCCCTCCTATTAGCTTGCTTGGTAATTTCAGAATGTCACAATGTGCTTTCCTTTTTTTTGTGGGGGGGGGGGGGTTGAAATGTTAGTTTAGCTTTCCTGGGGGCTGCCAATAGTGTTAAGTACAGAGGGTCTGGCCAAACTAGCACACATTATTGAGCCATTTGCCAATCAATGAAGTGCAGAAGGTTACCTGTCCAACACCACCCCCCCCCAAAACCCTAGTTATTGCCAATGGCCCATCAGAAGTGGGGGGATTGATGGGGGTTGAGTAATCTGTGAAGGTGAGCCTCTACTTTTCTGTGCAAATACTTTCCTGCCTCCAATTTTATACAATGCTCTTGTTCCAAGATGTTGATTGTCTAATCTGCTTGCAATGTTTATGTGCAAAGTGACTAATTATTTTTTCTGGTTTCACTCCACAGTTCCCTTCCACGCCACAGGAATGGCAGACTGTGGCCTCCCACTTTGCCAGCCGTTGGGACTTTCCTAACTGCGGAGGGGCAATTGATGGGAAACACGTCCGCATCGTCCCACCGCCCAACTCGGGGTCCTACTATTATAATTATAAAGGGTTTAATAGTGTAGTGATGTTGGCGGTGGTGTCGGCGACATATGAATTTATGTATGTGGACGTGGGGATGAACGGCTGGATCTCGGATGGTGGTGCCATTGCGCACACGGAGTTCTACTTGCGTCTCCAAAGTGGCAGTCTGTGCTTGCCACCTCCAGAGGAGAATGCAGAAGGACTCCCCTTCGTCTTTGTCGCAGATGAAGCATTTGCGTTGACTCCCCATCTGATGAGGCCGTTCCCGATGAGGACCCTCACCCCAGACCAGAGGGTCTTCAACTACAGGCTGTCCAGAGCCCAAAGAGTTGTGGAGAACACTTTTGGCATCCTGGCCAGCCGCTTCCGCCTGTTCTTGACGGCAATTAACTTGGCGGAATACAAACTGAACCACATAGTTCTTGCCTGTTGCATATTGCACAACTTCCTCAAAAGACATAACAGGAACTATGTGGTGCCCGTTGGCCCAGATGTGGAGGGCCCTCCAAATGCTGACCTCACAGCCCTTCAAGTGGCACGTCCAGGCTTGCCCCCTCTAAATGCCCGCGTGGTCCGCGAGCAATATATGGACTACTTTGTGGGTAGGGGGGCCATTGCTCTGCCTGACGATGTGTGAGGCATTTTTTAATAAATCTTATTTTTCAACCAACCTATGATTTCTTGTCATTTCCGTATTCTTTTTAGCTTATTTTACCTTTAATTTTTTTCCCTTTGCCTTCGACAGTGGGAATGCACTTTCTGGGCAAAAGGAGGTAACAGTCTCTTCTTCCCAAAAAGATTATTCTCATGTTGTGTGTTTGCTACCTAATCTTTGGTCTAGAGAAGGTTTGTACTGCATAACTGACACCCAAAATACTCCTTTTCATCACCAGGTCAGACATGTGTGTATTCTCAAAAATGCTGTGCTCCGTGTTTTCGTACAAAGCACTGTGGGTGTCATTTACATAAGTCAAATCCACTATGCTCTACAAGTGCAGTGAAAAAGTGCCCTGGAAAAGAAACTTGCAGTGTAAAGTGGACTTGCCTTTAGTAAATAACACCCATTGCCCCCCATATCCTTTACATTTGACATACATAATGCATTGTGTTTTTTAAATAAGGAAGCCACACATTTAGAAAATTAAAAAAGTTACTTGGAAAACATTCACAAGTGTGTTTACAATCTTCTTGCCCAAACTGTGTTCAGAAGCAGGCACAAATGTGTGTTAATTACTTGGTGCGTTTTCATATTTTTCCTAAAACATCAATGATGTTCTTCAATTTTTGTTGAACATCATTGATGTTTTGCTTTATGTAATCTAGATCTCTATTGCAGACCATTATCTCCCCGATGAGTACGTGGGCACTCTCTGTGGTAAAGTGCGATTTTTCTTCCACAACATCCACGTCACCTAAAAACCACAAACAAACAAAAATCGGGTGTTGGAAATGAGGCAGCCATACATTGATTAGCTTACCAGTAGCTGTGTTCTCCCACACTCACCTGTTGTGGTGACAAGTTCTCCAAGTTCGATGATCTCTCCTTCCTCCTCCTCCTCCTCTGCTTCTGCTCTTTCCCCTTTTTTGGGAGGTGTTGGTTTGGGGGTTTCCTCAGACGGCCCAAGTTTGCGCTCCCCTATGAGAATGTACAAAAGGAAGATTTAGCAACACAATCTATTGAGGGCAGAAATATGAAATGACAAACATTGCTTGAAAGTGACGGACACTATTTTTGTTTGGCCAACTACATGAATGTAGTCACTTTGTAAAGGTGCTAAACTTACTAGCTTTTTGGTAGAAGTTTGTGTGATGGAGACCCCCCTCTAGTATCCACTGGAGCACATGTGTGGAAAAGCCTAATAAAAAGGGGGTTTGGGTGTACCAGCACTAGTGCTCTAGAGTCAAGATGGGTAAACAGCTACTGAGTGACCTCTCCTTTACATTGACTAAATTTGGTTTACGCTCTTGATGACATCTCTAGTGAGAACAAACTTCCTTTCAATAAAAACTTCACCAAACCTCGTATTATAAGTGGCCGAACGATCGAGGTTGCGTACGATCGAATGGACACACACACGAACATGACAGTGGCAGAAAGATCGAGGCTGAGTACGATCGAATGCACAGACGAACCTGAAAGTGGCCATTTTGGAATGTACAACTTTGTAAAAATCAAACCACATGGAGCAGTATGCAAGCAAGAAAGCAAACACAAAACACAAACTACTTACTTTTTTGAAGAACTCGCTTGATCTTTCTGTACTGATCGGCCTCCCTCAGTTTCAGGTCTGACCAGCGTTTCCTGAGTTGCTCCTTGGATCGTTGTACCCCAAAATGATTGTACAGCCTTCTCACAACTTTAGACATGATCTTGGCCTTGCGGACATTGGGGTTGAGGTAAGGCCCATACTTCCCATCATAGTCGCTCCTCTTTAATATGTCCACCATCTCCAACATTTCTCCAAATGACATATTGGAGGCCTTGAATTTCAGGCTCCGGATCGGGACGTTTGTGCCTCCGGACTTTCCTCGTCCTCCTCCTCGTTGGTGGGATATTTGGGGCGCACCTGCTGTGTCCCCGCCATGTGCTCTCCCCACTGCGCCGTAAAGAGAAGGGGTGGGGAATAGACGAGAAAGATCGTCAGGGGCGGGCGGAGTTTGACGCATGCGCACTGTATATAAAACGTCACACGCCTGTGTCGTAGCCACGATCTGGGAGACGAGGGGAGAGAAAGCTCACGCACGAGATGATCGCTAGAAACGAAGGTACAATTTGACGTTGGTACATAACTAGCCTAGACTGATTAGAACTTGAGGCTTCTTTATGGAGAAGATTAGGAGAGTTTAGGCTGACATTATTTATATTGTTTTGTGTGGTGTTGTGTCTTGCAGAGGTGATGGAGGCCTTCTACGACGTGAGTTTTCTCCCCCTCTTCATTGATAAATACAGGGAATTTCCCCTATTATGGCTAGCAAAGCACCCCGACTACAGCAACAGACCAAAGAGGTACACAGCCATGCTGAAACTTGTGGCATTTGTAAAGCCAAACCTGCCCATGGCAACTGTGGCAAACTTACAAGTCAAGATTAATAACATGAGGAGTACCTATTTCCGGGAGCGCAATAAGGTCCGGAAGTCCCTAGCATCTGGAGCTGCAGCAGCTGATGTCTATGTCCCCACGCTCTGGTACTATGAGAGGCTCCACTTTCTCAAAGACCAGGCTAATGTCAGGAAGTCACTCTCAACTCTTCCTTGCACGCGTCCTTCCGCGTACGCCACCCCTGATGAGGCTTTCGAGGACCAACCTGGGCCTTCCAGTCTGGAAGATGTGCAGGAGCCCAACTTGTTCCAGGTATAGTAGTTTTGTAACCATTTTTGGGAATAATGAATGATGTTAAGTTAATTCAGGATCCCCAATTGCTTAGTTCCTAACGTGATTGACATATCAACAGACAGTGGTGTTGGAGACATTTTTGGGAAGAATCTAAACTGCAGGGCGGAGAATTGTATGGTTTTCTATTTGTAAACATTTTGCAACAGTCACTAGATGAGAATTGTGTGTGTTTGATGAACAAATAACTGAAACTATGTCCCTTTTTCATACACAGGAAGACCTCAGCCAGGAGGTGGCTGTGGAAGGTGGCAGTCAGGAGGAGGCAGGGGTTAGTGGCAGCCAACAGGGGGGTAGGCGTAGGAGCCTGACTGTCTCCCAAGTCCCTCCCCTCCGCCTTCCCTACAGAAGGGCGAAAAGCATGGGGGAGGAGGGAGAGTCAGCGCTCCAGCTGATCCAAGACGCTTCAGCCTCCCTATATGCCACACCCACCTACGAGGAGGCCTTTGCCTCCTTGGTTGGCACTAAAATGACGGGTATGGAGGCGGGGCAACGCAGCATGTGTGAGGATGTCATCCTCAAAATCCTAAATGAGGGGATGGCTGGGGAGATGACTCCCCTCACACATGTTTGCGAGAGTGACCTTGCTCCGCCTCCTCCTCCTCCTTCTGCCACCCCACCAGCACCAGCACCACGGCGTGGAAGGAAGAGTACAAGGAAGACAAGAGAGTGATGACCTGGATTCAGTCTGGTCTGAGAGAAGATGGAGCCTCTCGTAGGACCAGAGCCTGGGGACCTAGATGGCATCTGCTGCAGTTCCGGATGTTTTGGACTTCAGGACCAGATTGCACTCCCTTATTATTTAGATAGGTACTCCTCAGGCCCCCAATTTTCAGAGCTTGAAAAATAATGGTTGCCGTGGGTGTCCAAGGCTTTGCAAATTCCCCAAGTTTCACCATGGCTGCGTTCCTCTTTGGTTTGTTGCTGAGACCTAAATAAATGTTTTTTGGATTTGAAATAATCATTGACTATTGTGTTTTACTTTTCTACAATGACAGTTTTTCTTTGAGTAGGCAGGTACATTTCACTAATCCTAAAGTAGAATTAACAAGGGGCACCAACAACCAACAAACTCCTAGTAAATTTAAGCAACAAATACAAATGTTAATAATGTGGTTTTGCTAAGTTGAGACACACAACCCCCCTCCAAAAAAACAACAAAAAAAATCTCCTTCAAATATGTATTCCCAAAAAAAAAAAAAAAAAAAAGACAAATCATGCTAAAAATATAACAAAGATTCTTTTACGATCTGAGTAAAAATAAACATGTAGTGTATAAATGCTGAAAAGTAATAAAGAACTAAGTTTGTGAGAAGTGCGGGTGAATAGGAGCAGCTAAAACATGTCATTCTTGTTGCATTGTAAAGAAAAATTGAATGCGCTGCATTAAAGACATTTTAACATTGCAGCGTGACGAATGTGCTGTGTCGATTAGGAAAGGTAGTTTTACCTGACCGAGCGCTTCCGTCACAGAATTTCTTCTGAGCATGCGTAGCACTTTGTCCGTCGGACAACCGTACACACGATTGGATTTGGTGTGATCGGACCGTGTTGTCGGCAAATCTATCCAGCAGGAGATAGGACTTTGTCCGTCGGACAATCCGACGTACACTGTCCGATGGTGCATACACACGGTCTGATTTTTCAACAACATTGTCCGATCGGACAGAATCCATGAAAAAATCCGACCGTGTGTATGGGGCTTAAGACATTTTTTAAGGATAATTGTATACCCCTTTTTTTTCCTTTATGATTGCTATTGAGATACTACACAGAGATGTCAAATCTGGTGGCTGACTTTTCTTTTGAAATAAAACAATAATTTTATTTAAAAACAGTGCAAAGCGCAGCCATGGGCAGTAAACAAATTAAAATAGTGTTTCAATAATACACCAACTTCAGGCTACTGAAGGCTTGCCTATGGTTGGTTATTATAGGTTAAGGCATACCACGTTTCCTTGTACTGCCTTATTTAATAAGCCCACTGGGAGCAAGTGCTGGTAGTATTGCCCATATAAGTCTTTAGTGTGATTTAGTCTTTTATAGCGTATGTCAGTTTTTTTCAGAATAGTTATTGATCATTCAACACAGAACAAGAAGTAAAAATTACAATAGTGTAGTAAATTGTTATTAAATTGCCAAAATAAGGGGGAAATGCTAGTGTTACAAGGAAAAGGGCAGAAATCACAAATACTTCTAGTGCAAGCTGGTCCATGTTTGCATCCCAACCTGTCAGATATATTTGATGGGTACCAAGCTAGGCTAGGGCAGGGCTTTTGCAATTGTGTTCCATATGTGAATGATGTGTTAACCACTTCCCGCCCAGCCTATAGCCAATTCACGGCTGGGTTGGCCTCTCATCGATTCGGGTAGATGTCTTATGATGTCCTCCTGCATTGCACCTCACGCATGCTTGCGAGGCTGTGCTGCAAGCAATTTGTCATCGGCTATGTCAGTTGGACACAGCCGATGACTGATCACTGTGCTGGCCCACTGCCAGTACCATGTGATCACTGTAACCAATCAGAGCAGGTCACATCATGACAATTGTAAACAATGGATGTCTTCTTTTCAAGCCACCCGTTGTGTACAATTGTGTTGCTAGCTGTGATTGGTCACAGTGATCACACCGTACAGACTAGGCTAATCACAGCCCATCTGTGCCATGTGATCAGCGGTGGCCAATCACAGCTAGCCACAACAAAACAAACGGAATAAATCAATTTCATTCAGTAAAACGCTCGCTTATAGCAATGGAAGGCAAAATAATGTGTAAAAAAAAATTGTTGACTTCCCCAGAGTAGTACAATGTTAGGGTAACATTAAATTGCTTTGGTCCAAGCGTGTTAAAAAAAATTGTGAAAAAATAGAACAAATATAGTAAAGCAGAGTTCCACCCAAAAGTGGAACTTTCACTCATTTGTCTCCTTCGGGGGAGAGGGGGGACAGGATACCTATCTTTGACAGGTATCCTGTTCCCACTTTCGGGAGTCTGACCACGGCCCGTGACAGCACCGCAGGGCTCCCTTCTCCTCTCCCTGTTGCCGGTCCAGTAGGAGAGATGAGCGGGGCCTCGTGCATGCGCAGTAGGGTTCCCGGCATTAAGCCGTCAGGCTACACTGCCGGGTACCCTTACCCGCAATGGTGGTGGCAGCACCCACAGCTGATGGATACATCAGCTGCGGTGCCGACATCGCTGGACTCCAGGACAGGTAAGTGTCCTATTGTTGAAAGCCAACAGCTGCAGTATGTGTAGCTGCTGGCTTTTAATTTTTTTTGTTGGGCGTAACACTGCTTTAATATTTTTTTTTTTCGTACTTTCACCAGTCAGTGTCCCTGATCACTGCCACACCAGTTATACAGTATGATGACACTGTACTGCACTAGTGACTGTATGTAAAAAACAAAACAAAAAAAAATGTAAAAAATTATGACAAAAAGTTACAACTTCAAAAAACTCGCCATGCCTCTTACTAAATACCTTGCTCTGTCTAATTTCCAAAAAGGGGTAATTTAGGGGATATCTGTACTATCCTGACAATTATGGGCCTTAAGAAATGAGACCGTCAGTACATCAGGATTGATCAATTTTCAGATATATACCATAGTTTGTGGACTCTATAAGTTTCCTACACACTAAATAATATACACTGGTTTGGGGTATTTACACCAAATAAATGTAGCATAATACATTTTAAAATTTTCAGTCCTTTTTATTTTATTTAGCAACAAATAAAAAACCCAGTGGTGAATAATACCACCGAAAGAAAGCTCCAGCTGTGTGAACAAAATTATAAAAATTTCGTTTGAGTACAGTGTTGTATGACCGCGCAATTGTCATTCAAAATGTGACAGCGCTGAAAGCTGAAAAATTGCCTGGGCAGGAAGGGGGTAAAAGTGCCTGATATTGAAGTGGTTAATTTTTCAGACACATGGGACTAATTTGTTAAAGCAGAAGCAAGCTCACTATGCCCAGAGAATCTGTGTTCACTTAAATTACCCATCAGTTGCATATGATTGGATGATTGAAATGAACACAACTTCATTGGACTAAGAGAATATTGTACTTGCTTTAGTAAGTAATTCCATAGTTAATCCTAGAGTTGCATGAAATATTTCAGGAATGTATCTCATCAGCTGTGACTACTTATCCAAACGGAATGTTTCTAATGACCTCAGACTTCTGAATGATATATCGGAGGGTTCACTTTAAGGACTTAGTTTATTAAAGCAAAATGTAGCTAGTTCCTTTATGCACTTTGGCTTTGTTGCAGCTAGAATACCATAAATGGCTTTAGATTAAAATGGAAAAGTCATTTGTGCATCGCTCAATTGTCAGCTAGGCCCATACACAGCATGCTTATCAGCAAGAAAATCTTATCCCAGAGTGTGCTAACTATACATTTTGAAAAGTCACTGGTACCTGCCAGCATCTGTTGGTGCCTCTAGCCATAGCCTAAGGCTAATGAATTAAAGTTTTACATTCACTAAATCAAATTCCCAACAGTTCAGCTCTGCAAATCACATGGTATATTAATATCTTCATGATTGCTATGAGATACTACACAGAGATGTCAAATCTTGTGGCTGACTATTCTTTTGAAATTAAAACAAACCTTAATAAGACACTATAATGGGTTTAGGCACTTTTTTTGTTTTTACATATGTAGCACTAACCCCCGAAGGAGCTGCTGGTTTGATTGGGCTTACCGTTACCTTCTTGACCTTGTGTGCGTCTAGGGGTTTCTCGAGGTAGATGGCCCAAAGAACTGCAGAAACTGACACTGGATCCACTTTAGGGATTTTTATTTGCAAAACGTTAGACAAAACACAGTCTCTCAATGAAGGAATTAGAGGGTAAGGGCAGGAAGTTCAATTACTCTTGGAACTGCTTGGAACTGAAAATCTCTTACTATAAACTCCAGGGAATAGCCATTCGCAACTGGGTACTACAGCTATCGGATAAATCTCCTCTCAGTAGATTTAGCAGCTGATAGGTGATTCAAATAAAGAAAAGTCTCTGCCACAGACTTGGTTGTAGAACTTGTGAGTGAAAAGTCTCTGCCACAGACTTAGTTGTAACTGAAGGATAAATGAACTTAGAGAACCCTCATACTGTACCAGAATCTTGCAGCCGGTCTGGCGATACCATACGAGTGTGGATTCACCTGGTGTCCTTTCAACTTAGCTTCCAGGCTCTTGCTGAGCAGCCAGCCTTGTGCGTGGCCCTCCTCTGAGGAGTCCTCCCCTGTTGCTGGGCCTCTCCAAAACCGAGATGGCACCGGACCACCTTGGAATCCTCCTTCCAGTTACTGTGCCTCGGGCTAGCCAGCCCCGAGACTCAGAAATGGATGGATCCGCACCCCAGGCCATTAGAGCCCCTGAGGGCTGGTCAGGAGGACCAGGACCAGACAGAAAGATCTTCTCGACCAGAACCCCTGAAGCACGTGACCTCAGTACCTTAAGTACCCTCTCCCAGAAATCACAGCGAGACAATCCACTCACTGGTTGGTTTCCGAGAAAGATTGGCACACAATGCATCCAACCGGACTGCGTTCCTATGCTTGGCAGAGGTGACACCGACACCTATGGCCAAGCAGAACACATCGCAATCCAGCCAAACTGGTACTGAGACCAGAATTTAGAACAATTAACCCTAAAACCCAACTGTGGTTTTAGGAACATTAAATCTACAAAAAAATATAGCGCATGCTCATTAGGAGCCCGGCGCTACACATACATTTATAAACGTTTTATGTAACTTTTTTATTACATGCATAAAATCTTCATCTCACAAATATACATCAAATATGGCTTGCTTCCATGACATTGGGGGTTATTTACAAAAGGCAAAACGACTTTGCACTATAAGTGCACTTGGAAGTTCAGTCGCTGTAGATCTGAGGGGAAGATCTGAAATGAGGGGAAGCTCTGCTGATTTTATCATCCAATTATGTGCAAGTTGAAATACAGTTTTTTTATTTTCCTTGCATGTCCCCCACAGATCTACAGTGACTGCACTTGAAAGTGCAGTTGCAGTGCACTTTGTAGTGCAAAGTGGATTTTTCTTTCGTAAATAACCCCCATTGCATCGGCGGTTTGCGGGCGGTATTATCCCTTTTTCGGGCGCTCGCGGGGGTAAAACCGTCCCGCTAGAGGCCGAAATGCGCCGCTAAAACGACGGTAAAGCGGCGCTAAATATATCGCCGCTTTACCGCCAGAGCCCCCAACGCCCCAGTGTGAAACTAGTCTTAGTGTCCTTGTTAGAACTAGTTGAATGTGGTTATTATGTTTTCAGCATAGAAATAAAGAACTGCAGAAAGCCTGCCATTAACTCCACCTGCTGGATGAACATGGTAAATATAAAATATTCATTTGCAATATTTCTACCGAAGCAACAAAGAATGTAAAAACAATGTTTAGGTTTTAATATAATAAATAAATAGATAGATAGATAGAATATATATAAAAAGTATTACACATTCCTGCCAAGGCATTTTATATTGCTTACACTACTTGATTTTTTCTAGAATGTGACATCAATTCTTTGTAAGGTACAACATTTGGTAAAGTGTTCTTGTGATTGCAGACCTTTAGAATGTAACAGTTTTCTCTTTTCTTTTTTTATATTTTCTATTGGAAGCTAACGGCTGAACCATTCACAGTCTATTAGGTTGTAACTTGCTATATTTGTCAAACTAATGTTTCAGTCAAGGATTAATTTCAGTGCTAAGAACAAAACAATTGCCATAAGGGTACATTTTATAAAACCCTCGTACATTTGCTGTTCTTTTCAATGACAGGCGACTTAACATTCCTTTCTTACTTTCCATGTCATTGTTTATAATTATTCTACTACTAATATTTGCTGCATTATTAATGAGGCTTCTAGGAATAATATACAGCTGAATATAATTTGGTAGCCGAGGGGCATATGCTTTTCATAAATGGTGTAATTAGAAATATTTCCAGTCTGCAAATGAACCATTACCCTTACAGAATGATTAAATGGCAGCAAAAGCAATTTTTCATCACAGCCTAGTCTATCAGTTCTATCTAGACAAGACATTATTAATCCTCTAATGCACTGTGTATGAGATACAAATCTTAAACTCTCCCATATATAGTACAGTATCTGTAGATAATAACACAAACAGCCTTATTAAAAAAATCTGTTGTCAGTTAGCTGATATCTTATTATTATAGACATTCTTTATTTGCTTGAAATTAGCAGGTAGTGGATTTCAACTGGGCATTTCAGAAACTGCTAGGTAACTGCATGTTCATTGACCCAAGGTTTACCTACCTCCTGGTGCTCTCAGCCTTGAACACCGGACACATTACAATGAAGACTCATTCCCTTGGCTTTGCAAGGACTGTGGTGGCAGTATCAGGAACTTAGGTGGATACATCATACTACTGAAGTCATCTGCAAGTCACGATTGCTACTGAAGTCTTAAAAAAGTAATTGTTTAAACAAATCTGATCATTAGCCTTAAAGGGTAACTGTGCTTTCATGGAAAAAAAATTGCAAAGGAAAAAAAAAGCAAATACAATTGCTGGACAAGTCATATTGTAGTTAAATGTTATTAAAAATTACCTTTCCTTTTCAATCTGCACCACTGTACTTTTCTGTAAAATGCAATACAATATGACTACCTGGAGGCGTTCTGTAAACAGATGGTTTACGCAACTCCCTCCAGATATGTCATTTCCTGCTTGTGTGATTGGCTTACTGATTTTCCCAAAAGTCTACACTAAGATACAAATCAGATTTTGTGCATCCCCTGCAACAAAAATGTCATTGTTGCTGAAAGTCACATTTAAAGGGATGCAGACCCTGCCAATTTATTCAATAGAACCCTGCAAGTGCTGAGTCAAATAATTAAAAAAAAAAACCTCCAGTTCACATCCACTGTGCATGGGCAAGGACAAACAAACAGATATTTTTTTCAGAATAACAAAAGGTAGAAATCTGCAACAAAGTTTGTTAAAATCTCTGCAATGTACATAGATCACCCAGAGGGAAATGTTTTTTTTCTCAACAACAGTGGAGTTACTCTTTAACAGCCTCATGCCCACTGGCTGTCAAATGACGGCTCTCGTTCTGGGAGGCAGTCAAATGACGTCCTCCCAGAATGACCGCTCTTGCGCTCCTGTGGGGGTGCACATCGTGTCGATTGGTGGTGGGGTGTGTCAGTCAGACGCACCGCTACACCAATCTTGGTAAAGAGCCTCTGACGGAGGCTTTTTACCATGTGATCAGCCGTGTCCAATCACGGCTGATCACGATGTAAAAAGGAAGAGCCGTTGATTGGCTTTTCCTCACTCGCGTCTGACAGATGCGAGTAGAGGAGAGCCGATTGGCTGCTCTCCTGATGGGGGGGTCTGTGCTGATTGACTATGAATAATTTAATACATAATATAATAAAACTATTACTAATTTGTAATTATATATATATTATTTTAAATTACCATAAATTGCTATTTCTAGGCGTGTCCACTTCCTGGGGGGTGGCCCCCCTTTAGGGGTGAAATGAGCCAATAATTTGCTGCCACCTGTAGGACCGTGACCGCACTGGTGAAGAGACTGGTGGGTACCTTTTGGGGATTTTGAGTGAAGCAAGCCTGCTTTTTTTAAGCAAAATCTCTGGTTCGAGCAACAATTTCCTCAGTGGAAGGGTAAATATGATACACATGATGCATATACAGGACAGAATTGACTACTATATATAATAAAATGTTAAAATTGATTAAAACTTTTTTGCCTTTGATGTTTCACAGAGATTACACAAAAGTTTTCACCCTCTGAGATATGTATCCCCCCTGAAGAAGACCGACACCGGTCGAAATGCATCGGGGTTGAGGGCTATATCTCAATGAATGCCTTATACATTATGTATTTTCTCCCATAGCTTTATTGTATTGCTGTATTTTTCCGTTGTAAATATTCATCTGTACTCAAGGAAATAATTGCTATGTGTTAACCAGAGTTTGCATTTTTAATACTGCATAAATATTTTCAAGTTCATCGTTTTTTCGATTTACTTAAAAAATAAAAACCCTTTTTTGATTTCACAAACAACAGTGTCATCATCTCTGCCAAAAAAAAACACGGGGAAAATGATATACTATTTTCTTATAAATTATCAGGGGTGAGCAGTCGGCTCCTAAAAACTAGTTACAACATATGTTGATGCACCATTTCCCATTTATGATTGTGATAGGTAACACAGTATTTATGAGAAATACACAAATATTTGATAGCTTTATGACAGTTCGTACTTTTAATATTACTTATGATCCCAATAAAATGCATGTGCTGTTGCAAACCTTAAACCTTTTGACTGGTTGATCATGAGACAATTCAACCATTTTATTTAGGCTAAAAAAAGGGTTTTAGAATTTGAACAAGGGCCTAGACAATGAATAAGGTTTCATTTATTGAGTCATTAAATTGTGTGTATTTGTTGGCACAACTGTCATGGCTTTTGACCTTGTACTCAGTTTGGTATAGTGTGAGATGTAGGATTGCAGTTTAGCATTATACAATCTTAAAGTTTTCTGTTCTTTCTAATGGCTAGAGGTGGACGAGGCATTTTTCTGTTGAAATCATTCCCAGATTTCCACACATTTTTTAAAGGTTCAATTAAAATTCAGCGTTTACATTTGTTAAAGGTTTTGTAAAATAGCATGAGACTTGATAAACGTTTAAAGCAGGGGGAACAGTTCCTTTCCAGTTTGAAGTTGGAAGACTTTGATAAATAACCCTCTTTGTCTCTTTTGTGTTCATAAAATGAGTGGCATCTTCTTGGCACAATTTTGTCTTCTGGGACAAACAGCTTCTAATCTTGCCAAATGACATTGATGAATCCCTTTATACTGCAAGCCAGTTCTGTTGGGTAAGAACCGTCTTTTTATAACAAATGGAAAAAAAAAAAAAAAACTTCTGTTCCATTCTGAATTAAACGTGATTGTGTAAAATGATGGCTTAATTGTATCTAAAAGGCAAACACTAACAAAATGCAAAGAAAACATTAATCATTGGAATTATTAGTTCAGTTAGTTAAACTTAATTACCTTACACTTTGCAGTTTCTTTAGCTAATTTTTATAATTATTCAGAATTCAAGCTTTTTAGGTCAGAAAAATAAATTTAAATACTAATGGTATGATTAAAGTGTATATATTTATATACACTTATATCTTTTTCAGTATGTTTGGCATCATGTCTCACTGTATACAGTTTTCTTAAGAAATGTTTTGTGAATCTATTGAAATGTTTTATACCTAGAGATCCTGGCAGTAACAGCACCTGTCACAGGCTACTGCTTCGCAATTAGCAGCAGCATTGTCATCCCGCTGTATGCTCCTCTTCTTTCTGGTGACTGTTGAGCTGCCTATCAGGTTTATCAGATAGACAGCATAACAGCTAACCCAAGGAACATGCATGGCATGCTGACAATACTGCTGCTAAATGTAAGGCAGTGGATTAGCATTGTCAACTTTCGACAGAAGGTGCTGTTACTGGAAAGACCTACAAGTAAGAAACTTAGCAATATATCAATAGATTTACATTCTTATTTGCTTAAGAAAACTGTCTACAGTGCACCATGATGCCAAACATAGTGAAAATTAGATTTTGGGAGTGCATGTATTTTAAAGTGGATCTAAAGCCAAAACATGTTTTACCTTAATGCATTCCTTGCATTAAGCTAAAACATTTTTAGGCATCAGCATCCACTCTCACCCATCCTTTTACTTACTTGAGCCCACATTCTACAGCTCTTCTCTCACCTCACTTCTGAGTCTTGCTGGCTTTGCTTGGGCACCGGTCAGTGCTGTCAATCAAAGCTAGTTATGAGGGATGGGGGGGGGAGTCCCGCTGTTGCGTTACTGACATTAGTGCACCCATGGGAAGTGGCTTCCCATGGGGGCACTGGACAAAGAGGAGAGGCCAGGAGCACCAGTGGGGGACCCGAGAAGAGGAGGTAAGTGGCCGCTCTGTGCAATGGAATAGTAAGTATAGACATGTTTGTTATTTAAAAAATTGTATTAACATTACAATAGCTTTTAACAAAGGTGTCTAGCAAGGTTTAAAAATCCTTTGAATAGATTTGTAACTGTACGCATTGGCCTTGATTTACTAAAGGCAAATCATGTGTTTTTTTTTTTTTTTGCAATAGAATTTTCCCCAGACCTTAGTGAATAAGGTGAAGATCTGCTGATTTCCATCATCCAATCATGTGCATGCCCATGCACATTGGGTATTATTTACAAAGTGAATTTCAGTTTTAGGCGAATGTCAGTAGTTGCTGCTCATATCTCTTTTTGTCCCCTGCAGTTCAAATAAGTATATCTGATTAAGCCCAGCTCTACCCATAGGACTAGGCCATTCAAAGGATGTTTTTGAATTCTACATTTATTTTTCATTAGTAATAACAATATTGAATCAGAAAGTGCATATCAACCTTGCTTGGCTTTGTATTGTTAATGATAGTGTTTTTTAAACCAGATAACTGTTGAAGGAGGTCACTGCTGGAAGTCTACGAATTTTAGGAAGCAAGTAAGGGTGTTCTGTTACACAGAGCTTTACTTTTCTCCTGAAATTTAGCTAAAACCTTTGCTCCACCCTTAGTGCTTCTTGTAGGTCCATAACTATGATCTGTGGTCTCAGTGTTTAAAAATGAGACTTGGGAGGGGGCAGCTCAAGTGTGAAATTAGAGGTTAAAGTCAAGGTCTGTATTATAATCGTACACCATGTATTGGTTGTTGGGGTGCCCTGCAATGTCTCTGAAACTGCATAAATATATCTTAGCTTTGTATGTCTGCACTGCAGTCACTTCTAGGTTTAAAGCAAACACAGGTTGATTTTATACAGGAGACATAGAAGATCCTTACCCACAACCAAAACACATGTGCGAGGAACAGAAGTAACTTTTGGCAGTTTTACAGCAGTATATGCACACAGCTCTCATATAGGAGTAACTAATATTCTCACATCTGCCCCAGATTGCAGTGCTTACGCTCTTTTCATATAGCCTTAATGAAGACAATCCATACTCTGTTTTACTTTATTTACAGCTTTTTGCTGTAAATACCATTTCAAAAGATACATGACAAGAGATTAAAAGAATACATGCTTCCAAATACAATTACATTAGTGCCTCAGTAATATATTTAATTCCGTCCAGCACTCACTAGCAACCTAATATTAATTTGTATAATCCTCTGTTACAAGGAACTACATGTCTTCTATTACTTTCTTTAAATAGTGGAGTTCATCTGAGAAACAAGTCAAGAGTTACAGATCCCTATTCCGACATCTAACTGGTGAATAAGATATACAGTTCCTTGTAACAGATAATTAAACACATTAAGTATATTAACACAGGTTAAGATATATGATTTTGGCACTGAAGGTATTATATTTGGAAGCATACATTCTTTTTAACTCTTGTCATCTTGTCATGTCATGTAAAATCTGACAGGCTGGCTGTACCCATGTTGATCGGTCAATCAACTTGGGTACATTCAGCCTGCCCATATATGGTTCAAATCTCAGCTGGTGTCTACTGAACTGGCCAAGATCCAAACCATCTATGGCCAACAAAAGTAACCAACAGGTAAATAAATCGGTGGGAGGAATCAAGTTTTTACAGAAAAAATTGCGAGTTGCACATGGTTCTGATGTCTTCACCTTTGAATTTATTTACTTTTTGATGTGTTTTTTTCACTAAGGTAACCTCTGCCTATTAATTTTTACTCTGTGTTCTCAGTTTGAAGTAGACTCCCTGATTTCTTTACCATCTTGTCATTCAAAGCGATAACTTTGTTAGTTTTCAAAAAATACATACTGCGTATCCATTGAGTTCAACCCTAAAAAAAAAAAAAAAAATCAGAAAGCTAAGTAGCTTCAGCTACTTTTTTGCTTTATGCTATCTGCCTTGGAATAATATGTCTTTACATTTAGTTTCATTTAAATATATCCTATCATATTTAGAAATGGTATAATTTCATTGCAATGACAGGCTGTATGTGTATTTGCACAAAAATGTCCATCTTCTGAAACTGAACCTTATGAAAGATCCATTACTAAAATCTATTACAACAGCTGTCTGTTTGGCACGTTCTGGAAACAGTTGTATGTCATTGTGTTTTGGCACAGTCGCATGTCTCATCTGAAACAGATCTGTTTTACATTTAGTAGAAATGTTTTATAGCCCTACTACATATCATACTCGGGCATTGTTAATGTTAGCACTCGTAGAACTTATGGTAATACTTGAAATCCAATTAATATCTTTCTACAGAAAAGTGGAAAAACAATTGGGATCCCAAATGTTTGGCCATGTGTCTGTTCTTTAAAACCAGAACACTTTAAACACATTAAATGTAACACTTAAGAGTCTAGCAGTGGCTTAAGTTGACTTAGCATATATGACAGCATTAATGCTATACATAAATATCTCAAACACATTAGATGAATGCTTTAGTTAAAATTGTCATCATTTGGATGTAGATATCAGTTAAATGACTGATCTTAAAATGCAGATTTCACTTAATGGAGGCAGTGAGCAATTTGTGAGCAAAGAGCAGGCTTGAAATAGCGCAATGTAAAGTTGCACAAAAAGCCACTTACTTAAAAATAGAAAATGTCAACATGTTAGATAGTAACATGTATAGTGCACAAACATAAAAGTTCTTTGTCCTGTTGCTCTGGAAAAAAAAAAATCTGTTGCAATTATAAAAGTCTAAAGGGTGAGGCATCCATCATGGGGGTAGAGGGGCAGTTGTTGTTACTAGCTAATTAACCTACAGAGGAGGAAACAATTTCCAAGACCCAATGTCACCAGCACAGTTAGATATATGTAAAATATGTTTTCCCCATCCTGTTAACCTAATGGCAATAAAAAAATTGAAGAAAACAGCTGAACGGCCGCACTCCAAATAACACCTTTCATTTGTGGCAAAACAGTGTTGAAGATTCAAAATCTCTTACATCATGGTGATGAAAGGTACAGACAGACTAACGCGTTTCACATCAATATAGATGCTTAATCATAGCTATTGACCATACTCAGACTGAAAATATTTATAGTGAAATAAAACCAATTATGGGATAGACAACCCCCGGAAGCTCCTCCCATATCTAATCAGACTAAAGTGGAAACCAAATGTGCACAGGAAAATGGGCAGCATGAAAAAACAAAGAGCCAAAAGGATTAAGACCTCTGAAAGAATGACACAGCATTAATATATAAATAGTAAAGTCAGAATACAACTGGTTCACTGTGTTGGCGTGCTGTCCCCTAGCAGATAATATTGCTAACAGAGTTCTAATATAGATACAATATATAGTATAAAAAGATGACAAGGCACTGAACAATGCATTACATTTATCTGCATTGCTGAGCGCAATCAAACATACAACGAGCAATAGTAGAGAGAGACGATCACTGCCAAAGAACCGAAGTTGACTAATGTAAGGCACGGTTATAAAATATTAAGTAATAATCAATGTAGTATTCAAGGCATATTTAATGCGTGTAGGGGGGACTACAGATGGATTACCTGTGATGTTTCATGTTCTGTACTCCTCCATTCCACACACACCTTAGGTTTACAAGCGGTCTCATTCTTTTTAAAGCGATCGGCCCAAAATTTCTCTTGTCCTCCAGGAATTTATCCTTATAAGTTTTGAGTTTCTTTTAACTCATCATTTTTCATGTTCGACAGGGGCTTTTATCTCCAGATGTGCGGGGCCTCTATGGGAGCTAAGTTCTCACCATCCTTTGCTATTTATACATGGGATGGTGGGAAAGGTCCCGCATTTTTGGAGCTGACAGTCCCCGGCGAGCAGACACTGTACTATACTGTTCTTACATAGACGACCTGCTGTTTATTGCCTCTGGACAACATTTTTCTCTGGAGAAGTGGCTGGATTTCATGAATGACAACCAGCTTAACCTCTGATTCACGGGCCATAGTGATTCCCTATCTATTACATTTTTTGATGTTTTGCTTACAGCTAAAGGGGACCGAATAGTGTCTAGTTTGCATAGGAAGCCCTGTGCAGGAAAAACCCTCCTGAAAGCGGATTCCAATCATCCAGGCCACACCATTAGGAGTATACCCATTGGCCAGTTTTGTAGACTCAAACATTTATATAGTAAGGAGTCTGACTTCAGGAGAGAATCTACTCTCATGACATCCAGATTCAAGGACAGGGGGTATTCCAGCTCTGTTATCAATAAGGCCCTTGTTATTGCTAAGAACACCCCACGTGATGCTTTGTTGAATAATGGGTCTCTTGGCAATAAATGTCATAGATTGAAAACTTCACAATTTTCTAATATCTATGTATTTTCAACTCCTTACAGTATAGAGTTTGAAATAATTAAAAAAATAATTAAGAAATACCTTCCATTTTTGACCAATGAACATATATTTGCACAGATCTTATCCGATGGGATAAAGGTAATTTCTAGAAGAGCGCCCACTCTAGGCAGGTGCTTGTCACCCAGTTTATATACTAGTGCACAACCACCCATGCACTGGCGTAGTGTCAATAATTGCTCATATTGCTCATTCATTAAAACAGGTGATTATGTCACTTAGTTGTCCACAGGTAAATCTTTTAGGATTGGTTCCTTTATTAACTGTGTTGGAAAATTTTTAATGTTTATTGTGTGACTATTGCATCTAAAATAGAGACTGATTTTTAAAATGGCTTCTAAGGACACATTGCTTTAACTTGTTTTTTGTCTTTTGTCTCAAATAATGCCTATAATAGTAATAAAGTGATGGCTAACTGCCTAAGGCCGGAAAACCACAAGCTTTGCTATATAAGGGAATAGATTGTAAAAAGACGCTGCACTTGGCAATAAAGCTGTTATGCATCATGAGCCACCAGTGAACGTTTAGCCAATAAGATTCTGTCTGTTGATCTTATAAAAAGGTCACACATCCTGCTGTGTGTGTGACTTCTGCTTTTCTTCTCGGCATGTAAGGCTCACCCATTTGTACTGGTACATCTGAAATAAATCATCTTGCTTTCATAATACTCGGAGTTGTGACTGATCTCGGTTGAAGAGTTTTCCTGTCATCTGTAACACGCGCTATGTGGTGTATGTTATTACATGCACCACATGCCAAATTTAGTATGTAGGAAGGACCACTCGACATCTGAGGGATCATTTATATGATCATCTGTACGATATCGAGAAAAAAAAACAGCGTAGCCAGACATTGGGTCCTACACCACAATAAGGATACATCTAGCCTAGTGATTCAGGGTATGGAGAAAATAAGCATGCCCATCAGAGGAGGTGACAAGTTTGGTATTTTGTGCAGAAAGGAAGTTTAGTGGATATTAACTTTACATACAAGAATACCAGTAGGGTCAAATCATGATTGGGACGTTTCCTACTTTTATGAATAGCAACACTGAAGTAGACCCAGTCATATATTGGTACCCCATTTACACTCCTGTATACATATACCTCTACATGTGCTGTTGTGTCATTCTTAAATGCATGCACGGTTGTGTTTTTCATGTTCCCTACTATCTTTGCACATTATATGAGTGTATTTAGGGAAGTATGTCTATGTATTTCTTGTCATATGATAGATATTCTTACACATGTCTCCTTATAGCTTTCAACCTTACATGTACTTTTTTTTTTCAATGCGACTTTTATCACACTGCTATGGACATTGCCTTTGACATGCATTGGACGACTGTGTTGTTTTATACTGCTGTGGTTCATGCATGTCATATTTTGTCTGGTTGGAGTATCCATATGCATTTTACGGGTACTTTATGCATTTCCACACGACTTTAATTGCACTGCCATGGATATTGCTTTTGACATGCTGTGGACGCTGTGGGGAGTGTCCATATATGTTTTACAGATTTTACTTTATATGTTTTACGGATTTTTTATGTATGCCCTTCTATGGGATTTTTACGCACTGGCATGAAAGAAAAAAAAAATGATCACAGTAAAGGGCCAATCACAGCGGCCCTTTACCATGTCATCAACTGATCACATGTAAACAGACTTGCTGGTTATCGGCAGTCCTTTCCTCCGATGCTGTGTCTGTGTAAGGAAAGGAGAGCCGTTAATCAGCAAGACTATCAGAAAATAGGAGAATCTCAGAAAAGAAGGGGATGGTGGACTAGGGATTATAGCGGTGCAAGGATAATGTACGAAGGTCGGGGTAGACTCACAGTTCAAGGCTCGTAATACTCGTTAGTTAATAAAACAATTTTTATTACATATAAACATTAGTATCAATATACACAAATAGAAAAAATATATATAGATGCAAAAAATATTAGCAATATATATTTTTTTGAGGATAAAGCTCAATTCAATAGGTCAAGACAGGTAATTAAAATGTCACTTATAGCAATTTACAATCATTGGTATAGAAAAAATACAGAAACAGCGACAGAGTCAAATTATGCATGTAGAGTTAAAGGTACAGTTCACATATGATGTGAAAAAAGAGACCTGAGATGGATTAAATAAGTCTTAGTAGACTGTTCCGACATGTTTCGCCATAACAATGGCTTCCTCAGGGTATGTCTACTTTGCGTACTTGATGTATCTATTGAAAAAAGTATCATAATTAGTTCCATACTCAATGAGAGAGGAAATTGGAGCCATTTGGATGAATAAAAATCAATAAGGGGACAAGTGTAGTATAAGGTGGAATATCTCCAATTACCGACACAAAGGAAGTGCTTGTGCCCCTCCTTCCCAAGATGGAGAAAGGAGAGGGGAAACATCCCCCCTAAAAACATCTTTCCAAGCTTACCCTAATCGAGGTGTAGATCAGATTCAGCCGTAACCATAGGGTAGGGTAGTCATATAGGGTGCCTGAAGTGCCTAGTAGAAGGCGGGAGTCACCAGATTGGACATATGATATATTATCTAGTTAAAGAGGAGTAGACCAAATAAGTATGAACAGAAAACAAAAAGTAATTTAATAGTGTTGTGAGTCCATGAAGGATTGATTCATGGACATAGCGCCATACACTACATGAAGGACAATGTCTCAAATAGTTACTTACATTTCGTTTGTTTGGAGAAGTATTTGGAAAAAATAAAAAAAGTAAAAAATAGAAAAGAACCGAAGGGTTCTGAAAAAATGGCCAAAATGTAAACAGGAGGCACCTGAGAAGACAATGAATAGACAAGAGATTATGTTGTTGAGCAAGGAATTGATTAAAGATGAAGGAAGGAGAGATGTTAGATTGGATAAAATTATAAATGAGAATCAATTACCTGTTTTTAAAGTATAAGATACAAAAAACAAGGCCCAGTTCGGCTTGTGATATACAATTACAGGCGCCCTTAAAGCAAGGGAGAACGAAGAAGGTGTCCGGTCAGTCAGGAGTCTGCAAGAGGCTAAAGAGGAAGGATGATATTCAGATAGCCTAATAAGTATTCAATGAAATAGGAGAGATACCAAAGGAAGATAGTAAAAGGATTTGGTTGCTTACTTGGGTTCAGACAGGTGTAGTGCGTCAGGTGCCTCCAGAGTCCTGTGGTGGACTGAGGTAAGAGACTGGTTTAAATACCGCCTTCCAGATCGAGGAGGCGTGGAGCCGCCCCTCGATCAGCGGACGTAGGAGCCTAAGCGCATGCGCACAGCGCGTCATAGCCGGGAGCCTACAGTGCCCATAGTTCCCGGCGGTAGGCGCGCTGCGGGCGTGATGACGTCATCGCCGCGTGGCGGCGAGTGAATGGCTAAGGCTGGAGGTGGGCGGACTTTATAGGTCCGCCCTCGGGTGTCCATACTAGGCAACAGGGCTAGCCCCAAACGTGACATATCCGCCCCCTGGGCGGCGGCCCGATCCCCACGCCGAATGATGGTAGGAGGGCGCCTGGAAAGGAAGGGGAGGGGGGAGAAGAGGAGGGCTGGAGTGGAAAAGGCCAATAATGGCTATATGTTGGCGACATTCCAATGGGTTGGAGAAGTTGGGGATATTATCACCTACAAAGGGTCCAAGGTTATCAATACCAAGTCCAATAAAGTTTATGCATGTTTAAATCATAGCTCAATAGGGACCTTGGCTGGTTAGATATATAAAACATGACAGTTTGAACAAAAGTATATTAAGGAATCAGACATACCAAGCCAAATTCAAATTGGTCAAGCGTCTTTTACAAAAGTCAGGGGCAGTTTAGCAAGAAAAAGTGTATGCAGTCAGGGTTCTATACCCATACAGTATGTTTAAAAAGATTTCAAAATAGTTTCTATACATAATACAGAGCATAGTATATTAATTGATAATAAGCATAAAAAACAAATTACATAGATAATGAAAGCAGACAAAACGGAGCAGGCTTTGGCGCATGGTGGTGGGGACCCCACCGGGCAGGACTCCAGAAGGGGGGGAGCCATTTATATCCGAGAAAGATAGTTCGTATTAAGGATGGTGGTTGTTAGAGAAAAGATTTGAAACTGATGTACTCGTTCATACCTGGGTATCTGGTGGCATCTAGGGTGTATATCCACCTAGTTTCGAGTTGGAGAAGACGGTTGTCAATGTCCCCTCCGCGTATATTGAGGGGTAAATGTTCTAGGGCAGAAAATAGCATTGTGGTGGGATCAAAGTTGTGTTTTAGAGCTACATGGTGGTTTACCGCAGTTGAAATTTTCTTTTTGGATAGAGGTTTAATGTGATCCTGTATACGAATGGAGAAAGCTCGTTTTGTTTTACCGACATAGAAACAACCGCATCGGCAAGTAGCTAAATAGATAACCCCTACAGTATTACATGTAACCCGATGTTTGGGCTTATGTAAGTTCCCATTGGGTAGTAAAGTATTAGTAGAATTGGACAAAAACAGACATGAGTCACAATGTCCACAGGGGAAGGTACCAGCTTGGTCCATTTTTTTTGGATCATCTGGGGCATAGAAATGACTAGAGGTGAGTTTATCGCTAAGGGATGATGGTCGGCGATAAGTGATTTCTGGGTATGTTTTCACATACTGTCCTATTATGGGGTCTGAAGATAATAGGGGCCAAAATGTATTTATGGTATTTCTAACTTGGACAGACTGATTGGAGTATTGAGTAATGAGACGTACAGGTTGGTTTAGTTGAAGATTTTTGTCCCTAAAGATTAGTTCCTTTCGTTGCAAGCGTTTAACTCTATTAAATGATTGTTTAAGTAAATTATGGCTGTAGCCTCTGGATTTCAATCTTTGATATAGTTCAAAGGATGCTTGGTAAAAGTCTTTATCATTAGTACAATTTCTTCTTATTCGCAAATATTGACTGTACGGTATGCTTTTTATAAGGTTTTTAGGATGAGAGCTAGATGCATGCAATATGGTATTGCCTGCCGAGGTTTTTCTGTATAGCGAAGAATATAATTTACCTTCATTATCAATAGTTATAGTGAGATCAAGAAAAGTGATCTTTTCTTGGCTATACTCCAAGGAGAATTTAAGATTGTATGTGTTGATAGAGATTTTTTCAAAAAAGCGTTGTAGTTCTGGGTAGGTACCAGTCCAAAAAATTAAAATATCATCGATGTATCTCATCCAGGAGAGGATGTGCTGAGTATAGCACCTCATCTCCGGATCCGAAAGAATGTCTTTTTCCCACCCCCCCAGATACAGATTGGCGTAGGAAGGGGCACATTTAGTGCCCATTGCTACGCCCTGTATCTGGAGGTAGTGGGAGGTTCCAAACGTAAAATAATTTCTGGTTAAGATGAACTTAAGCAAGGATAAAACAAAATTATTATATGATTGTGCATTGGGGCCAAGACATTTTAGTTGTTTGGCTACAACTTCCACTCCTCTGTCATGAGGTATGGCGTTGTAGAGACATTCAACATCTAATGCAACAAGGTATGAGTTTACAGGTAGTTGCTGGTTTTCAAGGATACGTAATAGATGTATGGTGTCCTTAATATGTGAAGGAAGAGCAGATACCAATGGGGCAAGATGTTTATCTACGAGTTCACTAGCTTTTTCTGTGAGCCCTTCACAGCCAGAAACAATGGGTCTGCCTGGGGTTTTTTTTATTGATTTATGAAGTTTAGGAAGAGAGTAAAAGGTTGGGGTTTTGGGGTGGGTTACATGTAAGAATTTCCAAGTGTTGGTATCTATAATTCCCTTTTTAGTTGCATGAAAGATTAAATTTTGGTAGTCTAAAATGTAAGACTTGATTCTAGTGGGGCAGATGGGTCTGTACCATTCGTGGTTGTCAAGGATGTCGTGGCACATATTCATGTAAGCCAGGACATCCATGACAACCACGTTCCCTCCTTTATCGGAGGGTTTAATAACTATATTACGATTGGACTGGAGGGATTTAAGAGCTATCTGTTGTACTTTGGTGAGGTTTGACATACCTGATTCATCTAGGTTAAGTTTTTTTAATTCCTTAGTGGTTTGTTCCACGAATGCCCAAATAGCGGGATTTGTGGTTAATGAGGGGAAATTTCTAGATTTCGGTTTAAAAGAAGTGGGACACGAAAGGATAGGGGCCGGGCTGGTAATTTCATTTTGTATGTTATCCAACAGGTCATCGTCAGTTGGATCGACTTCGTCTAAGAGGGTCATTAGGTCCTCAAGTGCTTGGATTTCTTCTAAGGTTGGAACAGTATTATCTGTATTAGCCATCTGGGTAGATGTAGTTTTTGAATGATAGATTGTTTTGTACAATAGTTTTCTCGCAAAGAGATGAAGGTCTTTCACTAATTGGAAACAATCAAAGTCCATGGAAGGGCAAAAAGTGAGGCCCAGTTGTAAGACTTGGATCTGGGGTGGTGTAAGGGGAGTAAGGGAAAGGTTTACAACATCAAGATTTGTTGCTGCAATTAGTTCTGTGGTGAGCTGAGGAATTATGTCGGTGTTGAGGGTAGGTCTTGGTTCTGGCCTAAAAAAATAGGTGCCAGTTTCAATTCCTGGGAGGGTAAGGGGAACATAGTGGGTAAGCACGGTTCGCTGGCTCTTCTAATGGGTGATGCAAGTGCAGGGGTTGAAAAGTTGGAAGAATCCAACGTGCACATGTGTGTGGTTGGAGGAGGTATATTTGAAGAGGAGGATTGGTTTTTTAGATGGGGAGTCGAAATATTCGAGGTTTTTGGACGGGTGCTGGAGGGTCTAGTTAGAGTACTTGTATTTAGGGCTCGTTTAATTAGCTCTGTAGATGAGATATGTTGGTCATTCTTTCGTTTTTTTGTAATGGGGTCCTGAGAAAGTTCGTGGTAGGTTGTGCTCGAGCTAAAGGAATTGGATGAAGTGCTAGGTGGGTCAGTATTATTTTTGGGTGGTTGAAAATTAGATGATTTTGTTGGTCCTCTGGGAAAAGTGGGATTATCCCATTTGTAGGCATAGCCATTTTGATGAGCAGATCTATCTCTTAGAAATTTATTTTCTTTATTGCTGATAATGCTTAGGGTATATTCCTCAATATGTGCCCGTAGGTTTTTATCCTTTTGGGCAAAGCGGGGGGACGTTAGACATAAGATATGATTTTCATACCAATCAGAGACCGAGGTATCGAGTTGATCAAGTTCACATTCATACTGTTTACATAATATGGATATCATGCCAAATGAGCAAGTTTGAAGATTGAATTCCCAAGAGGATTTAAGAACATCATTGACTTTTTTCACGTTGGGAAAGATTTGAATTCGTAGTCCCCATGGGACAATTTTATATTCAATATATTTCTCAAAGTACGTTTTATGCCAATATATTCGTACCTTCTTTTCCAAAAGACGTTGGAGTCGCATAAAGTCACGATCTAAGTCGGCATCAGAGATGTTAGTGGTGTTCTGGGACTGTTGTATTTTAGTCATCAATCCCTTCCATGCCTCCCCGGTGAGGTCAACCATCATGCGCCAAAGCGTTTTAAAGCTCTCAATGATAGACAAATATTCGTTATCAAAATAATAAACAATTGATTAACAATTCATTATAATATATTTCTAGATTTTTTCCTCTGAGGTAGGTATTTTGTAAAAAGAGCTATGAACTGTGTGTATCCCCCAAAGCTAAATAATTTAGATAAGATGGAATTGTTTGAGGACCATCTGTCAAGGATTGGTGTATTGAAACACCTAGGACAGAAAGTAATATACAAAAAGGCAGAGAGGGTCCACTAAGTAATACAGCACCTCATCCCTTAATATAAGAATATCAAAAAAGAAGGGGATGGTGGACTAGGGATTATAGCGGTGCAAGGATAATGTACGAAGGTCGGGGTAGACTCACAGTTCAAGGCTCGTAATACTCGTTAGTTAATAAAACAATTTTTATTACATATAAACATTAGTATCAATATACACAAATGGAAAAAATATATATAGATGCAAAAAATATTAGCAATATATATTTTTTTGAGGATAAAGCTCAATTCAATAGGTCAAGACAGGTAATTAAAATGTCACTTATAGCAATTTACAATCATTGGTATAGAAAAAATACAGAAACAGCGACAGAGTCAAATTATGCATGTAGAGTTAAAGGTACAGTTCACATATGATGTGAAAAAAGAGACCTGAGATGGATTAAATAAGTCTTAGTAGACTGTTCCGACATGTTTCGCCATAACAATGGCTTCCTCAGGGTATGTCTACTTTGCGTACTTGATGTATCTATTGAAAAAAGTATCATAATTAGTTCCATACTCAATGAGAGAGGAAATTGGAGCCATTTGGATGAATAAAAATCAATAAGGGGACAAGTGTAGTATAAGGTGGAATATCTCCAATTACCGACACAAAGGAAGTGCTTGTGCCCCTCCTTCCCAAGATGGAGAAAGGAGAGGGGAAACATCCCCCCTAAAAACATCTTTCCAAGCTTACCCTAATCGAGGTGTAGATCAGATTCAGCCGTAACCATAGGGTAGGGTAGTCATATAGGGTGCCTGAAGTGCCTAGTAGAAGGCGGGAGTCACCAGATTGGACATATGATATATTATCTAGTTAAAGAGGAGTAGACCAAATAAGTATGAACAGAAAACAAAAAGTAATTTAATAGTGTTGTGAGTCCATGAAGGATTGATTCATGGACATAGCGCCATACACTACATGAAGGACAATGTCTCAAATAGTTACTTACATTTCGTTTGTTTGGAGAAGTATTTGGAAAAAATAAAAAGTAAAAAATAGAAAAGAACCGAAGGGTTCTGAAAAAATGGCCAAAATGTAAACAGGAGGCACCTGAGAAGACAATGAATAGACAAGAGATTATGTTGTTGAGCAAGGAATTGATTAAAGATGAAGGAAGGAGAGATGTTAGATTGGATAAAATTATAAATGAGAATCAATTACCTGTTTTTAAAGTATAAGATACAAAAAACAAGGCCCAGTTCGGCTTGTGATATACAATTACAGGCGCCCTTAAAGCAAGGGAGAACGAAGAAGGTGTCCGGTCAGTCAGGAGTCTGCAAGAGGCTAAAGAGGAAGGATGATATTCAGATAGCCTAATAAGTATTCAATGAAATAGGAGAGATACCAAAGGAAGATAGTAAAAGGATTTGGTTGCTTACTTGGGTTCAGACAGGTGTAGTGCGTCAGGTGCCTCCAGAGTCCTGTGGTGGACTGAGGTAAGAGACTGGTTTAAATACCGCCTTCCAGATCGAGGAGGCGTGGAGCCGCCCCTCGATCAGCGGACGTAGGAGCCTAAGCGCATGCGCACAGCGCGTCATAGCCGGGAGCCTACAGTGCCCATAGTTCCCGGCGGTAGGCGCGCTGCGGGCGTGATGACGTCATCGCCGCGTGGCGGCGAGTGAATGGCTAAGGCTGGAGGTGGGCGGACTTTATAGGTCCGCCCTCGGGTGTCCATACTAGGCAACAGGGCCAGGACACCTTCTTCGTTCTCCCTTGCTTTAAGGGCGCCTGTAATTGTATATCACAAGCCGAACTGGGCCTTGTTTTTTGTATCTTATACTTTAAAAACAGGTAATTGATTCTCATTTATAATTTTATCCAATCTAACATCTCTCCTTCCTTCATCTTTAATCAATTCCTTGCTCAACAACATAATCTCTTGTCTATTCATTGTCTTCTCAGGTGCCTCCTGTTTACATTTTGGCCATTTTTTCAGAACCCTTCGGTTCTTTTCTATTTTTTACTTTTTATTTTTTCCAAATACTTCTCCAAACAAACGAAATGTAAGTAACTATTTGAGACATTGTCCTTCATGTAGTGTATGGCGCTATGTCCATGAATCAATCCTTCATGGACTCACAACACTATTAAATTACTTTTTGTTTTCTGTTCATACTTATTTGGTCTACTCCTCTTTAACTAGATAATATATCATATGTCCAATCTGGTGACTCCCGCCTTCTACTAGGCACTTCAGGCACCCTATATGACTACCCTACCCTATGGTTACGGCTGAATCTGATCTACACCTCGATTAGGGTAAGCTTGGAAAGATGTTTTTAGGGGGGATGTTTCCCCTCTCCTTTCTCCATCTTGGGAAGGAGGGGCACAAGCACTTCCTTTGTGTCGGTAATTGGAGATATTCCACCTTATACTACACTTGTCCCCTTATTGATTTTTATTCATCCAAATGGCTCCAATTTCCTCTCTCATTGAGTATGGAACTAATTATGATACTTTTTTCAATAGATACATCAAGTACGCAAAGTAGACATACCCTGAGGAAGCCATTGTTATGGCGAAACATGTCGGAACAGTCTACTAAGACTTATTTAATCCATCTCAGGTCTCTTTTTTCACATCATATGTGAACTGTACCTTTAACTCTACATGCATAATTTGACTCTGTCGCTGTTTCTGTATTTTTTCTATACCAATGATTGTAAATTGCTATAAGTGACATTTTAATTACCTGTCTTGACCTATTGAATTGAGCTTTATCCTCAAAAAAATATATATTGCTAATATTTTTTGCATCTATATATATTTTTTTTTCTATTTGTGTATATTGATACTAATGTTTATATGTAATAAAAATTGTTTTATTAACTAACGAGTATTACGAGCCTTGAACTGTGAGTCTACCCCGACCTTCGTACATTATCCTTGCACCGCTATAATCCCTAGTCCACCATCCCCTTCTTTTCTGATATTCTTATATTAAGGGATGAGGTGCTGTATTACTTAGTGGACCCTCTCTGCCTTTTTGTATATTACTTTCTGTCCTAGGTGTTTCAATACACCAATCCTTGACAGATGGTCCTCAAACAATTCCATCTTATCTAAATTATTTAGCTTTGGGGGATACACACAGTTCATAGCTCTTTTTACAAAATACCTACCTCAGAGGAAAAAATCTAGAAATATATTATAATGAATTGTTAATCAATTGTTTATTATTTTGATAACGAATATTTGTCTATCATTGAGAGCTTTAAAACGCTTTGGCGCATGATGGTTGACCTCACCGGGGAGGCATGGAAGGGATTGATGACTAAAATACAACAGTCCCAGAACACCACTAACATCTCTGATGCCGACTTAGATCGTGACTTTATGCGACTCCAACGTCTTTTGGAAAAGAAGGTACGAATATATTGGCATAAAACGTACTTTGAGAAATATATTGAATATAAAATTGTCCCATGGGGACTACGAATTCAAATCTTTCCCAACGTGAAAAAAGTCAATGATGTTCTTAAATCCTCTTGGGAATTCAATCTTCAAACTTGCTCATTTGGCATGATATCCATATTATGTAAACAGTATGAATGTGAACTTGATCAACTCGATACCTCGGTCTCTGATTGGTATGAAAATCATATCTTATGTCTAACGTCCCCCCGCTTTGCCCAAAAGGATAAAAACCTACGGGCACATATTGAGGAATATACCCTAAGCATTATCAGCAATAAAGAAAATAAATTTCTAAGAGATAGATCTGCTCATCAAAATGGCTATGCCTACAAATGGGATAATCCCACTTTTCCCAGAGGACCAACAAAATCATCTAATTTTCAACCACCCAAAAATAATACTGACCCACCTAGCACTTCATCCAATTCCTTTAGCTCGAGCACAACCTACCACGAACTTTCTCAGGACCCCATTACAAAAAAACGAAAGAATGACCAACATATCTCATCTACAGAGCTAATTAAACGAGCCCTAAATACAAGTACTCTAACTAGACCCTCCAGCACCCGTCCAAAAACCTCGAATATTTCGACTCCCCATCTAAAAAACCAATCCTCCTCTTCAAATATACCTCCTCCAACCACACACATGTGCACGTTGGATTCTTCCAACTTTTCAACCCCTGCACTTGCATCACCCATTAGAAGAGCCAGCGAACCGTGCTTACCCACTATGTTCCCCTTACCCTCCCAGGAATTGAAACTGGCACCTATTTTTTTAGGCCAGAACCAAGACCTACCCTCAACACCGACATAATTCCTCAGCTCACCACAGAACTAATTGCAGCAACAAATCTTGATGTTGTAAACCTTTCCCTTACTCCCCTTACACCACCCCAGATCCAAGTCTTACAACTGGGCCTCACTTTTTGCCCTTCCATGGACTTTGATTGTTTCCAATTAGTGAAAGACCTTCATCTCTTTGCGAGAAAACTATTGTACAAAACAATCTATCATTCAAAAACTACATCTACCCAGATGGCTAATACAGATAATACTGTTCCAACCTTAGAAGAAATCCAAGCACTTGAGGACCTAATGACCCTCTTAGACGAAGTCGATCCAACTGACGATGACCTGTTGGATAACATACAAAATGAAATTACCAGCCCGGCCCCTATCCTTTCGTGTCCCACTTCTTTTAAACCGAAATCTAGAAATTTCCCCTCATTAACCACAAATCCCGCTATTTGGGCATTCGTGGAACAAACCACTAAGGAATTAAAAAAACTTAACCTAGATGAATCAGGTATGTCAAACCTCACCAAAGTACAACAGATAGCTCTTAAATCCCTCCAGTCCAATCGTAATATAGTTATTAAACCCTCCGATAAAGGAGGGAACGTGGTTGTCATGGATGTCCTGGCTTACATGAATATGTGCCACGACATCCTTGACAACCACGAATGGTACAGACCCATCTGCCCCACTAGAATCAAGTCTTACATTTTAGACTACCAAAATTTAATCTTTCATGCAACTAAAAAGGGAATTATAGATACCAACACTTGGAAATTCTTACATGTAACCCACCCCAAAACCCCAACCTTTTACTCTCTTCCTAAACTTCATAAATCAATAAAAAAAAAAACCCCAGGCAGACCCATTGTTTCTGGCTGTGAAGGGCTCACAGAAAAAGCTAGTGAACTCGTAGATAAACATCTTGCCCCATTGGTATCTGCTCTTCCTTCACATATTAAGGACACCATACATCTATTACGTATCCTTGAAAACCAGCAACTACCTGTAAACTCATACCTTGTTGCATTAGATGTTGAATGTCTCTACAACGCCATACCTCATGACAGAGGAGTGGAAGTTGTAGCCAAACAACTAAAATGTCTTGGCCCCAATGCACAATCATATAATAATTTTGTTTTATCCTTGCTTAAGTTCATCTTAACCAGAAATTATTTTACGTTTGGAACCTCCCACTACCTCCAGATACAGGGCGTAGCAATGGGCACTAAATGTGCCCCTTCCTACGCCAATCTGTATCTGGGGGGGTGGGAAAAAGACATTCTTTCGGATCCGGAGATGAGGTGCTATACTCAGCACATCCTCTCCTGGATGAGATACATCGATGATATTTTAATTTTTTGGACTGGTACCTACCCAGAACTACAACGCTTTTTTGAAAAAATCTCTATCAACACATACAATCTTAAATTCTCCTTGGAGTATAGCCAAGAAAAGATCACTTTTCTTGATCTCACTATAACTATTGATAATGAAGGTAAATTATATTCTTCGCTATACAGAAAAACCTCGGCAGGCAATACCATATTGCATGCATCTAGCTCTCATCCTAAAAACCTTATAAAAAGCATACCGTACAGTCAATATTTGCGAATAAGAAGAAATTGTACTAATGATAAAGACTTTTACCAAGCATCCTTTGAACTATATCAAAGATTGAAATCCAGAGGCTACAGCCATAATTTACTTAAACAATCATTTAATAGAGTTAAACGCTTGCAACGAAAGGAACTAATCTTTAGGGACAAAAATCTTCAACTAAACCAACCTGTACGTCTCATTACTCAATACTCCAATCAGTCTGTCCAAGTTAGAAATACCATAAATACATTTTGGCCCCTATTATCTTCAGACCCCATAATAGGACAGTATGTGAAAACATACCCAGAAATCACTTATCGCCGACCATCATCCCTTAGCGATAAACTCACCTCTAGTCATTTCTATGCCCCAGATGATCCAAAAAAAATGGACCAAGCTGGTACCTTCCCCTGTGGACATTGTGACTCATGTCTGTTTTTGTCCAATTCTACTAATACTTTACTACCCAATGGGAACTTACATAAGCCCAAACATCGGGTTACATGTAATACTGTAGGGGTTATCTATTTAGCTACTTGCCGATGCGGTTGTTTCTATGTCGGTAAAACAAAACGAGCTTTCTCCATTCGTATACAGGATCACATTAAACCTCTATCCAAAAAGAAAATTTCAACTGCGGTAAACCGCCATGTAGCTCTAAAACACAACTTTGATCCCACCACAATGCTATTTTCTGCCCTAGAACATTTACCCCTCAATATACGCGGAGGGGACATTGACAACCGTCTTCTCCAACTCGAAACTAGGTGGATATACACCCTAGATGCCACCAGATACCCAGGTATGAACGAGTACATCAGTTTCAAATCTTTTCTCTAACAACCACCATCCTTAATACGAACTATCTTTCTCGGATATAAATGGCTCCCCCCCTTCTGGAGTCCTGCCCGGTGGGGTCCCCACCACCATGCGCCAAAGCCTGCTCCGTTTTGTCTGCTTTCATTATCTATGTAATTTGTTTTTTATGCTTATTATCAATTAATATACTATGCTCTGTATTATGTATAGAAACTATTTTGAAATCTTTTTAAACATACTGTATGGGTATAGAACCCTGACTGCATACACTTTCTCTTGCTAAACTGCCCCTGACTTTTGTAAAAGACGCTTGACCAACTTTAATTTGGCTTGGTATGTCTGATTCCTTAATATACTTTTGTTCAAACTGTCATGTTTTATATATCTAACCAGCTAAGGTCCCTATTGAGCTATGATTTAAACATGCATAAACTTTATTGGACTTGGTATTGATAACCTTGGACCCTTTGCAGGTGATAATATCCCCAACTTCTCCAACCCATTGGAATGTCGCCAACATATAGCCATTATTGGCCTTTTCCACTCCAGCCCTCCTCTTCTCCCCCCTCCCCTTCCTTTCCAGGCGCCCTCCTACCATCATTCGGCGTGGGGATCGGGCCGCCGCCCAGGGGGCGGATATGTCACGTTTGGGGCTAGCCCTGTTGCCTAGTATGGACACCCGAGGGCGGACCTACAAAGTCCGCCCACCTCCAGCCTTAGCCATTCACTCGCCGCCACGCGGCGATGACGTCATCACGCCCGCAGCGCGCCTACCGCCGGGAACTATGGGCACTGTAGGCTCCCGGCTATGACGCGCTGTGCGCATGCGCTTAGGCTCCTACGTCCGCTGATCGAGGGGCGGCTCCACGCCTCCTCGATCTGGAAGGCGGTATTTAAACCAGTCTCTTACCTCAGTCCACCACAGGACTCTGGAGGCACCTGACGCACTACACCTGTCTGAACCCAAGTAAGCAACCAAATCCTTTTACTATCTTCCTTTGGTATCTCTCCTATTTCATTGAATACTTATTAGGCTATCTGAATATCATCCTTCCTCTTTAGCCTCTTGCAGACTCCTGACTGACCGGACACCTTCTTCGTTCTCCCTTGCTTTAAGGGCGCCTGTAATTGTATATCACAAGCCGAACTGGGCCTTGTTTTTTGTATCTTATACTTTAAAAACAGGTAATTGATTCTCATTTATAATTTTATCCAATCTAACATCTCTCCTTCCTTCATCTTTAATCAATTCCTTGCTCAACAACATAATCTCTTGTCTATTCATTGTCTTCTCAGGTGCCTCCTGTTTACATTTTGGCCATTTTTTCAGAACCCTTCGGTTCTTTTCTATTTTTTACTTTTATTTTTTCCAAATACTTCTCCAAACAAACGAAATGTAAGTAACTATTTGAGACATTGTCCTTCATGTAGTGTATGGCGCTATGTCCATGAATCAATCCTTCATGGACTCACAACACTATTAAATTACTTTTTGTTTTCTGTTCATACTTATTTGGTCTACTCCTCTTTAACTAGATAATATATCATATGTCCAATCTGGTGACTCCCGCCTTCTACTAGGCACTTCAGGCACCCTATATGACTACCCTACCCTATGGTTACGGCTGAATCTGATCTACACCTCGATTAGGGTAAGCTTGGAAAGATGTTTTTAGGGGGGATGTTTCCCCTCTCCTTTCTCCATCTTGGGAAGGAGGGGCACAAGCACTTCCTTTGTGTCGGTAATTGGAGATATTCCACCTTATACTACACTTGTCCCCTTATTGATTTTTATTCATCCAAATGGCTCCAATTTCCTCTCTCATTGAGTATGGAACTAATTATGATACTTTTTTCAATAGATACATCAAGTACGCAAAGTAGACATACCCTGAGGAAGCCATTGTTATGGCGAAACATGTCGGAACAGTCTACTAAGACTTATTTAATCCATCTCAGGTCTCTTTTTTCACATCATATGTGAACTGTACCTTTAACTCTACATGCATAATTTGACTCTGTCGCTGTTTCTGTATTTTTTCTATACCAATGATTGTAAATTGCTATAAGTGACATTTTAATTACCTGTCTTGACCTATTGAATTGAGCTTTATCCTCAAAAAAATATATATTGCTAATATTTTTTGCATCTATATATATTTTTTTTCTATTTGTGTATATTGATACTAATGTTTATATGTAATAAAAATTGTTTTATTAACTAACGAGTATTACGAGCCTTGAACTGTGAGTCTACCCCGACCTTCATACATTATCCTTGCACCGCTATAATCCCTAGTCCACCATCCCCTTCTTTTCTGAGATTCTTATATTAAGGGATGAGGTGCTGTATTACTTAGTGGACCCTCTCTGCCTTTTTGTATATTACTATCAGAAAATAGTTTACACTGATAATGAGTGCCCTGATCATCAGTGCATCCCCATCACTGCAGGCTATCAGTGCTGCCTATCACTGTCCATCAGTGCTGCCTATCAGTGCCACCTATCAGTGCCTCATCATCAGTGCCTCCTCATCAATGCCTCTATAGCAGGACTCTGATTTGAGAGCATCTCTCTTATACGGCCCAGAGCCTGCACTGACAGTCTCCCCTCCCTCCTTCCTTATATGGATAGGAGAGGATAGAATCCATGTGCTCCTTCTCATGCTGCCTCTCTCTCATGATGTCCTCCTGTATGCCCCGTAGAAAGTGTGAAACCCAGCAGCTGAATGATCAAATTTAGCTGCTTAGCTTCACAGCTTAGCTTTGTTTTTTTTGTTTTTTGTTTTTTGTTTTTTTTTCTCAGAGCTCTACCGATAACATTGTTTTATTCTCACAGGTTTTTTCCTGACCATCTCTTTTCTGCACCTACACAGAAATCCTATGCAGAAATAGGACCTGGGTATTCTAAAAACGTATGTTTAACCAGTTGCAGACTTTGGGCATGCTTGTCTAGTACGTCCAGTCCTTCTGCCCTAATGCACGGATCCCCCCCTGTCCCAGTACATTGCAATTCAGCTTTGTTGTATCATAGCTGCATTGACGAGTACACAGAGAAGGTCTCAGCAGCAGGAGCTGTAAAAAAAATTGCAAAAAATTGCAAAAAAATTGCAATCTGGCAATTTTATGAACAACATTGCTCAGCTGCTAATACAGAAAGATGCAAAGAAATATTGTTTCTTTGTATCTTTCTGTTCATTCATCTACAGTTCAAATGGATGAACTTCAATCCGCAGATAAAGTCAGTTAAAGCAACCTGACAAGTAAAAAAAAAAGTTTATATTTTTTCATATACTGTTGAACCCCTTTTAATCCATAGTTTACCTCAGGGGTAGGCAACCCCGGCACTCCAGCTGTGGTGAAACTACAAATCCCATCATGCCTCTGCCTCTAGGAGTCATGCCTATGATTTTTAGGGTCTTGCAATGTCTCATGGTACTTGTAGTTTCAAAACAGCTGAAGGGACGAGGTTGCTTACCCCTGGTTTACTCTAATCAGCCCTAAATTAATCTTTATTCTCCTTCTCTATTCAATTGTAATTTTCCTGGTGATTTTTTTCCCCTATTTTATTAACTAATAATATTTAAACTTTTTTTCTGTTTTTTTTTCTTTGTTTATTAATATTGTTACACCTTTTACATATATCTGCATGTCTTACTGAAAAAAGCGCAACATTGAAAAAACCTAAATGTAAAAAATATATTTGAAAATATATATGGAGAGAAAACATGTCCACCTGAGTGGAAATATAGGATGAATAAAAATAAGAGGGTAGAAATGGCGCTGTTCTACGGTGAAATGACTCACACCCCTAACATGTGAAGGATCCCTGATGGGATCTAAACATGAAATAAACCTACTGGGTGGATCCCTGTGTCCTAATGTGATAACTGTGCAAATGATCTCAGAGTGATTAAAAACCAAACCAATAATGTGCAATCCTAATATACCAATGTTCTGAGTTCTACTGCATCAGTCTAGTGCAACACTGCTGCGATGCAAATGTGCAAAAAAACTGACTAATAAATAATGCAATCCCTATATGCAAAACCTCAGTTCTTATGTGACAATCTGGTGTGACACTAAAAGTTATATATAAATATCAGGCATATGTAAAACGACAGTACCAGCATATAAAACAAACACAAAACACTGATATCCATCTTGTGATACCCTCTGGTGGATACTAGAGAAAGTGCTGGTGCACTAAAAGTCCATATATCATAAAGTAAATAAGAATAATAAAAGTGACAGGTTCTCTTCAAAAACTGTATTCTGTGTTTCTTAAGGCTCGATTCACATCTATGCATTTTGCTTTTGAGTGTTTTTGCAGTGCTTTTTGCGGTGCTTGCCGTGTTTTTGGACATGTGTTTTTACCACGATTTTGCCGCAATTCTGCCACATTTTGCGTTTTTTTTTAATTTTTATTAGACGCAAATCGCTGCAAAATCACAGTAAAAACACAGTACTTGCGTTTTGGATGGGGGTCCATTGACTTCTATTACATGCAAAACGCTGCATTTTGCATGAAAAAAAGTCCCTGACCCTTTCCAAAAAAGGAGGCACAAAAATGCATTGATGTGAACATGTTGCATAGGAACCCATGTTAAAAAATGTCCCTGCATTTCTGCAAAATGCTTCAAAAAATGCATTAGTGTGAATCAAGCCTAAGGGTGCCCCATAAGAAATGCACTCACTGAAACCATTCACCCCACATGGAGGTATTTCGCCTTCACAGTATTTGCCACTGTGTAGCAAACAGAAAAACCTGGTCCTGCTTCAGCTGGTTGCTTCTGTGTTTGCGGTGTAAGGCATAAAATGATCTTCTTCAGCTTTCCCTTTATTGCTCCCACCTCCTGTTGCCTATTGTCACATTAGAACTGAGGTTTTGCATTGAAGGATTGCACTATTTATTAGTCTGTTTTTTTTTTTTGCACATTTGCATCACAGCAGTGCTGCACTAGACTGTTGCATTAGAACCCAGATAATTTGTATATTAGGATTCCACATTATTGGTTTGGTTTTGAATCCCTCTGAGATCATTTACACAGTTATCACATTAGGACACAGGGATCCACCCAATAGGTTTATTTCCTGTTTAGGTCCCATCTGGGATCCTTCACATGTAAGGGGTGTGAGACATTTCACCCTAGAACAGCGCCATTTTTACCCTCTTATTTGTATTCATTGAAAAAAAACTACTTAACTATATTTGTAAATAGCTTTGCAATGCTTTGTACCAGAATCATCATTTTAGTGTTGTTTTAATAAGGACAAATTACAGTATAAAATGTACACTTTTTATGTGCTGTAACACTTTTTATTTTTAAACTAACTGCTCAAAAAAAAGAAAAAGTGCCTTTTGTTTCATTTTATTGCATCTAATTGTCTAAGGATTGCTAAAAATATTTATTGTTGTAGAAGAATATTCACAAAAAGAAAACCTTGTTTGTTCTAAAAAAAACAATATATGTATTACGTTGTTATTTTAATTAATGACAAAATTATCGCATAATAAGCAGGCTCATAGCAGAAGTTTGAAAATGATTCTGGTTCATAAGGGTTGAACAGGTGTGAGAGGCAAAGTGGTTAAGCTGTCTACGAAAGCTTCATAAACTGTCAAATGACATAAAAATCTGTGTTTCTGTTTAGATAATATTATAAATATCAATCTCTAAAATGTGTTTCTAGTTACTGCTACAATTTTTAATTAAAAAGAAATCTTGGACAGCATCAATGCCAAAATAAAAAAAATACCTTAATCTGCAAAGACAAATGGGGGGTCATTTACTATAGCGCCACATCGTTAATTAGTGCTAATCACGCTAATTAGCGCTAAAGTGGTATTCACTAAAGTTGTTTTGTGTTTCTAGACATCCTCTAGGAGCACACCGTAATGTTTGTTGTTTTATATAGGTCTGGTAACTGTGGTTAGTGGACCCCCTTCGGTTGGTGAACCCCAAGAGGGCGGAGCCAATCATCTCTCAAGTAGCTGTCCTGGAAATACTGTTACCGTGATACACTATGGAAGTTCCCTGTTGTTGCTTTTACATGGGGATTGAATGAGGGCTTAATTCACCGAGGACAACCCAAATTAATTACCAGTGAATTCCTTACATCACCCGTAGAGACCCGAGGCTGGGTTAAAAAGCCACAAGCCCTAGTGATCTCCCTAAACAAGAGATCTTATGATCTGGTAAGCGGCAGTGTTTTTCAATGGTGGAGGACCTTTCTTGCTATACCATCTCACTACTTTCCTGGGTGATAGAGAGTGTTGTCACAAGTAAAGCACAAAAGAACTGTTACTGGAAGAATCTGTCCTGTCTTGTGGAACTTTTATTTGATAACTCTATAAGAGCTAATGAGATTTTTGACATTCTCTATTTTATTTTAATTTGTTTATTGTTTATTTAGGTTTGAGTTATTTTCATTTAATAATTTTTTATTCATTTATCGAACCACTTGGAGATATTTTTTAACTGAAATCATCAGATTCAGCTTACGTTTGGCAGCGCAGCTAATTTTTGTTCATTCACTATAGTGCTGGTAAAAAAAATACTCCCAAAATCAAATTTACTATAGTTCCCTGAAAACAAATAACGCTCAAACCCTTGCCATGTACACACGAGCGGATTTTCTGTCGGAAAAAAACCTTGGATGGAGCATACACACGGTCACATTTCCGACCAAAAGCTCTCATCGGTCTTTTGCTGGCCGAATTTCCGATCGTGTGTACGCGGCATTACTCTAAAACCTGGAGTAGTGCAAATGGAAATAATGTTTAGAGCATGATATAATTGTCTAAATGGTACTAAAATATGCGGTATATTTTTTAAAGATAATCTGCTTTTAAACTGTGTGAAAAAGTGATTTTTACACTGAAATATCTTTAAGGCCTCATGCACAAGGACATTTTTACAGCCGCTTTTTTGATCATTTTTTGCAGCTTAAAAACGCCCGTCCATGTTAGTCTATGGCTTTATGCCCACCTAGGCGTTTTTGAGCTGCAAATGGCATAGGCGGTTTTAAGCTGTAAAAAAAAAACAGGACCAGTACGTTCTGAGGCTCCAGCGTTAGAGCTGTAAAAATATCAGACACCGGCAAAAGGCGTTAAATGGCAATTAACGAGGCTTTACGCTGTGTTAAGCCTCGTCTGGCGTTTCTGTGTCTATTCAAAATCAATGGTTCCCTGTGGGAGCCCATTGATTTGAATAGATGTCGTACCAGAAGTCGGATCAAGATGATCCGACTTGCGGTGCGACTTGTGTGCTGAGGATCTTGAAGGGGAACCCCGCAAAAATTAAAAAAAAATTTTGCGTGAGGTCCCCCCCAAGACGATACCAGGCCCTTCGGTCTGGTATGGATCTTAAGGGGAACCCCACACCGAAAAAATGGTGTGGGGTCCCCCCAAAGATCCATACCAAACCCTTATCTGAGCACGCAGCCCGGTAGGTAAAGAAAGGGGGCGAACACCGCCCCCCCTCCTGAACCGTACCAGGCCGCATGCCCTCAACATGGGGGGGTTGGTGCTTTGAGGCAGGGGAGCCCTGCGCCCCCCACCCAAAGCCCCTTGTCCCCATGTTGATGAGGACAAGGGCCTCTTTCCGACAACCCTTGCCCGGTGGTTGTCGGGGTCTGCGGGTGAGGGCTTATCGGAATCTGTGAGCCCCCTTCAATAAGGGGGCCCCCAGATCCCGGCATCCCACCCTATGTTAACGAGTAAGGGGTACATGGTACCCCTACCCATTCACCTGGGGGAAAAGTGTCAATAAAAAAAAAACACACTACACAGATTTTTAAAGTAATTTATTAGGCAGCTCCGGTGGTCTTCTTACGACTTTGGGGGTCTCTTCCGACTTATCCGGCCTCTTCTCCCGCTCTCTGGTGCCTTATGCCGGGCTCCAATGCTATCTTCTTTCAGCTCTTTTACTAGCGTTGGCCCAGTCTTCTCCTCCGCCACCGCTGTCTTCTCTCTTCCGATGTTGACACGACACTCTCTCTGTAGGCGGTGCGATTTATATAGACATGGGGACGTGGTCACTGAATGATGTAACCCGGTGACCCCGCCCCCATTATGACATCAGAGTCCCATCATGCCCCGGGATGTGACGCCATAAGGGGGCGGGATCACCGGGTGACATCATCCGGTGACCACGCCCCCATGACTATATAAATCACGCAGGCCCCCCCTGCCCCAAAGCACCAACCCCCCCATGTTGAGGGCATGCGGCCTCGTATGGTTCAGGAGGGGGGCGGTGTTCGCCCCCTTTCCTTACCTACTGGGATGCGTGCTCGGATAAGGGTTTGGATCTTTGGGGGGATCCCACGCCATTTTTTCGGTGTGGGGTTCTCCTTAAGATCCATACCAGACTGAAGGGCCTGGTATCGTCTTGGGGGGAACATCACACACATCTTTTGTTTGCGGGGTTCCCCTTCAAGATCCTCAGCACACAAGTCGCACCACAAGTCGGATCATCTTGATCCGACTTCTGGTACAACTTCTATTCAAATCAATGGGCTCCCATAGGGAACCATTGATTTTGACTAGAGACAGAGAAACGCGGCTGAATTCAATGCAAAATGCGGAAAAAAATCGTGTTTTTAACGCTGCTTTTTTACTGGCGTCTGTACTAGCTTTACAGCCCGTTTTTTAAAATGTTCGTGTGCATGAGGCCTAAAAGTCTGAGAAGAGATAAATTCCCCGTCTCTGTAGAACTAGGTGCCAACCGAACTGAGCATGCTCGGACCTGCAAATAGCTCTCATTTTAGCTCAAATGTCTTTTTGACAGGGTGCTATAGTAAATACCAAAATGAGCGCTGTGTTAAAGAGCATTTTTTGGGAGTGAAAATCGGCGCTATTATAGTCCAATGCAAGTTTTAGCCATTCAGTCAAGTTCCTCCACCCAAAACTCTCTCATCCATGTCTTTATGGACCTTGCTTTGTGCATCGGTGTGCAGTCATGTTGGAACAGGAAGGGGCCATCCCCAAACTGTTCCCACAAATTTGGGAGCATGAAATTGTCCAAAAATGTCTTGGTACGCTGGTGCCTTAAGAGTTTCCTTCACTGGAACTAAGGGGCCAAGCCCAACCCCTGTAAAACAACCCAACATCATAATCCCCCCTCCACCAAATAATGTGGACCAGTGCACAAAGCAAGGTCCATAAATACATGGATGAGTGAGCTTGGGGTGGAGGAACATAACTCGCCTGCATAGAGTCCTGACCTCAACACAACAGAACACCTTGGGGATGAATTAGAGTGGAGACTGTAAGCCATGCCTTATAGTCCAACATCAGTGCCTAACCTCACAAATGCACTTACAGAAGAATGGTCAAACGTTCCCATAGACACACTCCTAAACCTTGTGGACAGCCTTCCCAGAAGAGTTGAAGCTGTTATAGCTGCAAAGGGTGGGCCAAATTAATTTTGAACCATACGAACTGGGATGCCATTACAGTTCATGTGCATATAAAGGCAGGCATCCCAATACTTTGGACAATATATTGTATATTGCTTGTGACACTGAGCATGGCTTTGGACTTAGGGCTGGTTCACACCACAGAGATGCAGACAACATGCGTGAGGCTGCCTGCTGGCTAAATGGGTAGCAATTCTGTCTAGCAGCACTGGGGTTGCTGGTTCAATTTCCCAACATCCAAATGCTTGTATTGAAGTTTATATGTTCTCCCTGTGTGGGTTTCTCACCACAATCCAAGTACATGCTGATATTTTATTTGTCTCCTGTCGAAATAGTCTCTAATGTAAGAAAGTTCGTTTTGGACTTTAGATTGGAAGCTCATTGCAGCCAGGGACTTCTTGTGCATTTTTTCCATCAAAAAGGATTTATGTGGCCATGCTGTCAATGTTGTGTGTGTATTGTTTCTGCCTGACCATGCAAACATGGTTTGGGAGCATCTGCTGACCTTCTACTCTTTGATCTCATTGCTTAATCATATACACAGAAATGCAGCTTCCAGCAGAACACACTCACCAATGTATGTATGTGTGTGGATTGTGGGCTGATGGTGGGTGTTATATATTGAATGTGTGCCTTTTTTAATATTATGTTGGAATGCTTTGTAAGAACGACTGTTAAGTATGTCTTTATAATTTTGCAGATTAAAAAGCCCGATGTGCATGGCTGGTGGGCGTGATTGCCGCCGGCTATGTGCTGTCTCGTGCACGTGAGCCAGCACGGGGATTAGTGTGTGTGTGTAAACACACAAATCCCTGTTCTGTCAGGGCAGAGGAGACATGTTGTTTGTTCCTACTAAGTAGGAACAATGATATGTCTCCTCACCTAGTCAGTCCTATCCCCATACAGTTAGAACACACTGAGGGAACGCATATTTAACCCCTTGATCGCCCTCTAGTGTTAACCCCTTCCTTGCCAGTGACATTTACACAGTAATCAGTGCATATTTATAACACTGATCGCTGTATAAATGTCAGTGGTCCCAAAAATGTGTCAAGTGTCCAATCTGTTCATTGCAATGTCACAGTACCGCTAAAAATCGCAGATCACCGCCATTACTAGTAACTATTACTAGTAAAAAAAAATAATAATAATAAAAATGCCATAAAAATGCCATAAATCTTTCCCATAGTTTGTAGATGCTACAACTTTTGCACAAACCAATCAAAATACGCTTATTGCAATTTTATACCAAAAATATGTAGAAGAATACATATCAGCCTCAACTGATGAAGACGTTTTTCTTTTTTTTAAATTGGGGATATTTATTATAGCAAAAAGTAATAAAATATTGTTATTTTTTTCAAAATTGTCGCTTTTTTTTTGTTTATCGCACAAAAAATCTAAATCGCAGAAGTGATCAAATACCACCAAAATAAAGCTCTATTTGTGGGGGAAAAAGGACATAAATTTTGTTTGGGTACAGCTTGCATGACCGTGCAATTGTTAGTTAAAATGACGAAATTATAAAAAGCGCTCTGGTCAGGAAGGGGGTAAAATCTTCCGGCGCTGAAGTGGTTAATATTGATTATGTCACGAAGAAATCGTACCACCCAGTGATCACCCATATTTCTGTACCTGCCATCAAGTCTCATTAATAGTCATCTCATTAGGCATCCAAAGTATGTAACCGCTTCCGTTTACTGGAACGTCTCATGGTGTTTCCTTGATTTTCATTGTTTCATAGTTGGTAAAGTTGAATAAAGACACTAGTCCTTCCAGTCCAACCTGTGTAATCGGTGTATGTGTGTTCATGTCTATAATCAAAACCCCTTGTGCAGCTTAAGGTTGCAGAATTTGTTGTTTGAGCATGTGTTTCTTATTGTTTTGATTATATTTATAGTGGTTTATTCCATTTATGATATGTACCTTTTAACTTTGACGGTTGCCTGTGCTTATTCTAACTAGATTCTTCTTGACATACTCACACGCACAAATACCTGTGTCCGTATAACATTTTGTTTACATATTCCAATTAACATATAGTAGTCATTTTATGTTCATATAGTGGATTTACAATATATAATAGCTGATTTCTAGGAGAGAAAATAATTTTTTTTTTAATTGTATTTGTGTAGTCTTGTAGTTTTTATGCCCTGAAAATTTTGTCTGCCTAGGCCCAATGCTTTTGAAAGATGTTTTGATAATGGCAGAGTTCTCTAAACTAGAAGATTTGGCAGTGTGCATAAAAAGTGTATTTACTGCCAACTCCTTCAAAACATCAAGTATTTATTCAGGGCTTCAAAGTTTGGGTTTCAGACTTCATGTCTGCTTTCTATTCCATTTCATTTACACATTATTTTCACCTTCAACCCTTTACACTTTCAAATTGCAAGTTTCCATTTTGGAGATAAGTATGTGACTTTTTTGCTATCATCTTAAGTAAATATTTTTTTTTTGGAATTGAGTTTCTTTTTAAAATGCTTGTTATTCTGTTTCGGGAGTGGATGGTTAGTTTGCAGAAAGATCTCATCAAGATACTGAATGGGTAGAATAGAATATGTTAGCATTTATGGAATCGCAGCCATGATAGTAGAGTCTCACGGTAAGCAAGATTAATTTGGCATGGTTTTGGGCAGGTATGCTATAAAAATAACTATATATATAATATCATGCTGAACTGGATGTTGATGTACACTAGGAGAACGTTTCTACCTGCACTTATGAACTCTTAGTGTCGAGGTAAATGATGCCATGTTTACAGCAAATTTGTCTAGTTATTTTTGTTGTTGCAGTCAAATGCCAAGATAGCAATAAATTACACTATGTGTGCATGTTTACTGTCTGCAGAGGCCTAATGTCACCCATATCAAAGTCTTTACTCGGAAGAAAATAGATGTCTTGAAAATAAATACCAGCAATTTAAAAAATATTTTCACTCCAGCAGTAACTTAAATGGTCCTTTCTGCCATGATACTTTTGTATATAAAAGGAAATGAGGCAGAAAATTGATAGAAGCGACTCACCCTCCTTTTGCCATGATTATAGGGCATATGTATTGGATAAATTATGATTTGTGAACATGACACTCCTGTTTTGTTTTTTATTTCATAAACAGGATATGCATTGATGATGCCATGATATTTGACAATTAACATATGTCCTGAGCTTTGCATCTGTGCTCTCCCTTTTTTTATTATATGATTATTTTTATTATACAGAATTTATATAGTACCAACAGTTTTACAACATGAGGGCAGACAGAACCATTACAATACAATTTAGTACAGGAGGAAACAGAGGGCCCTGCTCGTTTAGAGCTAATTTATCATTTTTTGTGTGTGCCTTAATTTAATACACATTTGTCTATAGACAAATTATAATTCAAAGGTTCTGTAAACCCTAACAATGAACTTCCCTTATTTTTTTAATTTAAGTGAATTTGAAAGTGTTTTATTTCATCTGTTCAACAAGCCCCCTTTCACACCGATGCGACTGGTCTTGCGATTTGACAGTTCAGAATTGCATGACAAGTCATACCCCATTTATGGCAATGGAACCATTCATATGGCCGTGACTCATGTCGCAGCGATAAAAAGTAGTGCAGGAGCCTTTTTAATTAACGACAGCCGCCAATGAGATTGGCAGTGCAAATTGCACTAATGTGCGGCTTTGAAGTTGTGCTGAAGTAGTACAATTTAAAAGCTGCACCGGTGTGAACCAGGCCTAAGTGCAAAAAAACACCCAAAATTACCTGTTGTTCCTTACAAAATTCCAGTGAGTTTGTAACTTCTATAGCAGTCTTATTAGCCCTGCATAGGTTTTCTATTTAAATTACAAAACACACCCCTCAAGATTAGTAGGGTAGGTGTTCTGTAGTCCTAACACACTTCTGTCCTAGGATGACAATGCTGCTCCTCAAGAGGTATGGTGAGTTAGCATTGTCACCTTAGGACAGGAAGTGTGTAATGCCGTGTACACACGACCGGACTTTCATACAGCAAAGGTCCGATGGAACGAATCCGCCAAACAATTTGATTGTGTGTGAGCTTCATCGGACCTTTGCTGTTGAAAATTCAGACAGACTTTAGAAATAGAAGATGTTTCAAATTTTTTCACTGGAACCAGTTCCTATCGAGAAATCCGCTCGTCTGTATGCTAGTCCGACAGATGAAAACCACCGCTAGGGCAGCTATTGGCTACTGGCTATGAACTTCCTTATTCTAGTCTGGTCGTACGTCATCACGTTTGATTCCGTCGGACTTTGGTGTGATTGTGTGTGTCCAAGTCCGTTCGGAAAGTCCATCGGAAGTCCGCCGAAAGTCAGTCGGAAAAACCGCCGGACCTAGTCTGCCGGAAACTCCGGTCGTGTGTATGCGGCATTATTGATAGGATCACCAATGGAAAAAGAGGAAGAAAGCTTTAGAGGAAAAAAGTAAAAAAAAAAGATAACTAATACATATCTACATCTAAGGACTAGTCAGCCGAAATCTATTACATATTTGCTCTTGGTTTTAGATTTATAAAAAAATAAAAAAAAAGTTACTGAAATGTGAATGGGCCCCGTTGCCTTCTCATCATTAAAAATATTTAGAAGAACAAAGCCTGTGATTGTAATTTTTTTTCTGCCTTTGACTATCTGCTTCAATACTCACAGCAACCAGTCAGTCGTCTTTCATAGCTCTGACTACTCTAAGATATGGAAGATGACATTTGATGGTATGAATTATTATATATTGATGCACGCCGCAATGCTTTAGTCGAAAAGCTAGTTTGTGTTGTAAAAATACTTTTATTTTTAGGTAGTTTAGAGAATTATCTTTTTTTTTTTTGCCATTTTTCTTTCTATTTTGCTATTTTTAATTCTCTTTATACATTGCTACAATGACCATGCCATTTTACCACAATGCTATGTTCAATGTAATCACATTCATCACCCTGATATATTGAGCAGCACATCAACCACTGCTTTCTGTTATAATGACACTCCCTTTAATATCCAAAACCACACAATATTTATCAGTCCCAAATTATCAATATTTAAGCCTGACACAAGTATGGAATAAAAAACTAAAGTCAAGAAAAATTCTAATTATAATGGTGTATTTTACATTGGCAACTTTGCAAAACAATTGAAATATATACAGTACTTGCATGTTATTTTTAAGAATCTGACAATCCAAGTCCATCAAGCCATGGGATTCAAATGCTGATTTTTTTTGCAGATGCTGGCCAGCTGATCATGTGATGTGTAATATCATCCAGCTGGAAAAAAAAAGTGGGCACTGGATAACTTTTATCAATTCTTGGTCCTGCTTAGTCTGCACTGCAGCAAACCTGAGAGGATGAGATGAATAAAGTCCCAAGCACATATGTAGGTTCACTCTTCTACCTGATTATTTCACTTTGAGGAGTTCCAATATGTGATCTTAGATTTCTCCTCACTTCCACCCTGCTTTTTAAAGCCCTAACAATGAACTTCTTTTATTTACTCTCTTTTATTATGTTAAATATGCATTGAAAAAAATATTCCTTTTAATCCTATCAGAAATTTGAAACTATCCTTATGAACACTCTATGTCATCTCAAATAGCCAAATTAGCCATTCTAGTTCTTATCTTGGGACTACAGAACAATTATTTTTTATGTTGTGGACAACAGGATTAGTAGGAAGGTTTAAGCCTAGTGCACGCGATCAGAAAATCGTACAAAAAATACCACTTTCGAAGTGATCATACGATATTCTGATCATTAGTACACAGCTTTCAAGAGTCGGTCAGGACAGGTTGTGTAAAATTATCCGATGGGACAAGCATGAACATTTTTCTCATAGGATACCAGAACGTATGATTTTCGTTTTAATCAGTACAGTTTTTGTCCAAGAATACTATGGCAATACAATACTTTACATCACTTCCGAATTTTTATTCTGTCGTATGAGAATTTTCATAACTTTAGTAACCTCTTAATTTTTAATATGGAGTGTAGCATGCAAAGAATAAATAAAAAATGGACGATCATTCGTCCGATAATCTCATTGTGTGTATCAGGCTTTAGCAAAAGACAACTGGGTAGGGGTGACACTACTTAGTCCTCAAAAATTCTGTGTACATTTCTGGAAGAACAACAGATATTTTATTGTACTTTTATGGTCTTTAAAGGGTTAAAACACAGGGGAAAAGGTTTGTACTACAGAGATGTATTGCATATGTTGTTTTTACCCTGATGTACACTTTAACCACTGTGTGCTTAAGGTTTTGCAAGACTTTAAAAATAGTGAAGGTAATAGGAATCCCATAATTTGGGCATTGTCTATACAGTCAAAGCATAATCAAACATGGTGCCATAGCCCAGATTTATTGTATTAGGAGTATATTGCTTCATAAAGGTCCGCTTAAAAAAAAAAGGAAACAGACACTTAGCTTTACCTATCGTTAAAAAAATCTTACCAGCAGGCACACCCTGCCACTCTTGACAACATTTTTCTAACTGAAAATCATTAGGCGGAACCAGAACCTGTGACGCCACCACGTAGAGACTGCTGGGATATTGAATGGGAAGTATGGTGGGGCTCTTTTTTTTATTTCTGCGCTTGTAGATCCTGTATGTGGGGGACAGCACTGGCAAATATGAGTGTATACAGTATCTTATGTTTTAATCTTTTTTTTAATACATCTTATATGCTGCACAATGATGTCTGCATCCTCTTTTCTATAGTAAGTGTTGGGGCTGTATGTGAGATACATTTGCTTGGCTGACAGCTGCCTTGAAGATTTCCAGCACAGTTTTCCTTAGCAAGGTATATATGACCATTTTATTGGGAGTCAATATAGAGTCGATTGCCATTATCAAGAGAGTGATTTGATTAGGTAGAGAACTAGAGCTGAATTCATTCAATTCAAACTGGACCTTTTTTTTTGCATTTAATTGTTTGATGGACATCTTCATGTGTGTGTACTATTGCACCATTTTTTGAGATGCACCAATGTTTTTTACATTAATTGGCACTATTGCACTTTGTTTCAAGATAGCGTTAAAATAATTATGTATATGTGATGAGAAATGTATTTATTTATACTTTTTATTTGCACATTTGATATTGGCACTATAGCACTTTGGCATGTTAAATATCTGTTGATGTTTACTTATATGCACTTTATACAGATTTTGCATGAGGGGGTCATTGCATATACAGAATGATTATACAATGATTTATTTTTCTCTGTACTGTATGCCCTTTATATAATTTTATGTAGTTATATAAGTTTACAAAAAGGGGGTTATTGCATATATGCGGTCTAAGGTCATTTAGCACTGTCAATTTTTGTTTATATAGTTTGATAATTCTTTTGGATATTTGCACAGCAGCTACACAGTTTAAGTTTATTGGGTGACAGCGCAGAGTATGGTGGTTCATAGATTTTGCAGAGAATGCATTACAAGGGGTGGGAAATGGTTAGATTACACTGAAAAAGCAGAAAATATAATAAGTAAGCCATTATGATTCATCTGTAATTGGAAAGCAACCTTTTTTCTTTTACAGTAAAAAAAGTTCAGTTTGTAGGAACAGGTTGAAAGACACTGATCAGAAAGGGGCTTTTAGAGTTACTGTAGGCTCAAGGACCCATCTCTACAGTAACAACTTACAGTACACCATATCTTGATTAGGAGAAGCCATACAGTTGTTTTAATTTTCATTGTTTATGGCTTACATGTGTTAGAATTATCATGTGTATATCTTTATTTAATGTTCATTTAAATGTCCTATATTAAACCAGATGGCTTTTGAAATGCTGTTTGGATAAGAGATTATCTGCTGAGCTTTCAGAAGGTTCTGTACTTACACAATGCATCAAGGTCACTTATTAGACTTGTCTGTGTTGTCTCTTCTTTAGGGAGTCTGTACGCTGACAATTTCAGGAAATGGCAATTAGATGTGGCTCTGACCTCATTCCCCTGAAGTGCTATTTTTACAACAGGTAACAGCAATCATGCCAATACTGTTTAGAACTAGTTTCACTGCCAGACCAATTTTCCAAACACACAAAGAAACAACTGCTGAGGATATGGATCTCTGAAATTGTTTCTCTGCAAAAAAACTAAGTTTTTGAAAGCCAAGACAGGCATCAATAAGGAAAATAATTAATCTGATAGGATCTAATATATTACAAAGCCAAAAGCTATTAGATATTTGGATTGACACAACTCCACTGAATAGATACTATGTTTAATAGGCTCCAAGGCTGAACAGAATAAAATGTATACTGAAACCCTAATTGCAACTCTAAATGAATGTATAGTGAATCTTTATCACATTTTGTTCTACTTGCATAATCAAGTTGCAGTTAATGAATGAATTACGTGCCTAAGATTTGAGTCCGAACGGAAATAGTCTAAGCAGTAAAATAGTATATGTCCACTGAGATGTTCTAAAAGTTTTAAGGCCATGGCAACAGATCATTTGAAAAGCTCTTTACTAGGAGAGTAACAGAGGATGCATTTAAAAAGATACTACTGGCATCCTTCATAGGAATTTTGGTAGATTAGGCACTTGGTTGGTGTTAATGAGTACCTTCAAGCAAGTTGTAATGGCAGCAGAATCTTCAGCATAAACGGCTGGGCCCCATAGGACTACCTATATGACTTGGTGATCCAAAGCATCAAGATTTTATATATGGATCTTGCTTTGACTCATAAATCAGGTAGAGTGGACCTTCTTTCAATACCCAAAGACTTAAGATGCACATCATCTAGTACCTGCCCTACATATCTGTTTATGTAAAGAACTTTAACATCAACATATGTCACCAGACCACTAACAGCATAAGTAAAAAGCAATAGAACTTATTTGAAATTCTCAGATAATAGTGAGTTGTTAACCCATCAGTAGTGCAGAGATAGGTGCATGACTGTTTGACACTGACTGATGGTTCCTCGCCTGGTTGCTTGTATCATTTATATTATAGATACCGAGCTGCCAAATATGGACTTTAATGCAGCCTTTAGGTTAAATAATTACTTTTTGTGCCATTAAATTGTAATGCATGGCCTTTTTTTTTGGCAGGGTGGGGATTACATATGAGACTAAAGTTCTAGTAACTTGCTTTCAGTGGTCTGGCAACAAATTGTATTGCAGATAGCTGTAGTGAATTAAGTCAACATAATGTCTGTATCTGTTTTTTTATGTTGCAATGTGGAAATACAACTGTATGTAGTATAAACATAACAATAAACTGCTAGATTCTTTAAACTGCTTTTGGAATAAATTGAATTTAATTTAGATTTACTTGCACTATTTATATCCTGAGCTAATGAAGAGCTTTTCAGTGAGTAATCTAATTAGCAGTTGTTCAGCACTCAGCACAGCAATGTAATATGGCTGTATGCTGCACAACCATGATATATTTGTCATTGATTTAAGCAGAACATATTGCCTTTACAATTGCTACTTACGTATACGCTATAAACTGTAATTACAATGTAAACAACAGTGATGCTTGAAACTGACCTCTTCAGTGTTATTCAGCATTTCAAGAAAAGAAAATTGTATTGCATCAAATGGCTTTATTTCAAAGTGGCTGTATATTTAATTAACAATAACTTATGTTCCGATAGAAAGATGAAAAGGCAAAAGTGTTCTGCAAATATTTAATTAAAAGGGTTAGTACAGCTAATACAAAAATTTCAGTTATTGGTAAATGGGGGTGGAGGGGAGGGGATTGAGGGCTGCATAACTTACTTGCCTCTCACATTCTGGGTGGAATTTTTACAGTGGTGCGTTAACAATAGGGATGAGCCGAACACCCCCCCCCCCGGTTCAGTTTGGACCAGAACTTGCAAACAGGCAAAACATTTGTGCAAACACTGTTAAAGTCTATGGGACACGAACATGAAAAATCAAAAGTGCTAATTTTAAAGGCTTCTATGCAAGTTATTGTCATAAAAAGTGTTTGGGGACCCGAGTACTGTTTTTTCAGGAGCAGTGATTTTAATAATGCTTAAAGTGAAATGAAATATTCCTTCAAATATCGTGTCTGGGGGTGTCCTTAGTATGCATGTAAAGTTGCACATCTTTCCCGTGTTTCGAACAGTACCACCGCAAAATGACATTTCTAAAGGAAAAAATGTAATTTAAAACTGCTCACGGCTGTAATGAATTTTTGGATCCCGGCAATATACATAAAAATCATTGATAAAATGGCATGGGTCCCCCCCAGTCCATTAACAGGGCCTTTGGGTCTGTTGTGGGGGTCTGCCTAGCATGGCATCCAAGGGGGCCAGGATAACCCATTTATGTTGCCGGGTGGCCCCACCCTCAGCTATATAAAAGCTGTCAAAGCGAAAAGCCTGCAGTCGGCGGGAGCCTCACATGGAGGCGGAGTTATTGCATTTTTTTACCCATTCACATGGGGAGCGGGATCTGGGGGTCCTCTTGATAAAGGGGGCTTCCAGATTCCGATAAGCCTCCCGCCCGCAGACCCCCACAACCACCGGGCAAGGGTTGTGGGGATGAGGCCCTTGTCCCCATCAACATGGGGACAAGGTGCTTTGGGGGACCCCAAAGCACCCTCCCCATGTTGAGAGCATGTAGCCTGGTATGGTTCAGGAAGGGGGGGCTCTCTCGCCCCCCCTTTTCCTGAGGCCTGCCAGGTTGCATGCTCAGATAAGGGTCTGTATAGAGTTTGGGGGGACCCCATGCCATTTTTTTAAAAATGTTGGCACGGGGTTCCCCTTAATATCCATACCAGGTCTGGAGGGCCTGGTATTGATTTTGGGGGACCCCATGCAATTTATTTTAAAAAATTTGGTGAGGAGTTCCCCTTAATATTCATACCAGACCCAAGGGGCCTGGTAATGGACTGGGGGAACCAATGCCATTTTTTTTCAATGATTTTTATGTATGTTGCTGGGATCCGACAATATATTACAGCCGTGAGCAGTTTTAACCATTTTAAGACCGGGCCTCTTTTTTAGATGTGGTGTTTACAAGTTAAAAAATTTTTTTTTAGATAGAAAATAACTTAGTACCCCCAAACATTATACATTTTTTCCTAACATCCTAGAGAATAAAATGGCGGTCGTTGCATTAGAACCCTCCTGTTAGTACAAAAGATAAAAGGGAGTAAATCCCTAGGGCTACTACTGTCTATAGACGCTGAAAAAGCGTTTGACAGAGTAGACTGGGGATTTATGCAGAACACACTGGAGGCATTTGGAGTGGGCCCTAAGATGATTCGCTGGATAAATTCCATATATAATCACCCTACAGCGAGGGTAAAAATTAATGGGACAGTATCCGGACCCTTTGAAATGTACAATGGGACTCACCAGGGTTGTCCCCTGTCCCCATTATTGTTTGTCCTATCAATAGAACCACTGCTGGCTGGGGTAAGACAGAATACCGATATTAGGGGGATACAGATTGATACTGAGGAACACAAAATAGCAGCTTACGCTGATGATATTTTGTTTTACATCACCAGCCCTAGAATAACCAGTGATGTAAGTAACTGAGTTAAAATAAACTGAGTTACGTAACTCAGTTACTTTAGAGGGTAACTAGTAATCTAACTGATTACTTTTCCCCTCATGGTAACTCAGTTCCCATTACTTTGGCTTAGTTACCCCAATTACATCTACCGTCACTAGATGGCAGTAGTGTAATTCCGGTGTCCTGCCAAAAAAGTTCCCCCGCCGGATAAGGACCCCCTGTACTGCGCAGGCGCAGCGCTTGCGCAGTACGAAGTACTACGGAGCTTCCGAAAATTGCCGAACCTAAACAGCTTAGTGAACTCTACACAGCGCAGGCGCAGTTAACATGTAATTGTACGAGGCGATGCCGCACCCTCATGATGCTCGTGCTACTCTGCAAGGGGCGTCTATCGTGTAACTAAGGGGCGGGTCTAGTATTACTGTAACCAAGGGGCGCATTTATTATTATTGTTATATATCGAGCTCTGCCCATTAATTTAACATTCGCCCTCTTCTGTAGAAATCCACCCCTTACACGATATAATAATAATAGACCCGCCCCTTGCTTACACGCTATAACAGATCTGCCCCTTGGTTAGAGTAATAATAGAGCAGCCCCTTGGTTACACAATATATAACAATAATAATAAATGCGCCCCTTGGTTACAGTAATACTAGACCCGCCCCTTAGTTACACATATAGAATATTTTTAAAAAAAAGTCAGTTACTTTCCTGCGTAACTAATTACTTTTCCAATGTAGTAACTGAGTTACTAACGCAATTACTTTTTGGGAGAAGTAATTTGTAACTTAACTAAATTACTTTTTTAAAGTAAGATGACCAACACTGAGAATAACCCTCCCTAATTTACTGAAAACTTTAAAAACTTACGGCAGTGTAGCAAATTTTAAAATGAACCCTTCAAAATCAGAAATACTTAATATAAGTGTTACGTCACAAGAGGAACAAACTTATAAACAAAACAGGACTTCCCATTTATCATGAGGGACACCGAGCTAAAGTACTTAGGAGTCAAAATAACATCCACACTTGAAACCATTTATCAACAAAACTTCATCCCCCTGCTGAATGAAATCAAAATTGATCTAAATAAAATAGCTTCTAGACAAAGGTCTTGGATTGGAAGGATAAATAGTTTTAAAATGATAATCCTACTTAAAATATTATATAAAAGGCAAATGTTACCAATCTCACTAATGTGAGATTATTTGAATATATACATACAGGGCCAGTGATGGCAACCCGGCTCTGATTGAACTTGATTGGCTCAAAGAATTTTGTGTTGTTTTATAAAATAATCCTAATAAAGTAATGAAAAAATAAATAAATAAATAAACAAGACAGAAATACAGCCAATGTTAGTGTCACCTATGAAGTCCTCTATTTGGTCCTCCTTATGCCGCGTACACACGAAGGGACTATCCCACGGGATTATCCGCTGGACTCAAGTCCACCGGACAATCCCCTCGTGTGTGGGCGCCGGCGGACTTTTTGGCGCCAAAAGTCCGGCGGACTAGGTTTTTAAGTTTTGTTTTAAAATTGTCCGGCGGGACTTGGCAGTCCGGCGGACAATCCCGCCGTTAGTAGGCTAGTCCGCCGGACTTTTGAAAATAAACGGACTTGCCGCTCATCTGAAAGTCTGTTCATTTAGCACGTGACTTCAGGTTGACGGAGCTAGCGAAGGCAGTGAATGCCGCCGCGCTAGCCCCGTCACCTGGCATGGATTTAAAGGGACTCCCCATGGCGAAAAATGGATTTAAAGGGACTCCCCATGGCGAAAAATCCATCTCAGACCCTTATCCGAGCACGCAGCCCGGCAGGCCAGGAAAGGGGTGGGGATGAGCGAGCGCCCCCCCTCCTGAGCCGTACCAGGCCGCGTGCCCTCAACATGGGGGGTGCCCTGGGGAAAGGGGGGCCATGCGCCCCCCCACCCCAAAGCACCTTGTCCCCATGTTGATGAGGACAAGGGCCTCTTCCCGACAACTCTGGTCGTTGGTTGTCGGGGTCTGCGGGCGGGGGCTTATCGGAATCTGGGAGCCCCCTTTTATAAGGGGGCCCTCAGATCCCGGCCCCCCACCCTATGTGAATGAGTATGGGGTACGATGTACCCCTACCCATTCACCTAAGGTGTAAAATGTAAAGTAAAAAAACACACAATTTTGAAAAAAATATTTTATTGCAAAAATTTTAAAAAAAGAAAAAGGGTCACTTTTATTCCTATTACAAGGAATGTAAACATCCCTTGTAATAGAAAAAAATCATGACAGGACCTCTTAAATATGAGATCTGGGGTCAAAAATACCTCAGATCTCATATTTACACTAAAATGAAATAAAAAAAATAGTCATTTAAAAATATAAACAAATTTAAGAGCTATGGGCAGGAGGGGCGTTTTGATGTCGCTTCCGCCCTGTAGTGTCATGGAGACAGGTGGGGGTCACCCCGGGCGACGGCTCCGGTAAGCTGCGGAGGGCACCGGATCACGACGGGAAGGGGGAGCCCTCTCCCGCCATCAAAAAAGTGATCTTGCGGTGAATCTGCTACAGAGACCACTTTTATCTTGTAGCCAACCGCCGGCCGAACACAGGGGTACTGGGGTTATGGCAGCTAGCTGCTGCCATAACAACGATATCCGTTCTCAAAGTAGGGACGTCCATCAGCGTGCGGCGGTCGGTAAGTGGTTAAATTACACTACTGCACTACTTTACAGGAATACTAAGGTCACCCCCCAGGCATGATATTTAAAGGAATATTTCATTTTTATTGTTTCACTTTAAGCATTATTAAAATCACTGCGCCTGAAAAAAATATCGTTTTTAAAAAAAAATTTGCATTGATACATGTCCCCTGGGGCAATTAGTTGTTATGTTAATAACTATGATAGTTTATAGGTTATAGGTGTATGTAGATATCCGTATACTGGCTACTTCTGTATACTGTGAACTCTCTGACCATCAAAAAACGTTATATGACCAGACTGGTTAAAACCCGTAATTTAGTATAACTGGATAAAAACTAGTTTTAACCTGGGAGCCCCCCTCAATAAGTTTCACACATACACTATATTACTAAAAGTATTGGGACACCTGCCTTTTCATGCACATGAACTTTAATGACATCCCAGTCTTAGTCCGTAGGGTTCAATATTGCGTTGGCCCATGCTTGGCAGCTATAACAGCTTCGGCTCTTCTGGGAAGGCTGTTCACAAGGTTTAGGAGTGTGTCTATGGGAATGTTTGACCATTCTTCTTCAACCCGATAGAACACCTTTGGGATGAATTAGAGTGGAGACTGCAAGCCAGGCCTTTTCGTTCACATAAGTGCCTGACCTCACTAGAAGAATGGTCAACAATTCACATAGACCGGCTCCTAAACCTTGTGAACAGCCTTCCCAGAAGAGTTGAAGCTGTTAAAGCTGCAAAAGGTAGGCCAACTGAACATTGAACCCCACAGACTAAGACTGGTTGCAATTAAAGTTCATGTCCGTGTAAAGGCAGGTGTCCCAATACTTTTTGTAAAATAGCGTATATATAGGAGAACTAAGAAACCCATGTCAGAGCCTTATCTAGGACTAGGGATGAGCCGAACACCCCCCCGGGTTCGGTTCGAACCAGAACCTTCGAACGGACCGAAAGTTCGCGCGAATTTTCGAACCCTATACGTTATAATGGACGCGAACGTTCGAAATCAAAAGTGCTAATTACAACGGCCAATATGCATGTTAATGTCATAAAACAGGTTTGGGGACCCGGGTCCTGCCCCAGGGGACATATATCAATGCAAAAAGAACTTTTAAAAACTAACGTTTTTTCGGGAGCAGTCATTTTAATGATGCATAAAGTGAAAAAAAAAAGTGAAATTTTCCTTTAAATATGGTACCTGGGGGGTGTCTAAAGTATGCCTGTGAAGTGGCATGTGTTTCCCGTGTTTAGAACTGTCCTTGCACAAAATGACATTTGTAAAGGAAAAAAAGAAGCCATTTAAAACCACTTGCGGCTTTAGGTTTGTTCTTAAGTAGAATCTGAACAGGTACATTATGAAGTGTAGCTCCATCCCAAAAAAATCTATTTTTAAGCTTTTTGGAGAACATAGGGAGGGGTTATCACCCCTGTAACATTTGCTGTCTTTGCACATCTGTTCAGAACATGTCACCTCACTTTCCGTCCCAATGACAAATGTTTTTGGAAAAGTGGGGTTTTAATTGAAACAAGGATTGGTGATAAAGTATCAGTAGAGAGGAGATACCTTTTTCCCAAATTAAATCTAACAGGATAGAATTTCCCTTCCTAGGGGTAGATTTCCTCTCACTTCCTGTTTTCTCTTTCCATTTGCAAGTAGGAGTCGTTTGTAAGTTGGATGTTTGAAAGTAAGGGCCTGGCGTATATACTCTGCAGAAATTTGCCCTATTAGATGTTGGTGTAGCCACAAGACTGGTGGGCACAGGAATGGGCCCTGCTATGAGTTAATAGATCAAGATTTGTAATTGCATGCACCTGTTGAACAGGGCAGAAAAATTGGGGGTGGTGGTGGTGGTGGACGGTGTTGCCACAAGACTGTAAGCTCTCACAGTTACTCTTGGTGGGCGCAGGAATGGGCCCTGCTGTGAGTTATTAGATCAAGATTTGTAATTGCAAGCACCTGATGAACAGGGCAGAAAAATTGGGCCTTTGGCGGTGGTGGTGGACGGTGTTGCCACAAGACTGCAGGCCCTCATAGTTACTCTTGGTGGGCGCAGGAATGGGCCCTGCTGTGAACTATTAGATCAAGATTTGTAATTACCCGCCCCTGTTAAACAGGGGCTGAAAAATTGTGCCTTAGGCACTGGTGCTGGTGCCACAACACTGCAACCCCTCACAGAGACTGTACTTGGAGCACAGCAGTCACACGTGTTGCGAAGCATTTTTTTAAAAAATTGGAAGTACACGCCCCTGTTAAACAGGGGCTGAAAAATTGTGCCTTAGGCACTGGTGCTGGTGCCACAACACTGCAACCCGGCCCTCACAGATACTGTACTTGGAGCACAGCAGTCACACGTTTAGCGAAGCATTTTTTTTAAAAATTGTAAGTACCCGCCCCTGTTAAACAGGGGCTGAAAAATTGTGCCTTAGGCACTGGTGCTGGTGCCACAACGCTGCAACCCGGCCCTCACAGATACTGTACTTGGAGCACAGCAGTCACACGTGTTGCGAAGCATTTTTTTTAAAAATTGTAAGTACCCGCCCCTGTTAAACAGGGGCTGAAAAATTGTGCCTTAGGCACTGGTGCTGGTGCCACAACACTGCAACCCGGCCCTCACAGATACTGTACTTGGAGCACAGCAGTCACACGTGTTGCGAAGCATTTTTTTAAAAAATTGTAAGTACCCGCCCCTGTTAAACAGGGGCTGAAAAATTGTGCCTTAGGCACTGGTGCTGGTGCCACAACGCTGCAACCCGGCCCTCACAGATACTGTACTTGGAGCACAGCAGTCACACGTGTTGCGAAGCATTTTTTTAAAAAAAATTGTAAGTACCCGCCCCTGTTAAACAGGGGCTGAAAAATTGTGCCTTAGGCACTGGTGCTGGTGCCACAACACTGCAACCCGGCCCTCACAGATACTGTACTTGGAGCACAGCAGTCACACGTGTTGCGAAGCATTTTTTTAAAAAATTGTAAGTACCCGCCCCTGTTAAACAGGGGCTGAAAAATTGTGCCTTAGGCACTGGTGCTGGTGCCACAACACTGCAACCCCTCACAGAGACTGTACTTGGAGCACAGCAGTCACACGTGTTGCGAAGCATTTTTTTAAAAAATTGGAAGTACACGCCCCTGTTAAACAGGGGCTGAAAAATTGTGCCTTAGGCACTGGTGTGGTGGCATGGATCATTGAGGAGGAGGAAGAGGATAGTCAGTGAACATAAGAGGTGAATGGGAAAAACAACCGCGCTAATCTATTAGAGCCATACAAAAGCTGCCAACAAACAAAACAAACAAAGTCTAAATACGTATAGGTCAAAAATTGTAGCGCTAATGCATGTGCAAAAGTGTGTGTATGTCACAACACTCAGAGAAAAACAATACGTGAACTGTATAACGAAATAACGGTACTAAAATTGACTCCAGATTAAACAGAGTGCTAAAGTCCATATAGTGATAACATTGCAGTGAAAGTCCTTCTGATCCACTCAAATGAAGGCAGATAAAAATATGTACTTGACTGATGTCAAAATAGAGCGTGGGTACGCTTACCGGAAGTGTTGGATGTGACTACCATACGGCATACACATCAGACAGGCATAAAGATGGAAGGTCTTGCATCTATGGGAAGCCGCCAAGAACTGGAACTCCAACGATTTCCGGTGCTGTGTACTGGATCGATCCGCAGAGTTGGTGTGCTCAGCATGCAATCATCCGATGGTCACAGAAATGATGATGGAGACCGGGGAAGAGAATAAAAAATGGAGACCACTCCAATGGTGCAGGTCAAAAAGCAACAATTTATTCACATATGCATGTGAACATAAAAGAATAAAATAAAAATCTCGAGACAATATAAAAATTTTGGCAATATGAGGGGCGTAGGATAGCTGGCCCGACGCGTTTCGACTAAAGTCTTCCACAGGGGCATATCTCTGGCCCCCCCATACTGCCACCAACTATTTATAAGCATATATCTAGACTGGAGCCGCCCCCCTGATCAGGGCAGGAAGTGGACACCTCCGGCCTAGACCAGATACAATGTGGGGGATAGGTTCCGAATTGTCTGAACATAATAAGTGGAATTCTAAAAATATTAGACATATTACAAAGCAGACAGACATATCCAAATGTATCCTGGTTATGAAATGGGTACTTTGGGAATTATGTGGCTGTAAATACTCTCTAGTACATGGATATATTATAGGAACCCCCGTTTTTGGGCCAGTCCAAAACTGGGATCGCAATAGCCAATCCAAGTCCTTGGACGGCTATTCCCGCCAAATGGATATCCAATCCCGATCTTGTACAGACCGGATATCCGGGGGAACGTACTAAGGATGGCCGGCGGACTGGTACGCGATGACGTCATTACGATGCGCCGAGGCGCAACAAGCGGCGGCGCGCAAAACATGCGCGATGACGCAATTGCGTTCGGTGCGTGGACGTAACGACCTGAGCCACCCACTTCCGGCCAAAAGACCGGAAGTGAGTGTGCTCCGGAAGGTATCCAAAGCGGAACAGAGTCTAAGACATCCGCCAAGAGGATGAAAGGGGGAAGACAGTACACAGGCGCCTACAAATTAGTGCGCATAGTGTACGTGATAACCTCGTACTTAAACGACCTAAACACCGACATGAACGTTATGTGCCGGCCTTCTAGTGTCACCAGAATATATGATGACAGTGTGTATATATATATAAAAACGGCACACAAAAACGTTTCGATAGAAATACAAGCGGCTAACTATTAACATCGTGGTCAGGTGATAAGCATGAGAAAGTGGGATATTATAAACATAACCAATGTAGCGTATGGAACCAATGCACATTGTGCCCAGGGTCCCAACTAATATTAACGCACATAGGCCCTCCGACGGCAACACCTGGATAATGTGATAAGGAAGGGAAAAGGGGCTGTGTGAGTGCATATTGTGATTAGAAAAATGCAAAAAACGTCATATCCTCATAAAACGCCAGTGACTGGCGTGTCACCGAGGTATTCATTAGGACAGTGACAATGGTGTGGTACTATGTAAATATATAAAGCGGGAGGTGAGAAACCTCTCGGGGGGACATATAGCTCTGACTAGTAACATAGTGATGTGACAGGTGATATTAGACAGTGAGGCTAGATATACACGAGGAATCCATATGTGGTATCCCCCTAGCAACTATCGCTAGGAAAATACATATAACATATAATAACATGGGAAGGGAGTGATCAGGACCGTCTGAGCGATCTGCCAACGTGAGCTAGTTAAAGGGAGGGTGAATCCATGTAAGATGACAAAAATCAAAAAAAGTGGACTAATTTATATATAAGTATATGTTATACTGGAGGGAAAAAAATTTAAAAAATTAACCCAGAATAGCCATCTCACATCCAGTCTGTCTTGAAAAACATAAGGTCATATAATATTAACAGCCTATACAAAAAAGGGCAACCAAAGAGAGGTGGATCGAGAGGACTACAATAGGGAGATGCTAAGACAACTAGATGATCGATCCACATATATCATTCTTAGTGGAGACCCCACTGTAAAATACAAAAAGGCCTTGATCGAATTGATCGAGGAAGGTTTCTCTCTTAGCATACTCAATCGCAAGGAGAGGGAATTTCTTGTTCCCCTAGCCCCCCGAATTCCCATCATATATTACCTTCCTAAGGTACACAAGTGTCCTACCAATCCTCCAGGTCGCCCCATCGTTAGTGGCATCGATTCAGTGACCTCGAGGATTGGTAGGTACATTGATTTCTATCTGCAGCCACTAGTCAGACAAATCCCCTCGTATCTTAGGCTGCATTCACACCTTTCAGGCAGAAAATCGCGCGAATTGCGGCGTTTTTTCGCGGCGTTTTTTACCGCGATTTGCGGCGTTTTTTTACCGCGATTCGCGGCGTTTTTTACCGCGTTTTGCCGCGAATTTTGTGCAGAGCAAAAGGTCACCAATGTAAAAAGAATAAAAACGTCCAAATCTGCCCGATTCGCGCGACAAAAAAGGGTCCGGAACTTGTTTGAGCTTCAGGCGTAGGGCTTCAGGCGTTTTGGAGTGGAGATGTGAACCATCTCCATAGAGAATAATGTATTTTTTCCCCTCTAGCTTTTGTAGCTTCAGGCTTCAAGCTACAAAACGCCCAGGTGTGAATGCAGCCTTAAGGATACTAAGGATGTGATTCGGCTGCTTGAATCTGTAGAACATCATGAGGGTTTGATCATGGTGACAGCCGATGTCGCCGCGCTATACACTTGCATCTCCCATCCTTTAGGTATAGGTGCGGTGGAGTTCTATCTATCCAGTCTCTCAACTCTTTCATCCATACAAAAGAATTTCATTTTAGATTTATTGCGATTTGCTACCAAACACAACTACTTTTGGTTTCAGGGCACCTTTTATTCCCAAATCAAGGGAGTGGCCATGGGGGCAAAATATGCCCCCAGTGTGGCCAATCTTTTCATGGCCCAGTGGGAGGAGGACGTCGTCTATGCCTTCCGGCGTCCGGAACTAGTCTTATGGACTAGGTACATAGACGACGTCCTCCTCCTATGGAAGGGAGATATGCCGTCCCTGGATGAGTTCATGACTACTCTCAACCTCAACGATCGGGGGATAGTTTTGAGCTATGAGGCTAGCCTCACCAATATACACTTCCTCGATCTAGAGATAGAGTCTACTACACGAGGCTTTGAGTTTAAAACCTATTTTAAGCCCACCGACAGGAATGGATATATTCCTGTCGGGAGCTGTCATCATGACCGCTGGCTTAAATCAGTACCAAGAGGACAGTTCCTTCGAATGAGGAGGAACTGTACAAATGACTCTACTTTCTTCCAACAGTGTCAGACTCTAAAACAAAGGTTCATAGAAAAGGGTTATCAACCAGACACCCTGGACGCAGATATAAATTCTGTAGCCATTGTTGATAGGAAGTCTTTACTAGTTGACCGGCCTAAGACCCCCAGAGACAACAAATTTAGGTGGTCTTTCTTCACCTCATATTCCACCCAACACAAAGAGGTCAAGAGGATCATAGCCAGACACTGGAAAGTCTTACGCAGCGATCGTATTTTGGGACCCTCTCTCCCTGAACGGGCGGGCATCATCCTCAGAGGTGCCCGGTCCGTTCAGGGCGACATCGCTCCCAATGTTGTCGACCCTCCCAGGACGACTTCATTTTTCCAACATTGCAAGGGATATTTCCCTTGCAAAAAATGCAATGTCTGTTTACACAACGTACTGGGCAGACGCATGACAGATACTTTTTGTTCCACTGTCACTGCACGCACTTATGCCATGAAACATTTCACCACATGTGCCACTAAATTCATAGTTTACTTGATTACATGTCCGTGCAAATTGCAATATGTCGGACGCACCATTCGTGCGTTCACCACACGTGTAAATGAACATCTGGCCAAGATCCGTAAAGGATGTATCAAACACAGTGTTCCCCGACATTATCGGGAACACCACAATAGAGATCCATCAGGGACCAGGTTCCAGATAATTGACAAATTTGTCCCACACTGGCGGGGTGAGTCCAATCTACGAGGGGTCTCGAGATTGGAAACCTACTGGATCCATGAGTTGAAGTGCTGCTCACCCTTCGGTATGAACGTTGAATGGGACATCAATTGTTTTATTAACCGAGGGTGAGTGGCACTTCACTCATACTATCAATTTTACATGGATCCAGCTAGGGTACCCGCCATTTTCTCACCTCTCTTTGGTTGCCCTTTTTTGTATAGGCTGTTAATATTATATGACCTTATGTTTTTCAAGACAGACTGGATGTGAGATGGCTATTCTGGGTTAATTTTTTAAAATTTTTTCCCTCCAGTATAACATATACTTATATATAAATTAGTCCACTTTTTTTGATTTTTGTCATCTTACATGGATTCACCCTCCCTTTAACTAGCTCACGTTGGCAGATCGCTCAGACGGTCCTGATCACTCCCTTCCCATGTTATTATATGTTATATGTATTTTCCTAGCGATAGTTGCTAGGGGGATACCACATATGGATTCCTCGTGTATATCTAGCCTCACTGTCTAATATCACCTGTCACATCACTATGTTACTAGTCAGAGCTATATGTCCCCCCGAGAGGTTTCTCACCTCCCGCTTTATATATTTACATAGTACCACACCATTGTCACTGTCCTAATGAATACCTCGGTGACACGCCAGTCACTGGCGTTTTATGAGGATATGACGTTTTTTGCATTTTTCTCATCACATTATGCACTCACACAGCCCCTTTTCCCTTCCTTATCACATTATCCAGGTGTTGCCATCGGAGGGCCTATGTGCGTTAATATTAGTTGGGACCCTGGGCACAATGTGCATTGGTTCCATACGCTACATTGGTTATGTTTATAATATCCCACTTTCTCATGCTTATCACCTGACCACGATGTTAATAGTTAGCCGCTTGTATTTCTATCGAAACGTTTTTGTGTGCCGTTTTTATATATATATACACACTGTCATCATATATTCTGGTGACACTAGAAGGCCGGCACATAACGTTCATGTCGGTGTTTAGGTCGTTTAAGTACGAGGTTATCACGTACACTATGCGCACTAATTTGTAGGCGCCTGTGTACTGTCTTCCCCCTTTCATCCTCTTGGCGGATGTCTTAGACTCTGTTCCGCTTTGGATACCTTCCGGAGCACACTCACTTCCGGTCTTTTGGCCGGAAGTGGGTGGCTCAGGTCGTTACGTCCACGCACCGAACGCAATTGCGTCATCGCGCATGTTTTGCGCGCCGCCGCTTGCTGCGCCTCGGCGCATCGTAATGACGTCATCGCGTACCAGTCCGCCGGCCATCCTTAGTACGTTCCCCCGGATATCCGGTCTGTACAAGATCGGGATTGGATATCCATTTGGCGGGAATAGCCGTCCAAGGACTTGGATTGGCTATTGCGATCCCAGTTTTGGACTGGCCCAAAAACGGGGGTTCCTATAATATATCCATGTACTAGAGAGTATTTACAGCCACATAATTCCCAAAGTACCCATTTCATAACCAGGATACATTTGGATATGTCTGTCTGCTTTGTAATATGTCTAATATTTTTAGAATTCCACTTATTATGTTCAGACAATTCGGAACCTATCCCCCACATTGTATCTGGTCTAGGCCGGAGGTGTCCACTTCCTGCCCTGATCAGGGGGGCGGCTCCAGTCTAGATATATGCTTATAAATAGTTGGTGGCAGTATGGGGGGGCCAGAGATATGCCCCTGTGGAAGACTTTAGTCGAAATGCGTCGGGCCAGCTATCCTACGCCCCTCATATTGCCAAAATTTTTATATTGTCTCGAGATTTTTATTTTATTCTTTTATGTTCACATGCATATGTGAATAAATTGTTGCTTTTTGACCTGCACCATTGGAGTGGTCTCCATTTTTTATTCTCTTCCCCGGTCTCCATCATCATTTCTGTGACCATCGGATGATTGCATGCTGAGCACACCAACTCTGCGGATCGATCCAGTACACAGCACCGGAAATCGTTGGAGTTCCAGTTCTTGGCGGCTTCCCATAGATGCAAGACCTTCCATCTTTATGCCTGTCTGATGTGTATGCCGTATGGTAGTCACATCCAACACTTCCGGGAAGCGTACCCACGCTCTATTTTGACATCAGTCAAGTACATATTTTTATCTGCCTTCATTTGAGTGGATCAGAAGGACTTTCACTGCAATGTTATCACTATATGGACTTTAGCACTCTGTTTAATCTGGAGTCAATTTTAGTACCGTTATTTCGTTATACAGTTCACGTATTGTTTTTCTCTGAGTGTTGTGACATACACACACTTTTGCACATGCATTAGCGCTACAATTTTTGACCTATAAGTGAACATAAGAGGACAGTCACTCAGCATCAGCATAGGCAGTCTTGAAGGGATGTGACATTAAAAATTATTCGGTTATATCCGCCTCAGGTGCCTGGTAGCTGGTGGTGATCCAAGACTGATTCATTTTGATGAATGTCAGTCGATCAACCGAGGCGGTGGACAGGCGCACCCTATGATCAGTCACAAATCCTCCAGCAGCACTGAATGTGCGTTCGGAAAGAACGCTGGAGGCAGGACAGGCCAGTAGCTCAATTGCATACTGTGCAAGCTCTGGCCAGTGATCCATCCTCAGGACCCAGTAAGCCAGAGGATTTTCGGTGGGAAAGGTGTCCAAGTCTGACCTTGCCCCAAGGTATTCCTGCACCATGTATATCAGACGCTGGCGATGGTTGCTGGAACCGATCATACCTTGGGGCTGCGGACTAAAAAATTGTCTGAACGCATCGGTCAGACGTCCACCTTCCCCACCGCTCCTTCTGCCACTGACCGAAGCCTCAGCAACTCGTCGCCCAGGACCAGGAGTTTGTAGCCTCCCAGTTTCTGGGAACGCGTTGCACAGACCTTTCTGCAAGGCCTCCCTGAGATGTCTCATCCTCTGCTCCCTCTGCGACGGCAAGATAAGGTCCGCAACCTTACCCTTGTACCGCGGATCAAGGAGAGTGGCCAGCCAGTAATGGTCCCTCTCCTTGATCCGAAGAACACGAGGATCCTTCCGCAGGCTTTGCAGGATCAGGGAGGCCATGCAGCGTAGGTTAGCTGAGGCATTCGGTCCGGAGTCTTCTGGGTCACTGAGGATGACATGATCGCCAGCCACCTCCTCCCAGCCACGTACAAGTCCACTGGTTTGTTGGGACTGTACATCATCCCTAAAAGACTGCTGCTGCTGATGCTGAGTGCCAGGCTCCACCTCCATGCTCACACAATCCTCCTCCTCCTCTCCTCCTCCTCATCCTCTTCCTGTGTGATGGGTGGGACAGAAGGAACACTGTCCGGATAAAGGGGGCCTTGAGAGGCAAGGAAGTCCTCCTCTTCCTGCCTCTGTTCTGCCTCAAGTGCCCTGTCCATTATCCCACGCAGCGTATGCTCCAACAGGTGGACAAGAGGGACAGTGTCACTGATGCATGCACTGTCACTGCTCACCATCCTCGTGGCCTCCTCAAATGGTGAGAGGACAGTGCATGCATCCCTGATCATGCTCCACTGACGTGGGGAAAAAAAACCAAGCTCCCCTGACCCTGTCCTGGTGCCGTAGTCGCAAAGGTACTCATTGATGGCCCTCTGCTGCGTGTGCAGTCGCTGCAGCATGGCCAACGTTGAGTTCCACCTGGTGGGCATGTCACATATTAGGCGGTTCTTGGGCAGGTTCAGCTCCTTTTGCAGCTCAGTCAGCCGAGCACTGGCATTATAAGATCGGCGGAAATGCACACAGACTTTCCTGGCCTGCCTCAGGACATCCTGTAAGCCTGGGAACCTGCCCAAGAACCGCTGCACCACCAGGTTGAGGACGTGAGCCATGCAGGGCACATGGGTGAGCTGCCCCTGTCGCAGGGCGGAGAGGAGGTTGGTGCCATTGTCAGAAACAACCATTCCTGGCTTAAGCTGACGTGGCGTCAACCACCTCTCGGCCTGCCCCTGCAGAGCTGCCAGAACCTCTGGCCCAGTGTGGCTCCTGTCCCCCAAACACACCAGCGCAAGCACGGCATGGCATCTTTTTGCCTGCGTACTTGCGTAGCCCCTTGTACGCCTACGGAGCACCGCTGGTTCCAAGGACAGAGCACTGGAGGAAGAAGAAGAGGAGGGGGTGGAGGAGAGAGGTGTGTCACAACCAGTAGCAGTAGTCGCGTTTTGGAGGCGTGGTGGCGGAACAACCTCCAACACTACTGCACCTTGTCCTGCATCCCTCCCAGCTGCCAATAGAGTGACCCAATGGGCCGTGAAAGAAAGGTACCGTCCCTGTCCATGCCTGCTGGACCATGAGTCAGCGGTAATATGCACCTTACCGCTGACCGCCCTGTCCAGCGAGGCATGGACATTGCCCTCCACATGCCGGTAGAGAGACGGAATCGCCTTCCGCAAGAAAAAGTGGCGTTTGGGAACCTGCCACTGAGGAACCGCACATTGAACAAACTCACGGAAGGGGGCCGAGTCTACCAACTGAAAAGGCAGCAGTTGAAGTGCTAGCAATTTAGCAAGGCTAGCATTCAACCGCTGGGCATGTGGATGGCTGGGAGTGTACTTCTTTCTACGGTCCAGCAGCTGGGGCAGGGAAATTTGCCTGCTGCAATCGGACGTCGGTGTACTGCAAGTACTTGGTTGTGACACACCTAATTCTACACCTTCAGTCCTCTCAGAGCAGCTTTCAGAGAGGACTGAAGGTGTAGTGGGGATGGAGATCCCAGCTGAGGAGGAGCAAGGAGAGGTCCGCTTAGTTCTTTGGTGTGGGTCTTTTATGTGTGCCTGCCAACGAGCTGCATGGCAGGTCGCCATATGTCTGGTCATGCTTGTCGTGCCCAAGCGGCTGATGTTTTGGCCACGCGAGATACGCTTGAGACAAATATTGCAAATAGCAGTGGTGCGATCTGCTGCACTCGTCACAAAAAAGGTCCACACCAAAGAACTTTTCTGATAACGTGCAGAGGCAGCGCCCTGCACAGGCGGAGCTCTGCGGTGTTGTACAGTTGCTGTGCTGGCCTCTACCTGGCCTCCAGGGGGCATCCTGCCTCGTTGGACATGTGACGCCGCATCCTCCTCCTCCTCGTCCTCCTCCTCATCCTCTCTCCCTTCAGGCACCCACGTGGAATCAGTGACCTCATCATCCCCTCCCTCTTCACCACTAGAGCAAACCTGGCAGTAAGCTGCAGCTGGTGGAACAGTACTGCCAGATTCCTCAAGCTGGGTATCGTCATCCGAGCCTTCGAATCGTTGGGCATCCTCCTGGAGCATGTACCCAACACTGTGCTCAAAGAGTTCGGGGGACTCCTCAGGAGGACATGGTGGGTCTAGGGAAGGGGTGGCTGATGATGCTCTGTCAGTACCCTGAGCCTGGGTGAGAGAGGATGAGGAGGATGAGGAGGGCTTGGTCATCCATTCTACCAAGCCTTCAGCATGATGCGGCTCCACATGTCCAGCTGCCGAAAACAAAGACGCGCGTGTCCCATGGCCACGTGCTGATGACGATGCACGACCACGTCCACGGCCACGTCCACTAGAAACAGAGCCTGCCTGCCCTGTGTTCTTGGCTCTGCACGCTCTGCCTCCCCTTGGCGGTCTTCCAGCCATTGTAGTCGGTAGTCCTGTGGGTGCTGCTGAGAAGAATATATAGGAGCTCTGTGTGATGCCACTAACACACTAGAAGTCCTATGGGTGCTTCTGCAAAGAAAATAGAGGAGCTCTGTGTGATGCCACTAACACACTAGAAGTCCTGTGGGTGCTGCTGAGAAGAATATATAGGAGCTCTGTGTGATGCCACTAACACACTAGAAGTCCTATGGGTGCTTCTGCAAAGAAAATAGAGGAGCTCTGTGTGATGCCACTAACACACTAGAAGTCCTGTGGGTGCTTATGCAAAGAAAATAGAGGAGCTCTGTGTGATGCCACTAACACACTAGAAGTCCTGTGGGTGCTTCTGCAAAGAAAATAGAGGAGCTCTGTGTGATGCCACTAACACACTAGAAGTCCTGTGGGTGCTTCTGCAAAGAAAATAGAGGAGCTCTGTGTGATGCCACTAACACACTAGAAGTCCTGTGGGTGCTTCTGCAAAGAAAATAGAGGAGCTCTGTGTGATGCCACTAACACACTAGAAGTCCTGTGGGTGCTTATGCAAAGAAAATAGAGGAGCTCTGTGTGATGCCACTAACACACTAGAAGTCCTGTGGGTGCTGCTGAGAAGAATATATAGGAGCTCTGTGTGATGCCACTAACACACTAGAAGTCCTATGGGTGCTTCTGCTAAGAAAATAGAGGAGCTCTGTGTGATGCCACTAACACACTAGAAGTCCTGTGGGTGCTTCTGCAAAGAAAATAGAGGAGCTCTGTGTGATGCCACTAACACACTAGAAGTCCTATGGGTGCTTCTGCAAAGAAAATAGAGGAGCTCTGTGTGATGCCACTAACACACTAGAACTCCTGTGGGTGCTTCTGCAAAGAAAATAGAGGAGCTCTGTGTGATGCCACTAACACACTAGAAGTCCTGTGGGTGCTTCTGCAAAGAAAATAGAGGAGCTCTGTGTGATGCCACTAACACACTAGAAGTCCTGTGGGTGCTGCTGAGAAGAATATATAGGAGCTCTGTGTGATGCCACTAACACACTAGAAGTCCTATGGGTGCTTCTGCAAAGAAAATAGAGGAGCTCTGTGTGATGGGACTAACACACTTCAAGTCCTATAGGTGCTTCTGGGAAGAAAATAAAGGTCTGTGTGATGGGACTAACACACTTCAAGTCCTATAGTTGCTTCTGGGAACAAAATATAGGATCTCTGTGTGATGGGACTAACACACTTCAAGTCCTATAGGTGCTTCTGGGAACAAAATATAGCTCTGTGTGTGTGATGGGACTAACACACTTCAAGTCCTATAGGTGCTTCTGGGAACAAAATATAGCTCTGTGTGTGTGATGGGACTAACACACTTCAAGTCCTATAGGTGCTTCTGGGAAGGAAATAAAGGTCTGTGTGATGGGACTAACACACTTCAAGTCCTATAGGTGCTTCTGGGAACAAAATATAGCTCTGTGTGTGTGATGGGACTAACACACTTCAAGTCCTATAGGTGCTTCTGGGAACAAAATATAGCTCTGTGTGTGTGATGGGACTAACACACTTCAAGTCCTATAGGTGCTTCTGGGAACAAAATATAGCTCTGTGTGTGTGATGGGACTAACACACTTCAAGTCCTATAGGTGCTTCTGGGAAGAAAATATAGCTCTGTGTGTGTGATGGGACTAACACACTTCAAGTCCTATAGGTGCCTCTGGGAACAAAATATAGCTCTGTGTGTGTGATGGGACTAACACACTTCAAGTCCTATAGGTGCTTCTGGGAAGAAAATATAGCTCTGTGTGTGTGATGGGACTAACACACTTCAAGTCCTATAGGTGCTTCTGGGAACAAAATATAGCTCTGTGTGTGTGATGGGACTAACACACTTCAAGTCCTATAGGTGCTTCTGGGAACAAAATATAGCTCTGTGTGTGTGATGGGACTAACACACTTCAAGTCCTATAGGTGCTTCTGGGAACAAAATATAGCTCTGTGTGTGTGATGGGACTAACACACTTCAAGTCCTATAGGTTCTTCTGGGAACAAAATATAGCTCTGTGTGTGTGATGGGACTAACACACTTCAAGTCCTATAGGTGCTTCTGGGAACAAAATATAGCTCTGTGTGTGTGATGGGACTAACACACTTCAAGTCCTATAGGTGCTTCTGGGAACAAAATATAGCTCTGTGTGTGTGATGGGACTAACACACTTCAAGTCCTATAGGTGCTTCTGGGAAGAAAATATAGCTCTGTGTGTGTAATGGGACTAACACACTTCAAGTCCTATAGGTGCCTCTGGGAACAAAATATAGCTCTGTGTGTGTGATGGGACTAACACACTTCAAGTCCTATAGGTGCTTCTGGGAAGAAAATATAGCTCTGTGTGTGTGATGGGACTAACACACTTCAAGTCCTATAGGTGCTTCTGGGAACAAAATATAGCTCTGTGTGTGTGATGGGACTAACACACTTCAAGTCCTATAGGTGCTTCTGGGAAGGAAATAAAGGTCCGTGTGATGGGACTAACACACTTCAAGTCCTATAGGTGCTTCTGGGAACAAAATATAGCTCTGTGTGTGTGATGGGACTAACACACTTCAAGTCCTATAGGTGCTTCTGGGAACAAAATATAGCTCTGTGTGTGTGATGGGACTAACACACTTCAAGTCCTATAGGTGCTTCTGGGAAGGAAATAAAGGTCTGTGTGATGGGACTAACACACTTCAAGTCCTATAGGTGCTTCTGGGAACAAAATATAGCTCTGTGTGTGTGATGGGACTAACACACTTCAAGTCCTATAGGTGCTTCTGGGAACAAAATATAGCTCTGTGTGTGTGATGGGACTAACACACTTCAAGTCCTATAGGTGCTTCTTGGAACAAAATATAGCTCTGTGTGTGTGATGGGACTAACACACTTCAAGTCCTATAGGTGCTTCTGGGAACAAAATATAGCTCTGTGTGTGTGATGGGACTAACACACTTCAAGTCCTATAGGTGCTTCTGGGAACAAAATATAGCTCTGTGTGTGTGATGGGACTAACACACTTCAAGTCCTATAGGTGCTTCTGGGAACAAAATATAGCTCTGTGTGTGTGATGGGACTAACACACTTCAAGTCCTATAGGTGCCTCTGGGAACAAAATATATCTCTGTGTGTGTGATGGGACTAACACACTTCAAGTCCTATAGGTGCTTCTGGGAAGAAAATATAGCTCTGTGTGTGTGATGGGACTAACACACTTCAAGTCCTATAGGTGCTTCTGGGAACAAAATATAGCTCTGTGTGTGTGATGGGACTAACACACTTCAAGTCCTATAGGTGCTTCTGGGAACAAAATATAGCTCTGTGTGTGTGATGGGACTAACACACTTCAAGTCCTATAGGTGCTTCTGGGAAGAAAATATAGCTCTGTGTGTGTGATGGGACTAACACACTTCAAGTCCTATAGGTGCTTCTGGGAACAAAATATAGCTCTGTGTGTGTGATGGGACTAACACACTACAAGTCCTATAGGTGCTTCTGGGAACAAAATATAGGAGCTCTGCCTGCCTGCCACAAACACACTACAAGTCCTATAGGTGCTTCTGGGAACAAAATATAGGAGCTCTGCCTGCCTGCCACGAACACACTACAAGTCCTATAGGTGCTTCTGGGAACAAAATATAGGAGCTCTGCCTGCCTGCCACGAACACACTACAAGTCCTATAGGTGCTTCTGGTAACAAAATATAGGAGCTCTGCCTGCCTGCCACGAACACACTACAAGTCCTATAGGTGCTTCTGGTAACAAAATATAGGAGCTCTGCCTGCCTGCCACGAACACACTACAAGTCCTATAGGTGCTTCTGGTAACAAAATATAGGAGCTCTGCCTGCCTGCCACGAACACACTACAAGTCCTATAGGTGCTTCTGGTAACAAAATATAGGAGCTCTGCCTGCCTGCCACGAACACACTACAAGCCCCTCTTTCTCAATCAATCTTTGTAACTGAATCTATCTAACTCAATCTCTGTAAGTGAATCTCTCTACCTAACTAAATCCAGCAGAGTGTCACAGAATCAGCCTGCTCAATCTGCGCCGGAACAGCATGTGACCGGCGCAGACGGCGTGGCGGCCTTTTATAGGGGGGGGCGTGTACTACAGCCCCTGAGCTGTAATTGGCTACAGGCGTCCTGCCTGTAGCCAATTATGGCTCTTCGAGTTTCCGGGGCTGTGATTGGCCAAGCATGCGGGGTCACAGTGCATGCTTGGCCAATCATCAGCCAGCAATGCACTGCGCCGGCCGCGCCGGCCGCAATGCATTGCGGGGCCGCTCGCATCACACGAACGTGATGCGAGCGGCCAAAATAGTTCTGGGCGCGCCGAGCGAGCGAACGCCCGGTGCTCGATGCGAACGTGGGTTCGCATCGAGCACCGGGCCCATCCCTATCTAGGACATCTTGATAAACATGCCTAGAACCCTGTTTGAAGATTGTTGACTCCAGGACTTTCTGATGTTTCCAGAAGTTGAGGGGCTTCCTGGTCTGAATAAAAGCTGTATTTATCCTGGTTATCATCTGTACTCCATCTTTAACTGAAGCTAAGTACATTTCTTTCATTACTATACTACTTTATTACTAAGTTATTACAATACACCCACAAATCTGAAAAGGAAAATAGGAACCTGTGAATAAATAAATACATGTAACAAGGAATTTAAAGTGGTTCTGATGATCAGTGGAAACGTATATTCACAATTGCTCATAAAGGGTCTCTAAATGTCTCAAACCAAGAAAACAACTACAAAACCTGGACCCGCAGGTACTGAACCACAACAATTCTTAATAAGTATAACCCCACCATCTCTAAAGTATGCTGGAGATGCACCAGGGAGCTAGGTACCTTGCTGCACATCTAGTGGTCGTGCCGACTTATCCAACCATTCTGGTCAAAAGTCAACAAATTAACAACACTGATCTCTATATTTTCCTTAGAGCTCACCCCAGCCCAATTTCTTCTCCATCACTCCGACATACTAGCACACCAGTATCATAAAACCTTTTTACCCATGATCAATGTGGCCAAACTGTGTATTCCTGTACATCGGAGGTCCACTCAGACTCTGACCATCCCTGAATGGCTCAAGAATTGTTAGAATCAAGATGGAGGAATTAATCTTTATTGCCTGAGATTCCTCAGCTAGATTTTCACATACATGGGCCTGCTGGACTCCTTTCCAAACTTTGGATAGATACTCATCACTGATGGGACAAACCCAACTTGATACCCCACACTGACCAATTACTGATTGTTTCTACAATACACACCCAGCCTCCTCCTGCTACCACTCGACATAAAGCCTCCCACCCCTACCCAAGGGACAAGTCGGGGAGGACCTCAGTTGACTTGTTCAACTAAGACCTCACTAATAACAGGAGGGATTCCCCTCCTCACCCCCCTCCTTTTTTTGTATTCATCCCCCTTCAAATTAATACACCGTATATAGCTAATACTAGACCTTTAGCAGAGACTGAGGAGAAGACCACCTTCCTTCCCACTCCCCCATGCCCTCCCCCACTCTCTCCTTCCCACCCCATCTATCACAACCCTGCCCCCCTTAGTTCTTCTGTTTTCCAACCTTTCTTTTCTACCTACCTTAGTCCAATTACTGGACCCCTATACCAATACGCATTGTCAACCGGCTGTTTTAAATTATCATACACACAGTCAAAAACCCAACTAAGTATACAAAATCTGCCTAGGTTTTTTCTTAGCGCCAGGTAGAATATTTGTTATTGTTATTGTATTTTATGTTGATCGACACAGCTATTGATGCTCCGTACGCCTTATCTTATACTTGATCTCCTGTTAGATCTCAGGTTTTATAATTACTATGATCTTTGATGCTAATATGCATTCACTGCAACTGTCTGATCTTCAATTAAGAATGCTTTTTGTTCTGTTACCCTTTATATGATATTGCTGTTATTCTGCTAAAAAAGTTTTTTCATCAAAAAGTAGAAGGTAAAAGTTTTTTTTTGTATCTTAATGCATTCTATGAGTTAGCAAGCAAGCTGCTTGCTGTGGGCACACTCTGCAGGAGGGAGTGGCCAGGAGCTCCGGCGAGGGACCTGAGAGGAGGATCTGGGCAGAGCAGATAAGTATAACGTTTGTTATTTAAAAAAAAAAAACAGTACTTTATTATCACTTTAACTGTTTGCCTGTTACTTTCTCTTTAATGTAAAAAGAATGATAACTCCAGCAAGGAAAAACAGTAATTGTAAGTAAAATCAACAAGCGTTCATTTAAAGGAGGACTGTAAGATAATTGCATGCAGAGCTGCTGTGTGCTTCTGTGATTTTAATAAAAAGGGGAAAAAAGTCCACTTTAAAAACAGGCCCACATAAAATCACAACATCAAATCATTTAAAAAATAACTATGATAAAAATGATACATGTCATGTGCTAAACAAATTTAAATAAAATCAAAAATAAAACTGAGCATTAAACAGTTTCTTTAAACAGATATATACCATCTAGCTTTAAACAAAAATATACCTTCTAGCTTTTAACCCCTTGCCGTTCAGGGCATTTTTTAAATTTCTCACATATAACTCCTAAACATTTTGTAATTTCAGAAAGCCCTGGATAATAAAATGGTGGCTGTTTCAATTACTTATCCCACACAATATTTGTGCAGCTGTTTATCAGGAATAAATACCACTTTTTAGAATTTTAGTGCACACAAACTATATTTTACCCAGTTTTTCAGTAAAATATAAAAGATGATGTTGTGTTGAGTAAATACATACCAGTGATGTCAAGATTTAAAATTGTGCATACCTGTGAAATGACAGCAAACTATGGTACCTAAACCGCTATGTCGTGGGCTATGGGCGGGTGTGTTCCAAGATGGTGTTGAGGTCGCCACACTCATGCGCATGACGTCACAACCAACGGACTGGATCAACGCATGCGCGCCGATGTGAAATAGGCATCTGCATCCCACTGGTGATGTCAGATGCCGGCGGGATGGGAGGAAGATAAAAGTGGCGTTCAGCCACCATTGCTGACTGGGGCTGCAATCAGGAAGGACACTCTTCCCCAAATGTTTGGACTACCATAGACTATATCAGGTAAGACTACCAAAGACAAAGTGACAGTATCTGTTGAGTTGGCTTATTAGAGGTGGTAGAGTGGTCTGAGCTGTACCTGTCTGTTACCTAATTGTATTACAATGTGGCAATTATTGAGGCACATTCTGCCCTTGATTACCCCCTTCAGGGACTATTTAAAGTTTCCATATTTGTGGTGACAAATGGGTTTAAGCTTAACCTTTCTGCTACCTGACTGTGTTGCATTGTGGCATGTTTTTAGGTACACTTGTCCTTGTATTTGCTATTTTTCAGGGACCACCCAAGAGTTCATATACTGAAGGTATTCCTTGGAAGTTCCCTCCTTGGAGACGACAGTGTCTGTCCTCTCCAATCCTTTAGTGACAGACACTGACTTTGGTCTGAACCAACCTGGGGATTTCCTTCTTCTCCATATCGTGACTGCTCCCCTCCTTTCCATGTCCATTAGAACATTATTCATGGATCTGGATATACCCTCATAGAGAACTACAATCAGTTGACAGCCTGCATAACCTAATCAAGGTAATTGTCATATCATGACTCCCCATGCACAGGGACCAACACCTGGATATATCCACTATATAACCATGGCAATTTTTTTATGTCCTAGGTAATCAATTTTATGTTCCTCCCATTACCTTATGACTCTGGTCCTTGTTGGGAATCTTGCGTTCAATCAATTCAGTTTCTTTTTTATTCTTGAGCATGTGGTAGGCCCGTCTCCTTAATTTGATTGTTATTACATATTAAGTGGTGGTTGACCTAACAACATTTTTATAATGTACAGTTGTGCTCATAAGTTTACATACCCTGGCAGAATGTATGATTTCTTGGACATTTTTCAGAGAATATGAATGATAACCCAAAATATTTTCTTTCACTCGTGGTTAGTGTTTGGCCGAAGCCATTTATTATCAATTAATTGTGTTTACTCTTTTTAAATCATAATCACAACAGAAACTTCCCAAATGAACCTGATCCAAAGTTTACATACCCTGGTGATTTCGGCCTGATAACATGCACACAAGTTGACACAAAGGGGTTTGAACGGCTATTAAAGGTAACCATCCTCATCTGTGATCTGTTTGCTTGTAATTAGTGTGTGTGTATAAAAGATTAATGAGTTTCTGGACCCCTGACAGACCCTTGCATCTTTCATCCAGTGCTGCACTGACGTTTCTGGATTCTGAGTCATAGGGAAAGCAAAATAATTGTCAAAGGATCTGCAGGAAAAGGTAGTTGAACTGTATAAAACAGGAAAGGGATATAAAAAGAAATCCAAGGAATTGAGAATGCCAATCAGCAGTGTTCAAACTCTAATCAAGAAGTGGAAAATGAGGGGCTCTGTTGAAACCAAACCACGGTCAGGTAGACCTACTAAAATTTCAGCCACAACTACCAGGAAAATTGTTTGGGATGCAAAGAAAACCCACAAATAACTTCAGGTGAAATACAGGACTCTCTGAAAACATGTGGTGTGGCTTTTTCAAGATGCACAATAAGGAGGCATTTGAAGAAAGATGGGCTGCACGGTCGAGTCACCAAAGAAAGCCATTACTACGCAAATGCCACAAAGTATCCCACTTACAATACACGGAACAGCACAGAGGCAAGCCTCATACCTTCTGGCACAAAGTCATTTGGAGTGATGAGACCAAAATTTTGCTTTTTGGCCACAACTATAAACGCTTCATTTGGAGAGGAGTCAACAAGGCCTATGATGAAAGGTACACCATTCCTACTATGAAACACGGAGGTGGATCGCTGATGTTTTCGGGATGAGTGAGCTACAAAGGCACATGAAATTTGCTCAAAATTGTTGGCAAGATGAATGAAGTATGTTATCAAAAAATACTGGAGGAGGGGGGGGCGTGGCCAGCCGGCAAGAGAGATGGACGCTTAGTGCTGAGCTCTGCTGTGAGGGAGACGAACCGGAACGATTAGGGACCGCTGGAGCCGGTATTTTTGTACAAAAACTTCCCCACATTAGTCCGGTAGTGACCCACAACAATGTCCCATAAGAGAACTGGGGACCACAAGCCCCAAAAGCTCACCACACTCCTGTACCCTCCTGAAGCGCTGGTCAGTCAGAATCAAAATGGAGCTGAAGGCATAGCAGCGCCTCAGACTAAACATACAGAAATCCCTAATAACATTTCTGGTGACTCACCAAACAGGGAGATGTCTAGCTCCCATGACAATGACACAGAGGGGGATCCCTTAATGAACAGCCCAGCTAAGGCAAAAATGAGAATGGATGCTCTAGCACAGCGGCCGCCTCACTCAGAAATTGAGCCCCAGGCTTTTATTCCACTACAATCTAACCAGGCCTTACATTCCTCAATGGCATCCTTCCCAACCTGCGGTCAGCCTGTTATTGACACTACACTGAAAGAGATGTTAATATCACTGCATTCCTCTCTTGTGACTGATTTATCCACTCTATTTACTAAACTCACTACAGATGTCAGTCTAATAGATAACAGAGTATCCACTATTGAGAAAGGTATGATGGAATGCTCCTCCACAGTGAATGACATCATTGATTATATTGATGAGGTAAAAGATGAACAAGAGTGGATAAGGGGCAAATTAGCAAATTTGGAAGACCGCTCTAGACGAAACAACGTCAAGTTAAGGGGGGTCCCCGAAAATATAACAACTTCAGAATTACCCAAATACGCCAAAGAACTTATACGCACTATTCTACCTGAAGTTACGCCACGTGACATTATAATTGACAGAATACACAGAATTGCAAAACCTTCACACCTGGCTGCATCAGTGCCTAGAGATATACTTATGAGGATCCATTTTTTCCATATTAAAGAAAAAATGATGTCAGAAGCCAGATTGAAAGGCCCTCTACCACGTCCGTTTGAGGGTGTTCAAATATTTCCTGATTTTTCAAGATATACGCTTCAACTACGTAGAGATTTGAACCCCATAACTAAAGGAATGCAAAACCATAAGATTCTATACAAATGGCGCTACCCGGCCACACTAATTGTCTCCAAAAACGGATCCACTCATATAATAAATGACCTACACAAGGGTTTGAAACTTTTGAAAGAATGGGGAATAATCCCGGAATACCACAAAGATGAAACTTCGCTTCTCCTAAAACGTCCTCCTTCAACATATCACTACAATCAAAGATCCCGAAATCATCAACCTATGGAAGTATCTGGCTCCTGAGCGGTCCGCTAACTACGTTTATAGCGTCCCCTCCAGGAATTTTGTTTGATCTCACTTGCCTTTGGTATTAACTGTTCCACACTACAGCGGTAAAAGCTGACTCTTTGCTTTTTTTTGTGCTTGACACAAATCTGCCGCATCCTGTTTTCATATCTTTTGCTATATTTTTAAATAGCTGTTATATATAATTGTAATTTCATTCCAGGTTTTATAGAAATACATCTAGTTACGGAACCCAGGTATCCTGATAAGACTAAAGGAACTGAATTTACTGTATACACCAAGAAATATCTGCAAACTGTAAGTGTTATAGTCTCCCACGATCCATCACTTAGCCACAACAGGAAATATGCCATTCACGATAGTATCCTTGAACGCCAAGGGTCTCAACCACCCAGCAAACAGACAATCTTTGTGGCGTACTGCTGAAAAGCTTGATAGTGATATCTTATGTGTCCAAGAGACACACTTAACCCCACTTTCAGCCACTTTATGTCGCAGTAACAAATTTCCCCTTATTTTCTATTCTAATTTCTCTTCCAAGAAGAGAGGAGTGCTTGTAGCGATCAAGAAAGACACTGACTTCCACCTCATAAAAGAAATAGGTGACCCCAATGGTCGTTTTCTTATTTTAATCTGTATGATTAATAGAACTAAATATACCTTACTCAACTTGTATGCTCCCAATTCTAGACAGGCAAATATTGTCAAAAAGACTTTGACCAAAATTAAAGAGTTACAACAAGGATATATCCTTGTATGCAGAGACTTTAATATGGTTGCAGATATTTATATGGACACTACTTCAGCGGATAAGAGAAGACCCTCTCCCCTGGGGCAAATCCTGACATCGTCTGATCTTTACGATGTCTGGAGATGCCACCATGGATCAGAGAGGGATTATACTTATTTCTCCCCGCAACACAAGTCGTATTCCAGAATTGACATGTTTGTTGTTGATAAATTGTTATTACAAAAGGTGACTACCTCTGTTATCCACACCATGACATGGTCAGACCACAACCCAATTTCGATAATTATTGATGATACGTCTCCTCAACGGAACTCTTTTCTCTGGAGAGCCAATAATTTCATATTACAACATGCTACATACTCCAAAGAAATTGCTACTCATTTGAAAGAATATTTTGAATTAAACGCTAATTCAGTGGGGGATCCTGCCGTGGTGTGGAACGCGCATAAAGCGGTAATGAGAGGTGTTCTTATAAAACTGGGCTCCATTCACAAAAAAAAAGAACACAACAAATAGACTCCCTTACTTTCCAAATTGCTCATTTGGAGGCAGACCATAAGTCATCTGCATGTCCCACTACACTAGCACAATTAATGTCGCTTAGACAGGAACTCAGGCTGCTTCTTCTCCATACATATGAACATATACAACGCAAATTCAAAGCCATCTCTTATTCCACATCCAATAAGGCAGGAAAAAGATTAGCACAACGTATCAAAGGGGCTAGAGTTAAATCTAAAATTCCCTTCTTATTCCACCCACACTCGAAAGTGAAGCTATCTAATCCACAAGACATTGCGAATGCTTTTAGCGATTACTATAGTGACCTATATAATCTCAAGAATGACCCTGCAACCCACCAACCATCCCCAGAGGAAATTGATGACTTTCTCCATAAGATAAATTTACTGACTCTGACAGAAACACAATTGTCTTATTTAAATGCTCCTTTTTCAGCACCAGAACTTCTAGCTACCATCTCATCACTGCCTTGTAACAAAACACCAGGCCCGGATGGCCTTACAGGGGAATACTTCAAACAATTCTCTACCTATTTGATTCCACACTTGCTGAAATTTCTTAACCAAGCTGCATATTCTTCCAAATTCCCTGTAGAATCGCTAAACGCATTAATTATCACTCTCCCAAAACCTGATAAAGATCCGACTGCCCCACAAAACTTCCGGCCAATCTCCTTACTTAACCTTGATTTAAAAATATACGCCAAAACTATTGCTAGACGCTTAATGAAGATTATGCCAGACCTGATTCACAAAGACCAAACAGGATTTATTAAAGGGAGGCAAACATCCGACGCGACGCGTCGCATGATTGACTTAATCCATTGCGTAAATTCCAGTGGAACACCTTCTCTGCTTCTTTCTTTAGATGCAGAGAAGGCGTTTGATCGGGTGCACTGGACCTATCTACAGAAATTTGGGTTTAAATTTGGGTTTAAAGACAATATTTATAATGCTATCATGGCACTATATACTTGCCCAGCTGCTCAAGTTTTTTCGGCTAATATGATATCTCATCCATTTCAAATTTCGAACGGTACCCGTCAAGGTTGCCCATTGTCGCCCTTAATTTTTGATCTAACTATAGAACCTTTAGCTGAGCACATACGCACAAACTCGAACATCTCAGGCATAACTGTTGGCAACACTACTCATAAGATTAGTCTTTTTGCTGATGATGTGATTTTAATATTATCAAATCCTACCTCCTCCTTAGCAGCAGCCCGAGACCTTTAAGATTGGTTTGGACGAATATCATTTTACAAACTAAATGTCACCAAATCACAAATACTAGATCTCAAATTGAATACCACCACTAAATTACTATTACAAGCCCAATACCCCTTCACATGGTCTGAACACAGCATTTCTTACCTAGGTATTCAACTCACTAGAACCACTAAACTCCTCTTTTCATCAAACTTCAAGCCTCTCTTAGATAAATTACGTACTGAATCTCAGAAATTAGCTAAAATGGAACTGTCATGGTCTGGCAGATTAGCGGCGTTCAAGATGATGCATTTACCTCAAATTTTATACCTGTTTAGGACCATTCCTATTCCTAAATATTACTTTAAGTCACTTCAAACGATACTCAACCGATGTATTTGGCACGGTACAAAACCTAGATGAGCTCATTCTATACTTAGGATACACAAATTAGCGGGAGGATCAGGTTCAATAGATTTTACAGATTATCACACTGCAGCGATCATAGCTCAAGCAACTGAGTGGTTTCAGCAAGATCCGAATAAAAACTGGTGCAATATAGAACTTTCCTTACTATTTCGTCCTAGTTTAAAAAATTGGTTGTTGAGCACTCCATTAGACGCTAAAATACCAAAAGCGATTCCCCCTACCATGATAGCCACGGTCAGAGCATGGAAAATTCTAACCCAAACTATCCATCAAGAACCCACTATTACACAGATACCGATACCTATAGAAGTCTTAAACCACATCTCACCTGAATTATCTACATCCCATTGGTCTAACTGAAAAATCTCATTCATAAATCAACTATTTCATGACTCAAACCCAAAATCCTTTTCAACCCTCCAAAATGAATTTCACTTGCCTGAATCAGACTTTATTGCATATTCCAAACTTCTGAAATGCCTTAACAAAATCAAACCTCCCTTATATACAGTTTCTTCAGTAATATGGAAATACCTGCACTTTGAATCTCCTAAACAGAAGGGTATTTCACTTGTATACAACACCCTGAACCAAAAGTGTGTATTTACTAAATCCACACCACATACACACTGGGAAAATGATCTAGCAACGACTTATACAGAATCACAATGGGAACAAGCTTCACGAAGTGTATACAAATCCACGAAAAGCTCTGCGTTGTGGGAACTCACACAAAAATTGTCCCTTAGATGGTATTTGACGCCTTCTTGCTTGGCAACATTCTATCCCACATTAGCTAATAAGTGCTGGAGATGTAATTCCAACATAGGAAGCATATTCCACATATTTTGGGAATGTACCCTCATACAGGAATACTGGAAAACCGTTTTTCTTCTCTTAAAAGATATATCCCAGATAGATATACCAATGTCTCCGGGTCTAGCTATCCTGAATTTATCCATTGAAGACATACCCTTTTCATTTCGTCATGTGACGACACATATCCTATTGGCAGCTAGGTTAACTATAACCAGATTATGGAAGTCAGATACAACTCCCTCTATCACTCACCTCTTAGATACCGTAAACCTACATTATAGTTATGAATTAATGATGGCATCCAGTGAGGGCAAATTACCCAAGGAAAAAACCAAGTGGGCATCATGGGAACAATGGTCGACTATTACTAACTTTTTGTAACACTCATATCTAACAGATTGATATACACTTTTGCCTCTGGGTTCTAGAGTATGGACACAGGTTCCTGGATAAGTTCTATTATTGTGGCAACGTTCTCCTCTTAGACACAGTGTAGTCCCCATGGGGGTGTCTAGAGGACATATACTTCTATTTGATCTTATGTTACTATATTGATCTTATATTTCTATATTGAATGTATTGCGTTTTGTAGCATTTTAATAACGGTAATTCTTGTTCTGTAACACTTCATTGATAATTGAGTTGACATTATTTAAGTGCTATTCTGAGTTAATTTATTTTAACGGCATACAATGTGTAATTTGCATCTTTACTGTATGTTATGAAATTCAATAAAAACTGATTGAAAAGTAAAAAATACTGGAGGAACATTTGCATTCATCAGCCAGGAAGCTGTGCATGGGACGCACTTGAACATTCCAGCATGACAATGATCCAAAACACAAGGCCAAGTCAACCTGTCATTGGCTACAGCAGAATAAAGTGAAGGTTCTGGAGTGGCCATCTCAGTCTCCTGACCTCAATATCATTGAGCCACTCTGGGGATATCTCAAATGTGCAGTTCATGCAAGATAGCCCAAGAACTTACAGGAACTTGAAGCTTTTTGCCAGGAGGAATGGGCTGCTTTACCATCTGAGAAGATAAAGAGCTTCATCGACAAATACCACAAGACTTTAAGCTGTCATTGATGTTTGAGGGGTGTATATGCTGTATTAGGAACTGGGGTATGTACACTTTTGATCAGGGTGATTTTTGTAGTTTCTGTTGTGATTATGATTTAAAAAGAGTAAACACAGTTGATTGATAATAAATGGCTTCAGCCAAACACTAACCATGAGTGAAAGAAAAGTTTTTGTGTTATCATTCATATTCTCTGAAAAATGGCCAAGAAATCATAAATTCTGCCAGGGTATGTAAACGTATGAGCACAGCTCTATATGCTTTTGTTATTTGACATTTTTTATGTCACCTTTATCCATCTAAGAATTGTTTGTTCTCTTTATCTGTAGTACCAGCAACATGCATCATTCATAAGACTCCTGAAGAAGCCTGTATGGTGAAATATGCTGAGCAGAAGCTGCTGTACTGCTATACAAAATCGCATGTTGTGTGATGATTTTTTTATCATTTTTAACTTGATATGAAATAAAATCTATGTTTTATTCAATTTTACCTATTGTGTGAATTAGTGGTTTCTGGCACCTTAAAAGTGATGTTTTGCTTCTAACAAATGTGTTCTATGGTACCTAAAACTACTCATAGGCAATGCTTTAAAAGCCTTAACAGGTAATTGGTTTAGAGTTAAATGTGAGCTCTGGTGCTAGGGATGTTGCTGTCACTCTGACATTCGTGATGATACAGTACCTCAAAAATGTGTTGCAATCACTGTTTACATATGTATGCGGGACATATGTGTGCGTTGGCATTTGTGTGTGAGCACACGGAGACAGGGGTGCTTATATTGATTCTTAAACTTATTTTACTTAAATGTTTTTTTTTTTTACTTTATAATCTACTTTTCACTCAATACTATAAGTAGCACAAGGAGTTAACACTATGCCTTTGAAACCAAAAGTGATAAAATTCTTGTAGCTTCATTCATCACAGAGCAGATCAGGTGGACATTCTTCCATCTCATCTGTGGGAAGCCAGCCTGAACATTTACATGTCCCAGGCTCCCCAGTGGAACAAGAGAGCCCGGAAATGGCTGTGGAAGGGGTGGACCTTCTAAACTCCATAAAAGTGATTGGGCAGTTGTAGAGCTCCTCAGATCACTTTTACCTAAAAGCCAATCGCCAGCTGAAGAAAAAAATCTTCAGCTTGAGATAGGCTTTCATGATCCTGGTATATCCACTTGCTCCCAAGGCCATGTATATACAGCCTAAGGATGGCAAATGGTTTAAACTACTTGGGACTTCTCTTCACCTGAAATATTGCTATGCATTCAGTTATACAGTAAGTACAACAGAAACAGGGTCCTGAAGTCCTGAAATAAATATATGTAATAAAATATATGCTATCTAAATGTAATCTAACTTCTTTAAAAAAAAAAATCAGCTCTCAAATACCTATCAATGTTTTCCCCTACACAACGTTCACCCAAGATTCACTGCTAATTGAACATAACTGAATTTTTGGTTAAAGTTAGTTAAATAGCAGGAGGATACATTAATAAACAGGCTTTTCTGTTATTTCTGTCCTGTTGTTTTTGTTCTGTTGTTTTTGTTCTGTTGTTTTTGTTCTGTTATTTTCTAATATTTTTAGTTAGCCATTTTGACATTACTTTTTGCCCTCTCTAACTCTGTATTTATACATGTAATGTAATTTATGCATACTTTCTGCAATGCATTTATTTATTATTGTTTGAATATTAAGCAGCCTTTAAGACAGACATTAATCATTTAATGAAAAAGAAAATTACTTTGCTACAGTAAAATGACATTAATATTTGGAAACAAAACCCAGGCATCTGATATACAACATTTAATTAAAAGACAATAAATAGTTTTGTGAGTCTGTATATCCCTTAAATAAGTTTCTTCAATATTCATGTGTTTTGCATAGAATATGAATCCAACTTTATTGCTCTAAACCTACTTAGCAATTTTTAATATTTGCAGATTACATATTTGTTATTCATTGTGCAGTATCATTGAAAGTATACGCTGTGACTTTTTTATTCAAATAGAGAAACTGTTTCAGCTTCAAAGAATAAAAACAAGTGAAGAACCATACTTCAATGTGTCTTTGCGTAACTTTCTTAAAAAGAACCAAAGTCAAATAGTTACTTTAGTCCTGCTGGTTTATGGTCTTGTTCTTGTTCTAAAAACGCCTCCTTACATCTCTGATCTTGAAGAAAGGAGGAAAGGTGAGTATAAAGTCTGCCATACATGGCTTGATTTTCTTTTCTTCAGCCTGCAGGCTGAAAAAAAGAAAGTTAATCAAATCTACCATCCACACTAACAGTGTGTATGGAGGAATTTCCTCTGCCAGCTATTGTATCCAGACAGCCTTGGCTTCCTGAATACACTGGTTATGGTAGCAGGCAGTCATTGTTGGTCCAATAATTTTCCACCAAGGTCATTTTTTTTTTTTAAATCAAATTTCATCAATCTGGGTAGTGATTGCATTTTCTCCAATTGAGCAGGAATGGGCCATCTATGGGGGCCTTAAGACTTGGGCTTGCTTAGGCTGGGGATAGGTAAATTTATAACTGAACTAAACGTTCAATTATTCTGTAAGCCAGCAGCATAGCATTTGTCAGTCCGCAGAATAAGAAATGGTATAGAATTTTACTTTAAACCCTAAGCAAAGCAGTAATTCCTTTTCCTCCCCAGCATCAATTTGCACCCAGGATTGCCATTTTACCCCACTTAGTCCTTTGTACCCTTGGAATCAATTTAATTCTACCCCCAACAATTTCCAAAGCACAGCAGAAATTTTCCCTAGCACTTTGGTCTTGCAGCATCTACATTAACCTAACCCCACATTCACATCTCCCAGTATTCTGTCACTATTTCTGTTAGGATGTTTATACAGATATAGGTGCAACAACCATTGTCCTATATTTTACAGTGGTTAGAAGTTTTGCCTCTAGGTGGTAGTATTATGTTTAATACCTAACCCACGGCTTTTGTGCTGCCATTGTGCTTCTCCTTAAGCTTCAGAAGAGTCTTTTTTAGTAGATATGACTTAAAGAGAAAATAATGCAGGCTATCACTGGGAACAGTAACAGCATCTTCAAACTCCCTCACTCAGCCCTACCACATAGTTACTGCCTCTGAATCCTACTCTGTAAACTGTGATGTAGACTGGAAGATGAAGGGACAGTGTATGGTGGGGTTTGAGTAGGGTGGCATGAGGGACAAACTAAAGGAAACCACCTTTACCTAAAATGACAGGTGGGTGTCTATTAGTAAATTTCCAGCTCCTGAGCTTCTTTATGTTCAAAAAACCCACCAAACCCTTGGCATCTCAATAGTTTGCTCAAGTTTGCTTTGAGGTAATCCAACTCTGGGCCCTACTGACTACTGTCTTCCTTCTTCATTTGCTTATTCACCAAGGTTATATGTAGGGCAGAGTCACCTTCTGGCTACCCAGGTAGATGCTGGCAGGCAGTACCAGTGCTTTAGGCCCCTTTCACGCGGGACGGATCCGTATTGATCCGCCCCGTGAAGATCCGCTGCTCAACGGGGATCGCTCAGCTGATCCCCGCTGAGCCGGCTGATGACAGGGCGGTCCCTGCACACGGTGCAGGGACCGCCCTGTCAGTTCTCCGCTCTCCTCTATGGGGGATCGGATGAACACGGACCGTCTGTCCGTGTTCATCTGATCCGCTCTGCAGATGGATGGAAAAATAGGGTTTTCCTCCATCTGCAGAATCGGACAATAGTGGAGGCGGACGATAGCGGGTGTCAGCAGATGCTCATCCGCTGACACCCGCTATTCCATAGGGGTACATGTATGTCCGTTTTTCATCCAAAAACGGATGGATGAAAAACGGACATACGGTCCGCATGTGTGAAAGGGGCCTAACGCAGATCCATTATAAACAAGAAAAAGTAAAAGGCAATGACAGCAGCTGGTGGGATCTGGATATAGCTTGCACGGAATGAAGTATTTCACTAGTGCAAAATGGGTCTTAAAATAGGACAGGCTTGTTGAGTAGACCTAAAGGCACTATTTAACTTTTGGTTAATTTCAATCTTTATCAAACCTACCCCATAAAAAAATATATTTGACTATTTGATGTTTTAATATCCCCTTTAAGAGACCATTTTCTAAAGTCACTCTACCTGTACTTTGAATTCCATTATAGTCACCTATACAGTATGTGGCTCTTCATATGCTAACCAAAAAACCCAGGCCCTTTAAAGTATACATGGCACAGTGTTATAGCATAGCAAATGCTATAAGATGCTTAAAACAGTTGGTAAATCTTTCTTTTAAAAGGGTTTTGTGCCAACATTTGTAGCCTTTTCTTTCTTTCAGCTTGAATTTTAAAAATGATTTACCTATTAAATTCTTTAACTCTTGCATTGTTTAGTGTACTTTTTGGAGATGTGGTTTGGACACTAAAAGTAAGGGAGGTTTAGCCTTATGTATCTATGATCAAATTCATGTATTTTTGGTGAATTGCTGACTTTTGTTGGTACAGTATTACATCCCCCCCATTCACATAACCCCCACCCCACCCCCCATATGTGGTAGTGGCCCAGTATTCTACGCCTGCCACAACACATTATTTTAAAAGGAAAAGCTTGTTAGAGAAAGGCACAGTTTTACACTGGTAAGGATTATGATGTATGATGTATATGAAATATCGCCTATTTCTAGTGACATTTCAGATATGCTTAGAAGTTTAGACCTTGGTTGCTGTATTCTATAGCCAGAGCTTCCTGTGTAGTGCAAATCTTGATTGCATGAGAATCATATTACAGTGTGAAAAATGCGAATATGTTTGTTAAATAGATATTTATTTAAAGGGGTAGTAGATATTGAACTTTTAAATATTTCCTTTCCCAGAAGTACATCTTTGTCAGTTGCATATGCTAGGCATTCACACACAAAAACTTACATACAGACAATTTATTGATCAGTCTTCAGCTAGGACCAAAATGTCAATTTGGTCTAAGTGAAATGAGACTATTCACACAACTGTCACTATCAAGTGACCAGAATACAGTAATAGCACCGAGGAAATATTCTGGTACTTATTTTAGCGGACACATGTTTGTCAGTTCTTGTATTGCAAGTCTTCACTCTTTTACAAAGCCAATTGTCCATTGTCACAGCAACAGTACTTTCCACAGAATTATTTGTTCTCCTAACATTATTTTCTCACAGAGGACTTAAACTTTATTGCAAGTATGACAGCAGTGTGCACTTTCTGAATTTCCTTGTGCTTTATCAACTACTGGAAAGAGGACTATGGAATACTGGATAGTCTTTAACCTGTTAAAAACTGTGTATTTTGATAAAACTAGATGGTAGCATAACAACACATTTTGTGATGTGATGTAATTTTATTTGGTCAGATTTTATCCTGCGCTGTTATTCTGCATTATTTACTGACATCATGTATAGGCGATATGACACAATTAAAAAACTGTTATATTACCAATCGGTTTCAGTGCTTTTTTCAATAATTTTTGCACAAAAGCGTGTTATTTAAAACATGCAGTTCCAGACTGTGTTTTACAAACGTTCCATAATGTTTTGATAGTACAAGCAAGTTGGAGTACAATCAACCAAAATTCACTAATGTAAAGTGCTGCCTTTTGTCGCTGACAGAGCAAAAGAGGAATATGCACAATAAAGAATGGGGGTTGTTTGGAGTCTGACCACAATAAAGCCCAGTGAGTTATAGGAGATTTCAGGTAGGTGTCCATGAGTGATGGAGGGTGTGGAGGTGGGATTGGGTAGCTGTTATTTCAAGTATGTCTGCCAAAATGCTGACCTCATATTTGAATGTTCACCTGCACAAACATGGTTGAACCATATTGCCACACCTACAGGAGCAGCAAATGTAAGTGTATTGATTAAATATACACAGCGCCATTTTATGTACCGTATACCATTCGCAAAACCATGCAGTGAGATGGAAGATGGGGGTAAGTTGTCCAGTGTGTGTGAGCGTGTGTTTGTGTGTTGGGGTCGGGAGCTATTGATAGGCTGGTTACAGGAAGAACAGCCATATCATCACACTAGTGATTCTGCCAAAGATGATAGCTCATCAGTGACAAGACAGCAAAGATTCGTCTCACCTTTTCATATGTGGTCAGTTCCTCACTGCCTAATACAGTGATGTATCAATATATTGCTGCTTCCTCTCTAGCAATCAGAATTTGTCAGTGTTGGAGCAATGCCCATTATGGAAAGTGGTGGCTGCACTTCTGGGAACTGTTAGTATCACGTGGGCCCCAACAAGTTTTTATGTAGGACACCAATAATAACAATATTTCTGTTGTACAGAATCTGCAACTATTTCTCCAGCTCTAATAACCTGTGTAATGGATACCTTGGGGTAATGTCTGCCTGTGTGAGTTTAATTGAAAGCCTTGAATTATGTTCAAAAACTTGACAGTATTCAAAGCTTTGATCCCTGATCTCATCTAGAACAGAGACTTGCCCTTAGCTAATGCTAACCTGTACACCACACGATGGTCCTGCAGGACATGACTGTGAAATATATTTCAGTTTGGCTACTTCCAAAATAATGTTCTGCAGCCATTTAATTGTGTTATTTCAGTAATATTGTTTTTAAATTCTTCACTGTGTCTGTAAAGTCTTCATCTGTAGTTCATTAGAGGAAATTGAAATGCTGATTAAATTAAATTCTTTAAGGTGTGATTAGAATGACACATTTTAAGTATGGGGTTGTTTAAAAAAGAACTGCCCAGATATAGTTTTAATCACTGATATACTAAAATAGAAGGCTTAGCTTAGGGAGTTATAGAGAAAATGGATATGTACAGTATGTAAAGCTCAGGGAAATATTGTAACTGGGCATCTGTGTCATAATCTGATTAAATATGCCTGTTCAGCAGCAGTTCTGGCTGTGCAACAAAATGTAATGTGCCCATACACAATTTACTCTGATTGTTTGAGATATCTTAATTTTCAGCAATCTGAACAGATCATAGAGAAATCATATCATGTGTGAAAAATTTTTAATTCCATCTTTATATATATTTGTTTAGGTTGAATCAAAAAGGAAGACATAAAATAGGTGCTGCTTTGCTTGTAAAATTAGCATGGATATGCACAGTTTGCTATAATGCCAAGTAAAACATTTTACTGCACATAACTGCACTGCATGTTAAAGTGATTGTAAACCCTCATCTTGTTAAACAACCAATTCAGTTTAAAATAGAAATGAAAGACAAAACATTTGTGTGTACGTATAAAAAACATTATAAATTCTAGCGTTGCAAAGATATCAGTATCAGTGCCGATACCAAGCATTTGCACAAGTGTACTTGTACAAATGCTCTGCTACCTAAAACCTATACCATTGAGGTGCAATGTAGGCCCATACAAAATGAGTGGGCTCAAATTAAACTGCAAAGAGTCACATGTGACTTGATCGGGAATACAGTGAAATTCCTGTCTGAATCACATGTGGTTTCCCGCACTGCTCCTGTGTGAACCCAGGCTTGTCAGGACAAGTCTGATAACTGGAGGAGAGCACAGTGAGTTCAGAGCACAGCTAGAGAACTGACCGGTGGCGGCTGGTGGGTTTTTCTTTTGGGGGGGCAGAAAGCAAATAACACCCCCCTGGTGGCGCAGCACTGAGACAGCAACCCCCCACTGGGCGGCGTTTACCCACTCATGTGGCAGGGCTGTGGTATCCTCTCCTCCTCTCCTGGAGTGCGGGCAGTGGCGGCTCCGGTGTCCACTCCTCAAGCTTCCTCTGCCGTGTGTCTCCTCTTTCGCTAAAGCACTAGGCATCCAATAGGATCGCCTGATGCTTTGGCCAATCTGGAAACAGGTCTCATCTGCATCCTGATTGGTGGGAAGGAACTTGAGTGTGAAAATAGCTAAAATTAATTTGCTATCATCACACAACTGGGTGGGCTCGGAGGGCAATGCCATGCGCTCCAAGCTCACCCTTTTTTGAAGGTGCTTCAAAAAAACACCCACCCCGCATTGGAATCCATAGTCTGGTGCCCTGATATGTAGATTGGGGGCCGGATGCATGGATAGAAGAGGCAGCGCCCGTGTGCCCTCTATGGATGAGCTGCCAGTGAAACTAACCACGGTGTGCTCTCATGCCTAGTGTGGTACATTTTTAATAGAAAAGCAGAGGGACTGACAAAATCACCAGGGATTTCACACAAATGGAAGCTAACCTCTGCTTGTGAAATGCTATGTGCTTGTCTGTGGCTTTAGTACTTTCTGAATCACTGACTTATAACAAGTACACAGATCAGGTTAGGATTTATTTATTTATACAGGTACTAATAGGGTGCCAACAATTTACACACAGTATATATTGTACATTTACATCAGTCCCTGCCCTCAAGGAGCTTATACTCTAAGGTCCCTGACTCACATTCCTACATATACAAACTAGGGCCAATTTACCTACTAGACATGTGCATTCGTTTTCGTCCAAATGCATTTTCGGCAGAATTTCGGGTATTTTCGTTATCGTTTTAACAAACGATAACGAACGTGCAAAAATCGAAAGATCCGACATAAACAAATGCTTTATTTTCGTTTTCGAAACAGTTCAATATAGATAGGAGATTCGACGTGACCCTGGCAATAGTGATCTGTGTCCTTTGAACCTGTGGTCAAATGTTCCTAGCCTTAGCTCTATTAGTCCAAGTTTATTCTACATAGAGAGAAAAGATTCGACATAGAGAGAAAAGATTTGACATTATAGAGACAATAGCAAAAAAGGTTGAATGTGCCTAACCTAACTCTATTAGTCCAAGATTATTCGAAATAGAGAGAAAAGATTTGACATGAAGATTTGACGAAGCAGTCGGCGCAAGCAGACTTTTATGGTCAAATGCTCTGCCCATAGGCTATAGAAGAATTCTAATGTTGGTTGACTAGTAATAATAATTAATAAATATTATTACTAGTGTCATTTAACATTAGAATTCTACTACTCGACTGGAAATGTATGATTGCGGCAGTTTAGCTGCTTCTTAGAACATTCGACAGACACCATAAGCCTTCAATTACAGATTCAACCTTAATTATTTTGGATTTTCGGACTAATGCTTTTTTTAACGTTACAAAATAAATGTATTTTTCGGATGAAAACTAAATTCCGAAACAAAATATTTTAGTGTGCACACGTCTATTACCTACCAGTATGTCTTTGGCATGTGGGAGGAAACACAGACAGGCACAGGGAGAATGCGCAAACATCAAGAATGAAAGGTTCAGGCACTATGCTGAACCAACATGGGATAGTTCAAAGGGGGAAATGGTTTTCCCAATTATTATCATTAGCAGGTTGTCATTGGTTACAGCATCGGTGCCTGCACAGCAACAGGTGGTGGATTGGTTAAAAGTGGCGGGCGGCTGAAGCCCGCGAATCAAGAGCTAATATAAGGAGGAAGTCCGGCTGTTACCCTCAGACCCCTCAGGACAAGACCGGGACTCGGACGGGATGGAGCGCCGCTCGCCTGAGAGGAGAGAGAGTCTTCTTCGCCGCTTGGTAGAGAAGGCGGAGAGCTGCGGGGGCGAGGAGTGGCTTATCCGCTGCCTGGAGGAAGGCAGGCTGTCGGCTCCGCCTCAGTTGCCGTTAGGTAACATGGAGGCTGAACCTACGCACATGCGCAGTACGCGCCAGCAACCCGGGAGGAAGAAAAAGAAGATGAGACAAGGGGCTTCTCCACAGCCGAACGGCCAGGAGGGAGCAAGCGGCATTCCTGTCAGGAGCGCGCAGCCTTTACAATACAAGAGAGCTACTCAGCCAGCCTCTGAGGCGGCAGGCAGTGAGCACAGGAGTTCCCCTGTTGGTGAGACTACATGTAAATTGAATATGTCAGATGCTAATACTGATATTGCTGAGTTGAAAGTAATGGTTAATTCTTTATCTGGTTTATTGAAAAATATTGAAGGTGCACACACAGTTGGTGCTTGTGGTAAAAGAAAGGCTGAAGGAGCACAGAATTCTGGTGCATTAAACTATGCTGATATTGGAACTAGTTATATGGGAGCACATACTGATGGTGCTGATTTGTTTACACAAGATGTTTCACTCCAGCAGAGTGCAATGGATGATATTTGCCCAGTATGGCAAAATTTGTCAGAATCCCCTTTAAATAGACCTGTACAAAGCAAGAATATCATTTCAAAAGAAACTATTAACAAATCAGCGGTTCCTCGCTTCTCCCATTCTGTAGTGGCAGAGTCCTCATTTAAGGAACCAATGACATGTGACATCTCCCCATTAGGTTTCCATTTAGCCAATTCAGTTAAAGAAAGGATTTGGGGGGGTGATTTCATTGATCTGTTATCATTGTTACCAGCATCTAAAGAATTCCTTTCAAAATCTGAAAGGAGGACTGAGGACCGTACAGAGGAGGATAGGAGGAGGGCCGTTCCTAAAACTTTCCAGAATTGGTTACAAGCATTCTGTATTTATGCTGCAGTTTTAGGGGAACGATTCCCTGAGAAATGTTTGGGTTTGTTTCAACATCTGGACATAGTTTCAGAGGCTTTCCGCCATTTTGGTGGGACAGCATGGTTCACATATGACGAAAACTTCAGACAGAAGCTTTCGGTCCATCCAACTCTTCGTTGGGGATCAAAAGACGTAGGTCTATGGCTGAACCTCATGTTACCACAGAGGCCTCAATTTACACCCAGGGCCCCCTCTGCCTTGCAGAATACCTTTCGTAAAGGCTTCTGCTTCGCTTTTAATGAGTTCCAATGCAAGTTTTTGTCCAACTGCAGATACAAGCATGAGTGTTCCTACTGTGGTGGCAACCACCCAGCCTTTAGATGTTTTCGTAAGTCTGCAGCAGGTAACGCCACCCCAGTTTCCAGGGACACTAGTGGGAAAAGCCTTGACCCCAGTGAAACTATCAAGAATGCGGCCATGGCTAGAGCTGTACCCAGACCGCTCGATGGCACACCTATTAACTGAAGGTTTTGAAACAGGTTTTTTGGTTCCCCCCTTTTCAGGGGAAGGTTGCAATTTAGTCAAAAATTTACGTTCTGTTTCCTGTCACGCTGTCATTGTTGCAGCTAAAATTAATAAGGAAGTCAAGGAAGGGAGGGTTGCTGGTCCTTATCTTCACCCTCCTTTTCAGAACTTTCGTCTTTCTCCTTTGGGATTAGTCCCAAAAAAGGAACAAGGTTGTTTTAGATTGATTCACCACCTGTCATTCCCACAGGAATTTTCACTCAATGATGAAGTTGCAGGTATTGAGGCACCAGTTTCTTATTCATCATTTGATGAAGCGCTAGTTTTGTTACGGCATTTTAAGCAGAATGCCTTATTGGCGAAGGCAGATATTAAATCTGCTTTTCGCCTACTCCCGGTTCACCCTCAGGGTTTTAATTCTTTGGGATTTCAATTCCAGGGTCTTTTTTATTTCGATAAGTGCATGCCAATGGGCTTTTCATTATCATGTTTTTATTTTGAGGCTTTTTCTAAGTTTCTTCATTGGGTAGTGGAGTCTCAAATTCCTCTTGGAGGTGTCCTCCATTACCTCGATGATTTTCTTTTTATAGGCCCGGCGGACTCAGACATTTGTTGTAAGGCTTTAAATACATTTTTTCATATATGTGAGGACTTTTCAGTTCCACTTGCCAAAGAAAAAACAGTTTTTCCTACGGAAATTATTGAATTTCTAGGTATAGCTATAAACTCCTCTTTAATGGAATTTAGGTTGCCCATAGACAAACTTCATCGGATGAGAGCTACAATATCATTATTTTTAGGTAAACGAAAGGTTTTTCTTAAAGAGGCTCAGTCCCTGCTGGGACTCTTTGCCTTCGCAGCTAGAGTTATTCCTGTAGCCAGGGTTTTTTCAAGGCGTTTTGCCCTGGCCACTAGAGGTCTTAAAACACCGTTTTCGCACGTTCGGCTATCCAAAAGTATCAAAGAAGATTTGAGGATTTGGGACTCTTTTCTTTGCAACTTTAATGGAGCATTGGTGTGGCAACAAGATTTCATTCAGGATTTTGATCTACATTTCTTCACAGATGCGGCAGGTTCTTCTGGTTTTGGCGCTTTTCTAGATGGTCACTGGTGTGCCTCTGAGTGGCATGCCAGTTGGCATCATAAAGACATCTTACATAACATAGTTCTGTTAGAGTTATTCCCAGTAATAGTCTCTTTAGTCATCTGGAAAGAGAAGTTTACGAACAAACGTGTATTACTGCATACGGATAACAAAGGCGTGCTCTTTGCTATCAATATGCTGTCATCCAAATCTGAAATGGTGGTCAAGCTTTTACGTTTCTTTATCTTACATTGTATGAAGTTTAATATTTGGTTAAAAGCAAAGTATATAGCGGGAATACATAATAACATAGCTGATGCCTTATCTCGTTTGCAGTTCAAGAAGTTCAGAGAATTGGCCCCGTCAGCAGACCTATGCAGCACACGTTGCCCGGATTCCCTCTGGGGCTTGATTTGGGACTGATATCTACCTTCTTTAAGAACTCGGTATCCCCAAAGACATGGCAGGCTTATAGCTTAGCCTGGTCTAAATGGTGTCAATTTTGCTCTTGCATGTCTCTAGATACTATGGAGGTGAATGCATTTACAGCACTGGCATTTGTATCCTTCCTATTGAGAGCAGATCTTAGTTCTGCTTCAATAGGTAAGATCTTAGCCGGTGTTTCCTTTTTTCTGAAATGGGCTGGTCTTTCTGCTTTAACATCATTTTTCCAAGTTGCACGAGTCTTAAGGGGCCTCAAGAATTCTTTCCCTGTTCGAGACACAAGACGCCCAATTTCGGTTAGTTTGTTGCCAAAATTAATGTCGGTTTTAGAGAAAGTCTGTTTTACCCAATATGAGTGTGCACTTTTTAAAGCAGCTTTCTCAGTGGCATTCTTTGGAGCTCTTAGGTTGGGTGAATTTACTGCCCCTAATAGATCCTCCTGTTCATTCCTCCTTTTTTCTCACGTTTCTTTGGAAAATGAATACGCTCAACTATATTTATGTAGATCTAAGACTTCAAAAAGGGGTGCGGGGCAGTGGTTTTCGCTGGGAAAATCCCCCAATCCCCTGATTTGTCCTGTCTTTTTGCTATCTGCATATTTAGCAGTCAGACCATCTTTTGCTGATTCATTTTTTATCCATCAGGATTTCTCCCCCTTAACTAGATACCAGTTTTCAGCAGTGCTAGCCTCTTGCCTCAAACAGTTGAACCTCTCAAATCTTAGATTTTCAGCTCATTCATTTAGGATCGGGGCGGCTACCACAGCTAATTCTTTAGGTTTCCCTACAGATGTGCAGAAAAAAGTGGGTCGTTGGGAAAGTAGTAGGTACAAACTCTATGTCCGCCCCGAATTATTGATTGTCTGATTTCTTTTTCAGATTCATCCCTGAACATTATTTGGATAGTGGGACATTCCTACATCTTCTGGGCTGTGAAGCAGGCAGCAACCAGGTCCTATTCAATCAATATTGGTTTGGACATTAATAAGTTTCAGGTTTTTTGGTCAGGTATAAGGGGCCTTAGATGGCGTAGTCTTAAAGAGCATTTGTTATTTTTGTCTAGTATTTGGCCAACTCCTCATATTATAATTATCCATGCGGGTGACAATGACATTGGGAAAGTAAGGACTTGGGACCTCTTATGCGAAATAAAGACTGAGTTCTCTTCGGTTAAACTGTTATTTCCTCAGTCGATTCTGGCTTTCTCTGAAATAATTCCTAGACTTATTTGGTCCCCATTTAGCAATTTGTTTTATGTTGACAAAATTAGAAGACGTCTAAATAGGACTGTCCATAATTTTATTGTCTCATTGGGGGGTTTATCATTTCGCCATACAGAGCTTGAAGGTTTCTTACCTGGTCTGTTCAGGAATGATTTAGTTCATTTATCAGAGGTGGGCATTGACATTTTCAATATGGGTCTTCAATCCTTGATAGAAAAGGCTTTGGTGTTGGGGGGACCGCAGCCGGAAGATTCTCTTCCGGCTTTGGTCGTTGGGGAATAGTCGTCCAGCATTGGCTGGATGGACACCGTGACTTTATTTAATTTATTATAGCCAGGATGGCTTCTTAATTTAATTTAATTATTATTAATGCATTATCAGGTAACCCTTAAACAACACCATGGCCTATAATTATGCAAAGATTAATAATAATAAAAAAATTATTAAAAGGAAGAAATGTGTTGGTCATTATTTTATGTTTAAGCATCCCTTTGTGCTAGCCCATGAAAGGTTCAGGCACTATGCTGAACCAACATGGGATAGTTCAAAGGGGGAAATGGTTTTCCCATTTATTATCATTAGCAGGTTGTCATTGGTTACAGCATCGGTGCCTGCACAGCAACAGGCGGTGGATTGGTTAAAAGTGGCGGGCGGCTGAAGCCCGCGAATCAAGAGCTAATATAAGGAGGAAGTCCGGCTGTTACCCTCAGACCCCTCAGGACAAGACCGGGACTCCCACCCCCCCTCCCCCTTTTTTCTGAATTCTGTCATAGGTGTTGTTTAGTGGGGAATAGTCGTCCAGCATTGGCTGGATGGACACCGTGACTTTATTTAATTTATTATAGCCAGGATGGCTTCTTAATTTAATTTAATTATTATTAATGCATTATCAGGTAACCCTTAAACAACACCATGGCCTATAATTATCCAAAGATTAATAATAATAAAAAATTTATTAAAAGGAAGAAATGTGTTGGTCATTATTTTATGTTTAAGCATCCCTTTGTGCTAGCCCATGTAGTACCGCAGATGGCATTCGACTCTAGGTTGCCAGATAGAAGTGTTAACCACTTAGCCACTGTGGATAGTAAGAGCTATAGTAAGACTTTAGTCTTACTATCTGGATCTGTATATTGTTATGGGTTTGTGACCCAGAAAGTATTAAAGCCAGAGACAGCTAAAACAAAAACATGCATTTTCATAAGAAGGTTAGCAACTTTTGTCCAGTGAAGATCAATAGAGTGGGGGTGGATGTAAATGTAAATAGCCATTATATATGGCTGATGGACCAATTCTTTTGAACACACTGTGAATTGTGAAATCTACAGGCAAAATCAGCAAGGCTGTAGTCTCCTAAAAGTCTCTGGAAATATGTACAAAATCCCATGAAAGGACCAGCCACAAATTGCAGCAATTGGAACTTATTATGTATTTAGTTTCCTTCTTTTCCTCCCAGCATTTGCCATCTATCTGAGATTCACAGTATTAATCTGTCATATACATAAATGCTGCTTTATGTTTTGTTCTACCTCAATATGGTTTTGGACTCTGCTTTTGGAAATGCGTACTGCTGTTATAATTTCCTTTTGTTCCATTGCTGGTAAATGCAAGGCATTAGACGCATTCATGAAAGCACTTCCAGTGATAACAGAGGAAACAACACTAAAATACATTTTAGAATTTTTGAATTTTACAGGTTGTGTTATGTAACTATTTGCATTGTCACCTGAATTATTTATGAAAATATTCTTAAAGTGATACTAAAGGATCGTTTTTTTATTTTTTTGTCATACTTTCCTCCACTGTGCAGCTCGTTTTGCACAGAGTGGCCCCGGACATCAATTTATGGCGTCCCTCGGCAGCTCTTATAGCTCCTCCCTGCATTAGATAACCCCCTTGGAGAAGCACTCTCCCGAGGGGGTTACCTTGTGGGGGAGCTCCCAAATCCAGCATTCGGCATCCATAGAGGCCAAATGCAGGAATCAGGCCTGCCCCGCAGCACCCGCGTCAATGGATTTGATTGACAGCAGCGGAAGCCAATGGCTGCGTTGCTATCAACCTATCCAATCAAGAGCCAGGAACCCATGGAGAGAGAGACGGCGGGGACGCGCGGATGAAAATTTGGGGCTCAGGTAAGTAAGACGGAAGCATTAAGGATGCATTAAGGTGAAAAAAACACATAGGTTTACAACCCCCTTAAATACAGAATTTAGGCTGGAGACAGAAACACATAGAAATGGTATTTTGACACAGTTAAGAAATGTATAATATCCTGTTATTTTAGTTTTGGGGTAGAAGATGCCCCAGTTTTCAGCTACAGAGCATTCTTTTTCATTTTCAGGCTTCTACAGTGCCTTGCAAAAGTATTCACCCCTCTTGGGTTTGTACCTATTTTGTTACATTACAGCTTTTAGGTCAATGTTTTTTTTAATCTGAATTATATGTGATGGATCAGAACACAATAGTCTAAGTTGGTGAAGTAAAATTAGAAAAATATATACATAAAACGATTTTTCAAAAATAAAAAAATTATAATTGGCATGTGCGTATGTATTCACCTAATATAAAGGTGATAGTATAAAATCAAACGTTGGTATTAGTGAGATAAAATACTAAAAACAGCGCTAAAACAGTGAGATAATTAAATCTTTCTGTGCAAAGTCCATGAATCTGTGTCATAAACAGTATTGTACTAGTAGATAGTCCTTGAGTGTTTCTGAGAAAGTAGTGCACAGTTCAATCGGTAGTGACTTTCCTTGTGATATATAGTGTATACAGTTGTATATCCAAGCACCGTTACAGACAGCTTCACCACGTGAGGCACTCTCCCCTCAGGGGGTTAAACTCACCGGAATGACAATTTAAACAGGCCTTAAGATATGGGGTATCACTATGGCTACCACTGCCCAGGACGCGTCACACATCCACCGTTATAAAGGGTCTGGTCTCTTCCTCAGATTTAGGTATCAGCAACAAGGAATCAGGGGTTCAAAGGGGAATCAACTCGCAATGATGGTCATAAAAAAACGGAGAGAATGGCATCCATAGCGTAATCCCGTTTTTATTTCACAACATTAAAAACAAATGAACCCTACAACTTCCCCTTTAAGAAAATAACGTACAATAAGCATTCTTTAAAACAGCATGTAAAGTAATCACTTGCGTGTGGGGAATGGGTAGGTGGCAATCCTCCACTTGGCCACAGCAGCAGTAACGTTCCTCCTGGATCAGCGTGTGTGTGTCTCTGCTGACACTTCGCGTCACTTCCGGGTGGGTGGTTAGCGCTGGTGGAACGCAAACGACACTTCCGGTCAAACGTCGTGTAGGCCACGCGCTGACGCGTTTCGTCACTTCCTGACTTCAACAGAGGGCGTATTGAAGTATTGACTTTCGGGGGGTGAATAGTTATGCACATCATAGATTTTTGCTGTTATTTTGTCCTATTTGTTTACTTCACAATAATAATTAAAAAAAAAATCTTTAAAGTTGTGAGCATGTTCTGTAAATTAACTGATGCAAATCCTCAAACAATCCATGTTAATTCCAGGTTGTAAGGCAACAAAACACAAAAAAATGCCAGGGGGGGGGGGGTTAATACTCTTGCAAGGTACTGTATGGTTCTCCAATCCACCAATGTCCGAACCATTAGAAAGCTTCTTCAGATAAGCAGTCAAGATAGGGCTGAATGCAAGGTTAAACCCTTCTTGTTTTATTGGGAAACAACAGGAACACAGAAGCTAGGAATTGCATCATAACCATGTACGTCCACTAGGAAGAACATTATACAAGCTTTAAACATAATATTACCACCGAAATCCCAAACTATTAATCAATAGTTGTTGCACCTAGGTCAGTATAAACAGGATTCTAACACCAACAGATCATGTTTTCAGGTAATGCAAGGCAGAGGCGGCTCTCTAATTAGGCAAATTAGGCGGTCGCCTAAGGCCTCGCACTCCTTGGGGCCTCACGGCCTCCTGATTCGCCTGATGTGTGTGTTACAGTTGAAGGGAATATCATGCAATTTATACAGTTAATTTCTATTGCTTTAATTATTTTTCCCATTTTGGGCATGAGTGGGGCCTCATGTCTAAAGCCCCATACACACGGTCGGACTTTTTCATGGATTCTGTCCGATCGGACAATGTTGTTGAAAAATCAGACCGTGTGTATGCACCATCGGACAGTGTACGTCGGATTGTCCGACGGACAAAGTCTTATCTCCTGCTGGAAAGATTTGCCGACAACACGGTCCGATCACACCAAATCCGATCGTGTGTACGGTTGTCCGACCGGACAAAGTGCTACGCATGCTCAGATCACATTACAAGACCAAAGCTTTTGGCTACTAGCCTCTACGTAGTCCCGTCGTAGGCAACAAACGTCACCACGTTCAGAATGATCGGATTTTCCGACAACTTTGTCTGACCGTGTGTACGCAAAACCAACATCAGACAAAGTGTGACGGACATGGTCCGACGGACCTGGTCCTCGGATAATCCGCGCGTGTGTATGGGGCTTAAGATTTGCCTAAGGCCTCACAAAGCCTAGAGCCGCCTCTGATGCAAGATATTTAACAGGTCCATAATATGCCAAGAATGAGCAGTAGTTAGACTCAAATCTAAAGCTGATCTGTAAAAGGAAAGATACTTTTAACAACATTAAATGTGGCAATTGTATATGCTATGTTATTTTTGATTAATTTGTAATATTGTATTCCCATAAAGGTCCAGTTACTTTTTAAATTATATAATAATTTTCCTTCCTTAATATTTAGAACAGTACCCTTACATAGGCAATCCCCTTTCAGTCCATCATGAATGCTGCTGCCAGGCTCATCCACCATACAAACTGCTCAATGTCTGCTACCCCTCTCTGCCAATCCCTCCACTGGCTTCCACTCACCAAACAAATTAAATTCAAGATACTAACAACAACTTACTAAGCCATCCACAACTCTGCCCCCAGCTACATCACTAACCTAGTCTCAAAATTCCAACCAAATCGTTCTCTTCATTCCTCCCAAGACCTCCTGCTCTCTAGCTCCCTTGTCACCTCATTCCATGCTTGCTTCCAGGACTTCTCCAGAGCCTCTCCCATCCTCTTGAACTTCCTACCCCAATCTGTCCAACTCTCTCCTACGATGTTCACTTTCAGTCGATCCCTGAAAACTCATCTCTTCAGAGAGGTCTATCCACCCCCCACCTAAAAACTGTACATTTATTTTCTCTATCAGCACATTCCCTCACAGTTATTACCTTTTGTATCTCTTGACCCTCCCTCTTAAATTGTAAGCTTCTAAGGCTCTCTGATTCCTACTGTAATACACTGTATTGTAAATGTTCTGTCTGCTCTTATGTTGTAAAGCACTACATAAACTCTCCACGCTATATAAATCTTGGGTAATAATAATATTATAACAGTAAACAAACTCTCTAGGCTCACAGAAAAAAGTGATATGACTTTAAACAGAGTGGACATATGGTCAACGTTGAACAAATCATTAAGCAAAATTGGCCCATCCTAAGGACAGATAGACACATACACCAGGTGCTACCAGAGAAGCCCAAGTTTGTATACAAGAGGACAATTAGGGACAAAATTGTGAAGGGGTCATAGAACCATGCCCATTTACAACTTGTTTTTTTTTTTTCAATGGGAAAGGATTCTATACCTATAGAAAGTGGTTTGTATGAATATATACAAATAGACAGAATGCAAAGAAGTTTGAATTTCTAGCTACAAGTATTTCAGTTACAGTATTCCATCAAAGATTTTATTACCTGTAACACAGAAGGGTTTGTTTATGTTTTGCAGTGTCCATGTATCCTGCAATATATGGGCAGAACCAAATGCCCACTGAAGGTTAGGTTGCAGAAACATGTGCAAAATATACTTAAAGTGATACTTAACCAAGGACCCTGCATTCACAATATCTGGTCTCCCATAGTACACAGTAAATATAAACTGCTAAATACCCTTTCTCATCAGCAGTATATAACAGTCCTGTGACTTCTATCAGTGTCCAACTGAGCACTGGTTAAAGCTTGTAGGAAGAGTTTTCATTATCCTCTGACTGTCCTATGAGGTTGCATGACCCCTGACCCTCTGTCTGGACAGTGCTGATTGAGCCTGTGTCGATCACATGCACCTTCCCCCAAAACAAAACCTCTCTAGCAATACGCACCAAACTGAATATGTGCAGAGTGCCTCCAATACTCTGTACTATCAGCAGATAGTTGGGAACAGTAAAAGAAGGGGAGAATCAGAAAAGACAGGATCAAGCAGCCTTTTTACACAATGCCAGAGGATTAACCCCTTAGGTTCCACAGTGAGTATACCAAGCATGCTTTACTGCATATGCTGATTGATTTTACTGTTGTAGGTTTAGTAACACTTTAAAGGGTTAGTAAACACAATCTATCAAAACATGTTGCAAGGTTCCATAACAAGGATGACTCCAGTTTTTTTGGGGGGTATTGAAACCTATAAGAAAAATGTTAGGGGTAGCCATAAGGTCGAGGACATTGAGTCAGCAGGAATCTAGATGGTCCACACACCATCTCAATGTTGAATTTGGCCTAAATTGCTTTATTAGTAGTTTTTAAATTCGTTTTTTAGTTAGGTTTTTCGTTTCAGAAAGCATAGAGGGTAACCTAGTGCTATGTATTTTTTATTGATATTTACTAATTTTTATTTTATTTTATGGGCTAAATATATTGATGTATATGTCAGCAATTTATCAGGTTAGTATTATGTTTACTATTAATGTGTAGAGTATGTGTTATTTTAAATCAGATTTTTTATCCTCTTTAATGTATTTCTTTATATTTTTAAATCTTTATTTGCAGTTTAGCACTATTCATATTGCTATTCAATATTCAGCAGAGGTTCATCTATTTATTGGATTTGATAGTGACGTTGTGGTAGTAGTTTTAGAATTGATACCTGAGAGTTACAAGAATATGGTTGACTCAAGGAAAAAGGCCTCTGATATTTTTATGTGGTGATTGCCTCCAACAAAATGGCTGCCGGAGGGTCTTAATATGGGCTATGTATCAGTTGATCACCAAGAAAATGGACACTGTATGGTATCCTCCATGAAGACTACAACAAAATGGCTGCCAATAATGAAAACCATGAAAGTGTATTTAGGCACTGCAAGGTTCACCCAGCTCTTTCCCCTGATAAAGTCACGTGACCTGTGATGTAACATGTAGGGCAGAACCTGGGTGACGTCAGACATGGACTGTAAGTGTTGAGTGGAAGAATCCTGGTGGTATTCTATGTGATTTTATTCTATGCTAGTTTGCTTTTAAGTAAATGTCAGTGTTTTTTTTATAATAAATTACAAGGATTTTAAATACTACACCATGAAGTCTGTTTCTATCTTTTAATATATACTATGTTGGAGTGATATAAAATGGCATAGTAAGCAGACAAGCGTTAAAAGGACCCATTCCTCACTTTTTCTGGTTGACATCCAAGTGGAGTAGGAAATCTGGTGTGAAGAAAGTCCTTGTGAAAGCGCTATATGACCTTGCTATGTGGGTCACATGGTGTGTGAGGTGAAAGCATTGTGAACACAGTAGTGACAAATATGGTGTGAGTGCAATTACAGCACTGGAGTTTTGGGCACAGTTTATGTTTGGTGAAGAAATCTGAAAGGATACGATTGAATATAATGTACTTTATTGAAATATAACACGTAGAGTAGTAATGGTGAAAAAAAATAAGACATAGAAGCTGTTATTATATATACATTTATTTTGGTTGTATATTAATATTTATTATATATATATATTATATTCATATTTATTTTAAGATTAGTGATTCATGATTGTATTATACTAATAAGCACATGGGAAATGTCATATTAGATTGGGCAGCGCAGCATAAATTTTCACAATTTTGGAATATACGGTTGACAGACTGAGATCATTTTTTGAAAGGACAAGACAACAAAAAAGATTGGTCTAAGGCTGGATTGAGTTCACCAAAAGTGTTGTGCAAAGCTGATGTTGGCTATAAAGCGACACAAACTCTCTGCACTGACAATAACAGAAAAGTTGTGAGACAATGATGCCATCTCTGTACTTTGGCATAGCTGGGAAAATAGGTTGTATGTACTAAATCCTGAAGCCAGTTGGGTGAACAACAAGATGAGGTATTAGCCCTGTTCACACCGATTTCACAAATCAAAGTCACATGACAAGTCACACCCTATTTCTGCCTATGGAACTGTTCATATCGGTGTGACTCTGAATTGCACTGATTTTGAAAAGGTTCCTGCACTATTTTTGGAAATTTAATGTGTGACTTGCATTTATATCTGTGTGTGTGATGCACATTATATTTCAGTTTCTATTTGTATACATAAGCTTTTTCTTATATTTTATATACCGGTACATTATATTTTTATGTGCTCAAATTCTTCATGTTTAGTTATATTAATAATAGGTTGTTAGCAAGTCTAGCGTAGTCTTGTATTTGTTAAACACCTCCACTCTTTCATTCAAAGGTTTGCTGAGGTGTGAAAACTAGTAACAAGGTGTTGTGTATAACAGACAGTCACGTATCAGATATAATTTCTAAGTTACACTTTAAAATATGGAATCTAATTGGTTGTCAATGATATACATTTCCATATTTATGGTAGCTTTATATAGAAATGAACTATTGCAAAGAGGCATTATTTTGTTTCTGTTTTGAAAATTCAGTGGCTGCTGTAGGGGACATCTCCATGGTATTGGTGAGGACAAACATCCTCAATAGAACCCCTAAATACGGACTTTATAGGCACACCACTAGACCAATATTTGTATAAAAATGTATACTTTATTACAATTCAGTTAAAATATCCACAATACATAAGATGGGGTGAAAAACCCACTCATAAAATCAAATACCCTCTACTTGATATGTACAACCAGACTGTGCCGAATCCAGAAGTATGACAACGCGGTTTGCGGTACTGTCGCATCATCAGGACAATAAATGGTAAGTAGTCAAAAGCTAGACATATAAATAAAGAATTGTAAAAGTTGCATATCATACAATAATTATATATTATAATTGACTTAATTTACAAAAACTACTAATCTTACAAATAAACAGATATTTACAATTCAATGTTGCCGTATCACCAAGTCAGATCACTGAGCAGCTATTCATTAGGTGGGCCATTTATACACTATATTCACATCTTTATTAGAAAGAGGTGTAATAACTGAATAAAAATGGTTCCTGATGGATTATCAAAGATAAGGGGGACATAATGTAATACCAATAACACAATCAAGCTATTCAAGAGTCCATATTTCATGGGGTCAAAGAAGATCCAGTTACAGATTCCATATATCCCCTGATAACTCTATAGCATCATAACCTGGTGAAACCCAAAGAGATAGCATCATTAAATCACAGATATGGATTAACACAAGACCTATAAAGGTAACAAGACTTAAAAGAGACCTAACCGCCCCCAATATCACAGGTTGGTACCTCCCATGGCATTAGTCCCATAAAATATAGCCAACATATGTGTCCTACCTTCTGGGGGCAGGAGATCCCCACCCTCAATATTAGTGGCTGTATCTCATTCAAAGCAGAGCCCACCATGTGAAAAAATCTTCTGAGATTGGGAGGAGGGATACCTTTTAGCACAGCATATTTAGGCAATGAACTCGCTACTTGCAAATCCTTACAACACTGATCATTAGGAATTAAGGAGCAAAAATGAGAAGTAGTAAAAAATGCACAGAAAATATGTCTACTGGATATCCTAAAAGTAGGGTAATGAAGAGTCAGGGGCATAAACACTGATGGCACAATAGAAGGCATTAACAGACTTGCAAAATATAAATATAAACGTGTTTCAGCTGAGCCATATATGTGATTACTGTGCCAGAAGCATACAAACTATCACAGAGTGCTGTTAAAAAAACCTCAAAAATGAACCACATGAAAAAAGTGTCCACTGTGATACAAAGTGATTTATATAGAAAAATACATTCCTGTTCCAAGTAAGATTATAACACTATGTCTCAAAGCACCAGGTGATTTAAATACAAAACATTAACTTGCATATAAAAGATATTTATAATCCACAAGCTATTTCACCCCAAAAGAAATGTACTGTACATTTGGCATTGTAACAACTGTTATTGGTAACACTCAAAAATAGTAATCCTCTTTGTTTGCTGTGTCATCCATATAAAACCAGGAGAGAAATCTTAAAGAAATAAATCCAACAGAGTAAGTTTGACATATATTTTTATGCACATAGCAAAGGCTGCAACATCTTTATAATCCCAAGATTTATACATGTAGCTTTCAATGGAAAACAGTATATATATGGTGAAAGTTTTGTTGAGGGGCTAAGTGTGTAATTAGCATAACAGGGTGTCGTACAATTCCAATGCCATTGCAAGTTGCACAGTGTTGGAAATGGTAAAGGGGGCTGGCACCCTGTGTAATGTAATGTGCTTAAACAGTTCCAAAATGCTTATGAGCCATTGCTAGACATGGAGGCATGCAAGTTCGTAATAAATTATGCTTAATAAAATAAGTACTGTACAGTACATATTAATGTGACACCCATGAGGTTATAGTTCACAAAATTCTTAAAGGAGGCAATTCTTAAAGGAGGCAGTGTATGTGTATTGACCACACTGCTGAGTAGGAAATGGGTATATTATAATAACTAATATGAATGATATGCCAAAAAGTTCCAACAGAATTAAAATTTTCATCAATACCGATCAAATATGAATGTGCACTTGAATTCAACACAAAAGCAGAGTTTATTTAATGCAATATGGATACAGTCCCAACGTGTTTGTCTGATATGAATCATTGCTAGAGTATTCCGCAATATATATAGCATTGCTACAGATGTGAATTGTGCTTCATGACATAGATAAGTGTGCCAATTGTTTTCAGCCTGTCAAAATGGCCTATAGTCTTGTCCAAGACAATCAAAATAGTGGGGTTGATTTGCTAAAGGCAAATACACAGTTACATTTTCCAGTGAAGTTACACTCTGTATGGGATTTTTTAGGTGAATGAGGTAAACATTGCGTTCCAAAGAATACCCAATCACGTGCAAGGAAAAATACAATTATTTTTGCTCACACATGATTGGATGATGAAAGTCAGCAGTGCTTCACCTCATTCACTAAACTCTGGGAATAATTCCCTTGCAGAATGAACAGTCTATTTGCCTTTAGTAAATCAACCCAAGTGTGTACAAGTTGGTATATGTTGTAACATGGGTCTTTTGATGTAACCTGACAGACAAAATAGAGCAAAGTGGGGTTATTTTACTAAAGGCAAATATACTGTTCACATTTGCAAGTGAAGTTGCACTCTGCAAGGGAATTTTCCCAAGTGAATGTGGTGAAGCTTCACTCTGCAAAGAATACCCAATCACAGTGGAAAAAAAAAACACAGCATTTTGCTTTCAGATGATTGGATGATGGAATTCAGCAGAGCTTTATCTTATTCAGTAACATCCTGGGTATAAATCCCTTTCAGAATGAACAGTTTATTTGCCTTTAGATAAATAACCCAGTGTCTTTGCTGGTGTATTATATAAAACAAACATAGTAAAGTGTGCACATGAAATAAAGAGAAATGCCCATGTAAGAGTTTGTAATATGGCAGCTGCACATAGTTGGTAATACATATTTCTCTCTGAATAAGTGGCAAAACCAAAATAATCTCCAATGTCCTAAGATCATGTGCACCAAGTACTCTATATTCATATGGAGTGATGCATTGAGATCTTTAATTATGACAAGTCAAATCCCAGTGTTCAAGGTAAGTATGTTGAATGCCACTGAGAACACTCAATACACAGGTGCAACTCACTGATCCATTTTGCCCTGTATAAAATTGAGAGCAGTCTGTGTGTTATACAGTACTGTATATAGTGAATGAATGGAGATTAGGCAGGTAGTGTAGTGTGCAATCAGTTAGTGTAGTATACATACAGTATATAAAACAGTTCAGAGTATATAGTGCAGTTAGTGTACTATATATTTAAAATACAGTTCAGAGTATATAGTGCAGTTAGTGTAGTATATATTTAAAATGCAGTTCAGAGTATATAGTGCAGTTAGTGTAGTATATATTATACAGTTCAGAGTACATAGTGAAGTCCGTATAGTACAGTGGCTTGCGAAAGTATTTGGCCCCCTTGAACTTTTCAAACTTTTGCCACATTTCAGGCTTCAAACATAAAGATATAACATTTTAATTTTTTGTGAAGAATCACCAACAAGTGGGACACAATTGTGAAGTGGAACGAAATCTATTGGATATTTTAAACTTTTTTAGCAAATAAAAAACTGAAAAGTGGTGCGTGCAAAATTATTCGGCCCCTTTACTTTCAGTGCAGCAAACTCACTCCAGAAGTTCAGCGAGGATCTCTGAATGATCCAATGTTGTCCTAAATGACTGATGGTGATAAATAGAATCCACCTGTGTGTAATCAAGTCTCTGTATAAATGCACCTGCTCTGTGATAGTCTCAGGGTTCTGTTGAAAGCGCAGAGAGCATCATGAAGACCAAGGAACACACGAGGCAGGTCCGTAATACTGTTGTGGAGAAGTTTAAAGCTGGATTTGGATACAAAAAGATTTCCCAAGCTTTAAACATCCCAAGGAGCACTGTGCAAGCGATCATTTTGAAATGGAAGGAGTGTCAGACCACTGCAAATCTACCAAGACCTGGCTGTCCCTCTAAACTTTCAGCTCAGACAAGGAGAAGACTGATCAGAGATGCAGCCAAGAGGCCCATGATCACTCTGGATGAACTGCAGAGAACTACAGCTGAGGTGGGAGAGTCTGTCCATAGGACAACAATCAGTCGTACACTGCACAAATCTGGCCTTTATGGAAGAGTGGCAATAAGAAAGCCATTTCTCAAAGATATCCATAAAAAGTCTTGTTTAAAGTTTGCCACAAGCCACCTGGGAGACACACCAAACATGTGGAAGAAGGTGCTCTGGTCCGATGAAACCAAAATCGAACTTTTTGGCCACAATGCAAAACGATATGTTTGGCGTAAAAGCAACACAGCTCATCACCCTCAACACACCATCCCCACTGTCAAACATGGTGGTGGCAGCATCATGGTTTGGGCCTGGTGGTTAAAATTGAGGGGAAGATGGATGCAGCCAAATACAGGACCATTCTGGATGAAAACCTGTTGAGAGTCTGCAAAAGACCTGAAACTGGGACAGAGATTTATCTTCCAACAAGACAATGATCCCAAACATACAGCAAAATCTACAAAGGAATTTACGTATCCAGGTGTTAGAATGGCCAAGTCAAAGTCCAGACCTGAATCCAATCGAGAATCTGTGGAAAGAGCTGAAAACTGCTGTTTACAAACGCTCTCCATCCAACCTCACTGAGCTCAAGCTGTTTTGCAAGGAAGAATGGGCAAGAATTTCAGTCTCTCGATGTGCAAAACTGATAGAGACATACCCCAAGCAACTTGCAGCTGTAATCGCAGCAAAAGGTGGCTCTACAAAGTATTAACGCAAGGGGGCTGAATAATTTTGCACGCCCCACTTTTCATTTTTTTATTAGTTAAAAAAGTTTCAAAAATCCAAAAGATTTCGTTCCACTTCACAATTGTGTCCCACTTGTTGGTGATTCTTCACAAAAAATTTAAATTTTATATCTTTATGTTTGAAGCCTGAAATGTGGCAAAAGGTTGAAAAGTTCAAGGGGGCCGAATACTTTCGCAAGCCACTGTATATATAATGCAGTTCAGAGTATATAGTGCAGTCCGTATAGTATATATAATGCAATTTAGAGTATATGGTGCAGTCCGTATAGTATAAATAATGCAGTTCAGTGTATAAAGCAAAGTCAGTATAGTATATATAATGCAGTTCTGAGTATATAGCGCAGTCTGTATAGTATATATACAATGCAGTTCAGAGTATATAGCGCAGTCCGTATAGTATATATAATGCAGTTCGGAGTATATAGCGCCATCCGTATAGTATATATAATGCAGTTCAGAGTATATAGCACAGTCCGTATAGTATATATAATGCAGTCCAGAGTATATAATACAATCTGTATAGTATATATAATGCAGTTCAGAGTATATAGTGCCATCAGTGTAGTATATAAAATACATTGCGGAGTATAGAGCGCAGTCACTGTAGTATATATAATACAGTGGTGAATATATTGTGCAGTCAGTGTAGTATATATATTAAAATGCATGGTATATAGTGCAGTGCAGAGATATAATACAGTGTATTGAAGTGGTTAAGGGGAACCCTATGACAGAATTAAGAATAAAAATGGCGTGGGGTCCCCCTCAAAATCCATACAAGGCTCTTTGGGTCTGGTATAGATTTTAAAGGGAACTCCATGCTAAAATAAAAAAAAACAGTGTGGTGTCCCCCCAAAATCCACACCAGGCTCTTTGGGTCTGGTATAGATTTTAAAGGGAACTCCATGCCAAAATGTAAAAAAAAAACAGCGTGGGGTCCCCCCAAAATCCATACCAGGCACTTTGGGTCTGGCATAGATTGTAAGGGGAAATTCATGCCAAAATTTTAAAAATAAGTGGAGTGGGGTCCCCCCAAAATCCATACCAAACTCTTATCCGAGCAAGCAGCCTGAAAGGCCAGGGAAGGGGGGGCGTGCAAGCGCCCCTCTCTCCTGAACCATACCAGGCCACTTGCCCTCAACATTGGGAGTTGCCCCAAAAGCACCTTGTCTCCATCTTTTTGGGGACAAGAGCCTCTTCCCGACAACCCTGGCCATTGGTTGTCGGGTCTGTGGGCAGGGGGCTTATGGAATCTGGAAGCCCCCTTTAACAAGGGGACCCCCAGATCCCAGCTCTGACCTATGAGAATGGGTAGGGGTACATTGTAAATGAAACATAAATTACGTCACCCGATGGACCCGAAAAATAGAAAAAATATGATAAAATATGCCTCCCGGTGACTGCTGTCTTTGACAGCTGTTAATAGGCAAGGGCGGGGCCACCCAGTGAGGTAACTGAGTGACCCCAGCCCCTTCTGACGTCATGTGACCTCACAGTGATCATCCGGTTACGTCAGCGGGTGACCCCAACCTTGCCTATATAAGAGCTGTCAAAGCGAAAAGACAGCAGTCGCTGGGAGGCCTCCAATGAAGGCAGAGTTTTTCTGTTTTTTTTTTCTATGTTTTGTGTCCATCGGGTGGTGTTATTTAAGATGGATGCACATCACGGGACAGTTTTTTCTTTTTTAATAAAGGGAACTGTCAAAAACAGTTTTTTTTTTTTGGTTTTTACTTTTTGACACATTTTGGTGAATGGGTAAGGGTACAATGTACCCGATATATATGTGATAGAGTCTTGCAAGCTACCCAAAAAGTAACTATATGTACTAGAAACACAGTGTGTGTGCGTGTGATAGGGAATTCAAAAGACCAGCTGCTAACACTGATCCCATCTCCATATGCATGTGCACAAAAATCAATATATAAAAGTGCAGTGCTGAATCATAAAGGGGTGTGGCCAACCGATTACATAAACGGGTAACCCCGCCCCCTTTGACGCCACGGGGAAGTCATAGGAAAGTCCCAGTGGCTTCAGAGGGGGTGGGGTCACCCGGGTACATCACCGGGTGGCCCCACCCTCAGCTATATAAGAACTGTCAAAGGCAATGAAGCATCACGCGGCGGGAGCCTCCCATGGAGGCAGATCGGTGGCAGATTTTTTTTCTTTTTCGGTCCGTCGGCGGAGCGATATAAAAAGATGAATGGACATTGTGGTAATTTTTATTTTTTAATAAAGGACTTGTCTAAAGCTGTGTCTTGTTTTTTGTTAACATTTTGACACTTTTTTTGTGAAATGGTAGGGGTACTTGTGTACCCAGTTACCATTTCACACAGGGGCAGGCTGGAATCTGGGGGTACCCTTGTTAAAGGGGGCTTCCAAATTCCGATAAGCCCCCCCACCCACAGACCCCCACAACCACTGGGCAAGGGTTGTGGGGATGAGGCCCTTGTCCCCACCAACATGGCGCAGGGTTCCCCTTAATTTCCATATCAGACCTGAAGGGCCTGGTATGGATTTTAGGGGTCCACCACGCAATTTTTTTTTAAATTTGGTTCAGGGTTCCCCTTAATATTCATACCAGGCCCGAATGCTCTTTTTTGCAATGAGTTTTATCTATATTGCCGAGATCCGACCATTCATTACAGCCGTGATCAGTTTTAAATGACAATTTTTCCTTTTTAAATGTAATTTTTCTGTGGTACTGTTCTAAACACGGGAAAATGTGTCACTTTACAGGCATGTTATAGACACCCCCCAGGAATGAAATTTAAAGGAATATTTCATTTTTATTGTTTCACTTAAAGCATTAAAAAAACCACTTCTCCCGAAAAAATGTCCGTTTTAAAAAAAAAAATTTGCATTGATATATGACCCCTGGGGCAGGACCCAGGTCCCCAAACACTTTTTATGATATATTATATTATTATGAATAACTTGCACTTTTTATGATATATTATATTATTATGAATAACTTGCATATAAGCCTTTAAAATTAGCACTTTTTATTTTTCACGTAAGTGTCCCATAGACTTTAACGGGGTTCCGGCGTCTTTCGGATTTGCCCCGAACACCGCATATTGTTCGGTGTTCGCAGAACATCCGAAACAACCAAAGTTCGGCCCGAACTTATGCTCGAGCCGAAACGTTCGGCCATCCCTATTAAGAATCATCGAATCAAACAACATTTAAAAAGCATATATAAATGTCCATACAATAAGGTGCAAAAAAGTCCATATTAAAACAGTGAAAATTCCACAACTGGATGTTGATTGATGAACAACTGAATGTTATTGTGAAATCCTATAGATAAAGCTTCCAGACCACCAACGAATCACCTCACTCGTGCCCCCCCCCCCCAATGGGTATAGGCTCACCTCTGGGAGTGCGACCCCCCAACTAAGCAGGGTCAGAAAACACCTGTGACCAGGACTGAGATATCCAACACAGCTGGCTCCTAAACTTCTCCCACGATCTCCTCCTCAGTATGTCAGCAGCAGAGTATATACAGAGAAAAAGACTCCAAGTGCTTGAATTGTTTAAAAAACTTTGACATGCGTTTAATAAAATGTACAAGGTACTCCTAATATGCTTCCAGCGCACCACACTAATACAAACATAGAGCCGCACTTCCAAAATCTCGATCATCTCCTGAAATCACTATAGAGCCTGAGCGCCTTCATGCGTAGGGGAGGGGCTAGGATGGTAAGGACACTCGGGACTCCAAGTGATCAAAGGCCTTCTCCGCTTCTAATGAAAGAAAACAGAGTGGTATCTTGGTTATTTGGGCATGTTGTATCAGTAAGCTTGTCTTTAAGATGTTGTCCTGACCTTCCCTATTTGGGACAAACCCCACCTGATCTAAGCCTATTAAAGGAGGAATCACACTTTGTAGAGGCATAACTAAAGTTTTGGCAAATATTTTTAAGGTTCACATTTATCAAAGCATTGAGTAGGATCCATTTCTGTTTTTGCAATAAGAGTAATTTGTGTTTCCTGTGTTTGCTTAGTAAATGGGCAATCTGGTATAATTTCGTTATAAAGGGTGCAAAGAACAGGACTGAGGGTGTCACAGAACTGCTTATAAAAAAACCTGAAAACCCATCCGAGTCAGGAGGCTCTTCGCCTTTTCCTCCGTTACGCATGGTAAAGCGGTATGCTGAATATAATCAGAAAGTTGGGAGTGATTAAAATTGTCTGAAATAGGTATATTGAGATGTAATCTAAAGTATCAAAAAATGGTGCCAAACAATTAGTGTAATTAATGAGTGAAGCTGCCCCTTTAAAAGTGGATAACCACTCAAATAAATGAAAATGTGTAAAAAAAGGTGTGGCGCTACCTCAAAAGATGACCAAATGGTTGATGTGGGAATCTACTACAATCAAAATGTGAATTTAATAACTCAATTGACATAAGCACAAACAAAAAGAGAAATCATAAAACTGAAAAAAACGTCATAGATCATATATAAACCAAAAAAAAAAAAAAAAAAAAAGCATCAAATCACTTTAATAAACGTGAAAAGCTCAAAGTAATTGTGAGAATAAGGTTCTAAAGGTGATATGGGTGATGATCCACCTTAAAACGTGCATGCGACAATCACACTCACCATGGCTTAAGCACCAAAAAACCAACCCAGATTGGTAGGTTCTCTGTGACCAGCAATAAGGGCGATGGTACTTCCTTGTTCTTTGGTAGACTTCAGGCAATCATTTTTAGAGAAGAGAACATAGGAGACACAACATAGGAATGATCATAGTGTAAAAAAGCTTGGTAGCAGGAACAGATGCAGGTATATAAAACAATGCCCACTCACATTTGAAAGTGCTATGTGCTAGCACCAACATAAACAGCTTTGAGATACCTCTGATGACGTGTACAACACGAAATGCATAGAGGCCATTTGTCCGTCCCTCACTGACATCAATTCAGCGTTTTCTGGTCTCCACATCCCCTGACTTTAGAACAAACACTGTGGCTGTCCAGGACGGCGTGCAGAGGTACCTCAAAGCTGTTTATGTTAGTGCTAACACAAAGCACTTTCAGATGTGAGTGGGCATTGTTTTATATACCTGCAGAGGTAATCTATCCTGCTGTATGTATTGCATTGTATTTTTTTTTTTATTCAAGCAATGCAAGGAGCTGAATTTGAATTAGTATCAGTCTCTTGCAGTCCCTGTGCAGCTTAACCACTTCACGCAAATTGCTGTACTCATACGTCGGTACTTTGACTCTAAATACCGTTGCTACGGCAGCAGCTAGCTGCCATAACCCTCGTATTTTCATGAACAGCGTGCTTATCTCTTTAAGATAAAAGTGGTCTCTGCGGCGGATTCGCTGCAAGATCACTTTTATTGGTGGCGGGAGAGGGGCCCTCCCTCCCACCGCTCCCGGTCATCGCTCCCGGTCATCTCTGCTGCTTACCAGACCTACCAGACCTACCGGTAGCGGCGGAGACGTTTGCGTCCTTTGTCCTCACTGAAAAGAGGCCCCCTAGTACTGGAGGGTGGAAGAGACGTGAAACGTCACTTCCGCCCAATGCTCTTAAAGGAGAATACATTTTTTTTCAAATGACATTTTTTTTTAAATTATTTTAGTGTAAATATGATATATGAGGTCTTTTTGACCCCACATCTCATATTTAAGAGGTTCTGTCATGCTTTTTTTCTATTACGGCTATATTAAGGGATTTTTACATTCCTTGTAATATGAATAAAAGTGACACATTTTTTTTAAAGGACAGGTCTAAAAATAAAAAAAATTTAAAGTAAAATAAATAAGAAAAAAAATTAAAAATTTAAAGTGCCCTGTACCGACGAGAAGTGAACGCATACGTGAGTAGTGCCTGTATATGAAAACGGTGTTCAAACCACACATGTGAGGCATCACTGCTATCATTTGAGTGAGAGCAATAATTCTAGTCCTAGACCTTCTCTGTAACTCAAAACTGGTAACTAGTGATGGACGAACTTCCGACAGGACGTTTCGCGAACGCGATCCGCGAACGTGCCCAAATGTTCGCAAACTACATGTTCGCGGCAGGTCCCATTGACTTTAATGGCAGGCGAACCTTAAAAACCTCCAGGTCATATTTTCAGCCACAAAATACTTACTAGCTGTGCACACATAGTCCCACAACATGGACACTGACATACCAGGAGTATTAAGTGAATCTGGGATCGACAACGACAAGCATTCTTTTTTTATCTGTGAAATTTTGTCAATTGAAGACCATGGAGGAGAGGCAAGGTCAGGCCAGGCTATGAAGGGGGTGCAGAAGATGATCAGTGCCACAGTCAGGGCAGCGCAGTCCTGTGCCAGTGTCCCAGTGTGCCAACCTGTGCTTGAGCCCCTGACCCCTCCCTCTGCCCGGCCCTTACCCTCACCTATGCAGGGCTCTACTGCGACGGTCCTAAGGTGCCAGTGCTGATCCTCAGCCATGGTGCTGGCACTGCCTGCTGATTGGCTTCTCCGCTGCTATCTCCCTCACTGGCATCAGCACTGAGATAGAACACTGACACCAGCACCGCGATAGAGACTGAACACTGACACCGACACCAAGATAGAGAGCACTGACACCAGCACCGTGATAGAGAGCACTGACACCAGCACCGAGATAGAGAGCACTGACACCAGCACCGAGATAGAGAACACTGACACCAGCACCGAGATAGAGAACACTGACACCAGCACCGAGATAGAGAGCACTGACACCAGCACTGACACCAGCAACTCGCTGTGGGACCCAAAAATATGACACCGCTCAACCTCTTTAAACAGGAGGGTATGGGCATATAGTACGGTGTGCTTTTTATGTACAAGTAAGCCAAAGGTAGAAAAAAGGTCAGTGTGCTAGATTATATAAATCGTTTATAGAGTTATGCATATACATGGTCTACTTGTCACATGTGTTGAATTCCTCCGAGATCCATGCCTCATTCATTTTTATAACTGTGAGGTAGTCAACACTGTCGTGAGCTAGGCGAGTGCGCTTATTGGTCACGATCCCCCCTGCTGTGCTGAACATCCTTTCGGACAGGACACTGGATGAGGGGCAAGCCAACAGTTCCATTGCAAATTGTGCAAGCTCTGGCCAGAGGTCAAGCCTGACCACGCAGTAGTCCAGGGGTTCATCACTTCTCAGAGCATCCACATCGGCCGTTAACCCGATGTAGTCAAGCACCTGTCGGTCTAGGCATTCCCTGATGCTGTATCCGGATTACACCTGTCGATGGGTCGGCTGAAAGAATGATCTCATATTAGAAGTGACCAACACATCTTCAAACCGCCCTCTTCTTGCAGGCGTTGTTGGATTGGTACCCGCAACTCTTTCTCTGGGAGTGGGAATTTCTCTGCCAGCGCACACAAAAGCAGAATGCAGCATTTCTCTAAGCAAGGCCTGTAAGTGCTCCATTCTGACAGCCCTCTGTGATGGTGGTAACATTTCCACCATTTTGTGTTTGTACCGGGGGTCTAAGTACATTGCCAGCCAGTACTGGTCCTTGACCTTTATGCTTTTTATACAGGGTCCCTGTTAAAACAATGGAGAATGAAGGCCCCCATTTGCACTAAACTGGAAGCGGTGTGGTGGCCTGGCTCCTGCTCATCATCCAAGATAATGTCGTCCTCGTTCTCTTCCCCCCATCCACGGACAACAACAGGGATCCCAGAAAGGTTTAAAGCATGCTCTTCTTGCTCCTCCTCATCCACCCCAGCACCATCCTCCTCTGACTCCTCTTCCATCTCCTGTTGTTGACTTGTCTCAGATAGAGTAGCCCCCCTGGTAATTCATCCAGCATTGCGACTTCCTCATCTTCCTGCTCCTGCTCCTCCATGGCTTGATCAATGACACGATGCAATGCAGGCTCCATAAAGAAGACGTAAGGTACGATGTCACTGATGGCTGCGACTGACCAGTTTGGTGATCTCATCAAATGGCCGCAGAAGTCTGCATGCATCGCGCATGAGCAGCCACTGGTGCGGTGAAAAAAAAACAAGCTCCCCAGAACCTGTTCTGACGCAGAGTTCGTACAGGTAGTTGTTAACTGCATGTTTCTGCTGGAGTAGCCTATTAAGCATATAGAAGGTTGAGTTCCATTGCGTCGGGCAATCACAAATAAGACGTCTGACCGGCAGATTGTGTCGCTGCTGAATGTCAGCAAGGCGAGCCATGGCCGTGTAAGATCTCCTAAAATGGGCGGAGATTTTCCTTGCCTGCCGCAAGATGTCCTGGACCCCAGGGTATTTGACAACGAATCGCTGCACGACCAAGTTTAAGACGTGTGCCATGCATGGCACATGTGTAATTTTGCCCTGTTTCAACGCGCTAAGCAGATTGGCACCGTTGTCGCACACCACTTTACCAACTGTCAAATTGAGCGGTGTTAGCCACTGATCTGCCTGTGAATGCAAATCTGAAAGGAGTGCAGGGCTAGTGTGGCTCTTGGCTTCCAGGCACAACAGATGCAGCACAGCATGGCAACGTCTCACCTGGCATGTCGAATAGGTTCTGGGGATCTTGGGCGGCGCAGCGGAAGAGACGATAGCAGCGGAAGAGACGCTAGCAGCGGAAAAGGAGGAGTCAGCCGAGGAGGAGAGAGAGGATGGAGTAGGAGGAGGAGAAGAAGAGGCAGGCCTGCATGCAATCCGTGGCGGTAAAACCAAATCTACACGGGTGCCACGGGTTACATGCTTGACGGGCGTCAGAAGGTTCACCCAGTGGGCAGTAAAAGTTATATACCTTCCCTGCCCGTGTTTGCTAGACCACGTGTCTGTGGTCAGATGTATCTTGGTACCGACACTGTGTGCCAGAGATACATTCACTTGCCGCTGAACATGGCCATATAGCTCTGGGATGCCCTTCTGTGAGAAATACTTCCTTCCTGGGACCTTCCATTGTGGTGTTCCAATGGCCACAAATTTTCGAAAGGGCTCTGAGTCCACCAGTTTATATGGCAGTAGTTGGCGGGCTATCAGTTCTGACAAGCCAGCGGTCAACGGTTGGGCAAGAGGGTTATACGGCGTCATAATTTTTTTACGCTCTAAAATTTGGCCCACGGAAGCCTGCCTTTTTCCAGAAAAACTTAAGGACGGCATGATGGAAGGTGGAGTGGAGGACAATTCTGAGGAGAGAGGGGAAGGAGAAGTAGAAGAGGCTGGACGGTGAGAGCCTGGAGTGTGGCTTTGTGGGTTCTGACAGGGTTGCTCCCACTTGGCTCGGTGATGGCAGCTCATGTGCCTTCTTAAGGCGGTTGTCCCTAGGTGAGTGTTGGGCTTACCGCGTCTTATTCGTTGACTGCAAAGGCTGCAGATTGCAACACTATTGTCAGCAGCAGACACGTTAAAAAAAGCCCACACTGCGGAGCCATGTGCCGGCATCCTGGAAGCGCCAGATGTGACCGTACATGGTTGATGCCTCGCTCCTGATACATTAGCAGTTTGGTTTGTCCCTCCTGTGCAATGTAAGTTCCGCCTGCTTCTCCTCCCTATCTGCTGGTCCATCTCTCCCTCTGAACCCCCCTCCTCTTCTTCTCTTGTGGGCACCCACGTGACTACCCTGGACACGTCATCATCGACGTCACCTTCCCCACTACTATAATTGGAGATCTCGGAGTAGGCAGCAACAGCGGGGACCAACCTCCTTGGGCTGATCTGGGTACTGTTGTCAGACTGCTGAGTGGCGGTTGTTGCTACCTCCTCTTCCTGATCCAATGCCAAGAATGGCTGCGCATCGGAAATGTCTTGTGATGATGGATCGGAAAATAATTCCTGTGACTCAAGCGGAGGGTATATGGTGGTGGTGGTGTTGGTTGGTGGTAGTGTCTTTGGGTGTGCACAAAGCAGAGAGTGAAGAGGGTGCAGATCGAGAGGATGAGGAGGGTGCAGAAGAGTAAGGCTGAGTGAGCCACTCAACCAAGTCTGGTGCATGCTTTGACGTAATCGAACGCACCTTCTGCAACTTCCCACTTTGGCTCAAGCCTGGTGCTCCTGCCCTACCCCTACCACCCCTGCGGAAGGGCCTGCCTCTTCCTCTGTCTGTCATTTTTTAAATGACCCTGTGACCAAAGTCTATAGAGAAGTGCAAAATATGTGGAAGAAGGTATATAACACCCCGCTTCAATCTGTCGTTTTGGGGGGCCACTGGTCTATCACACCAGTTATAATACTTTTTTCTAATTGCGTTTGTCACTCTTTGTAGTATCGCTGCAGAACCGCTCAGCAGTCACAATGCTGCACAGTAGAAATACACTATAATATGCTTTCTATATTTGAAAGTATATTATAAGTGTATTACAACCCTATATACTGTACACCTATACCAGTCCTTAAAAGGACTTTTGTGGACCTAATAGTAGCTAGCTAGTGAATTACAGACTGTCCCTGCTCCAAACAGCAAACTGTCCCTGCACTGAGAAAAGAGCTGCAGGATCGGTCAGCACTGCTGTGCACTATAATATGCTTTCTATATTTGAAAGAAAGTATATTATAAGTGTATTACAACCCTATATACTGTACACCTATACCAGTCCTTAAAAGGACTTTTGTGCACCTAATAGTAGCTAGCTAGTGAATTACAGACTGCCCCTCCTCCAAACAGCAAACTGTCCCTACACTGAGAAAAGAGCTGCAGAATCGGTCAGCACTGCAGTGCACTATAATATGCTTTCTATATTTGAAAGAAAGTATATTATAGGTGTATTACAACCCTATATACTGTACAACTATAACAGTCCTTAAAAGGACATTTGTGGACCTAATAGTAATAGCTAGTGATTACAGACTGACTGTCCCTGCTCCACAGAGCGTCCTTTCCCTACACTGACAAAAGACATAATGTAAAATGGCAGCCAGATCAGGTCTATTTATAAGGTAGGGGCTATGTCCATGTGCTGAAATGTCTCAATTGGCTGTCCTGTACCCCATGATGGATGCGTCATGGGTCAAAGTTCTTCACAATGTAAATGAATATGGCCGCCACGAACAGCGTCATAAGTCCGCCGGTTTGGCGAATCGCGAACGAGCAAACTTTGCCGCAAAACGACCGCCGGGCGAACCCCAAGGCCATCTCTACTGGTAACCTGTAGAAATCTTTAAATATCGCCTATGCGGGTTTTTAAGGGTAAAAGTTTGTTGCCCTTCCACGAGCGGGTGCAATTTTGAAGCGTGACATGTTGGGTATCAATTTACTCGGTGTAACATTATATTTCACAATGCAAAAATGGGCTACCTTTACTTTTTTTCTTATTTTTTCCAAAAAAAGTGTGCTTGTAAGACCGCTGGGCAAATATGGTGCGGCAGAAAGTATTGCAACAACCACCATTTTATTCTCTAGGGTGTTAGAAAAAAATATATATAATATTTGGGGGTTCTAAGTATTTTTATAGCAAAAAAAAAAAATTATTTTAACTTGTAAACACAGAGTCTGAAAAATAGGCCTTGTCCTTAGGTGGTTAAACTGGGGGAGCATACTGAAAGGAAGAGGGAGTGACAGAGAGATGAACACGTCAGTCTCCTCTTTTTATTTTCCGGAAGGAAGTCAGTAAGTGCTACTTAGTTCCAACAAAGAAAATTGCTTCTTGCCTTGCTAGACCATGTTATGCTGTGTGGCAGAACTGTTGAATTCTCAGAAGTGAATGGACAGGAATACAAATTCTTTTTGTATACCAGGTATGACATTCTTTTATGTATATTTTAAGTGTTTTCCTGGAATTTAGCTCTAACAAACTAAAGTTTATTTGAGTTTTAATGGTCAGGTTGACATCTGCTTTAACATAACATCAACATTTTCCTGTTTGAACACATATTATATTTCCATGTTGAACACATAATATATATATAATTTGACAGCAAATTGCACTAGTTCCTCTACATTTTGTGGTGCCTGCTGAGATTATTTTTCCTCTTCTTTTTTAGAGTTGTTGACCAATATGTCAAAGCAGTACACACAATAGCTCTTTGGCATTTGATGATAATGAATAAATCAAATCAAATAAGATAAAATAAAACAACAACAAGAACTTCATTGAATTGCTTTCCTACTTTTTCTTGAATCATGTTGGATGCTGCTCGGTCAGGTTTTAATTTTAGCTTATCAGGTCACACATAAATAGTAAGTGCTGTTTTGTGTGAGACAGCTTGTTGTAAGCTCTGTTTGAAATTCTGAATCTTGGAAAGATTTAGACTCCCTTTTAGGTGCTTAAGCTCCCACTCCAACACAAGAGTACGCTTTCAGGTACGCCAGGAAAGAGATTTCTTGGCAGAGACTGTAAACTGAAGCCAGTTCAACAAACACATTTAATTCATTGCTTGAGATATGGCAGCATGATGGGTATGTTGATATAAAATAAGCCTCAGCTTTGGTCACATGACTAGCAAATGAAGAGAGCACAGATTCCTGTTATTACAGCTGTAGCACCCTCTACCAATAGGTAGGTGCTAGTAAGGTTTATTTTTACTAGGTTATCCAGCACAGGCAAATTTAGGCAGGCCTATGCTGCATGCTAGGCCTGTCTGTTTCGATCTGGGGGCTGGGAGTGGTCAGAGTAGCTGTGGGCATTACCACCTGTGCTCTGGCTCTGGGGCACCTTTCCCTGTTCCAGGGAGAATGTTCTGGAGAGGGGGCTGGGCCTAGAACTGGAGTGGCAGGCAGCTTGTGTGTGAGCTCTGACCACTCCCCATCGAGATTGGCAGGGGGCGGGCCTCATATGTAAGCTGAGGTGATTCTCCCCAGGGGACAGAGTCAGCTGGGTGAAGTGAGGAATGGCATGTTAGTCAGTCGCAGGAGGCCATCCCGATCTGGGGGGATGCGCCGATCGCAGGAGAGGCCTGGGGAGAGCTGTGAGGGAACATTGCCTCTACACGGTCATTGGCAATGTCTCTGCCACCACATGGTCAGATGGCAGGGAACTCCTGGAGCAGAAGGGCAGGTGAAACTGGCGGTACGCATATTCCAGTCAAAGTTCCTCATCAAGGACTCAGGGCTGTTGGAAGTTCGATCAGTGTTACCACAGTGGAGCTGGAGGTGCCAAGGGGCTGGAAATGCCAAGGTGTCTACGAAGGGAACTCTGCTAGTACAGGATCACGAGTGGAGTCTTCATCAAACACGGTGGAGGATGGAGAGTCCTGGATCAGAAAAGAGACTGTGGAGATCTGTGTCAAGTCGATGCTGCCTGCGGACACATGATTTGCAAGTTGGGCTGGCTGGGAACAGTAGTTCATATTTCCTAGAAGATATGCTTTTAACCCACTGGGCATCCAGGGAGAGCCTCTGGCCTAGTGACAGTGAGCAACCAGAGCCATAGGAGGGAGGCTTATTCAGAATGGGCCCCTACTATTCAGTAGAAGAGGATATGTCATATTTCAATACAGTAACTACAAGTTTGTGCAGGAGGAACTAAGTGTACAGGAGGAAACAATTTATGTGAAGGAGGTGAAAGAGATCTAAGAACATTACTTTTACATGGTCATTAGTGATGTCTCTGTCACCACACGGTCGGATGGTTAGAGAACTCTTAGATGGCATGGAATAATCTCCGGGAGTTGAGCTGCAAGAGGAGCAACAGTCTGGATGGAGATGCAGGAGGAAACTAATGCTAAATCCTATATGCAGATTATATCCATGTCCATGTTACATAGGGCGGAAAAGTTTGTTAGTCCTTTTTGTCGCCATACAGAGAATTGTTTGTAATCCAGTCCCGGTGGGAAGCCAGGATTTCCTTGAATCGGGAGGTGTCTGGACAGAAAAGGCGATAGTTTTAGCGTTTTCCTGATTTCCCTCCAAGCTATAGCCGTGTCTCTGAGAAGAAGATTGTGTTGTAGGGATAACATAAACAGCAGGGGCACCCTTTACATAAGTAAATCATATAGACCTGGTGTAGATTATATAAGTTTTTAAAAATCTTAACATAGTGCCCATCTGTTCTGGCCACATTTTAGCTGCAAGGGGATCTGGACCCGACCCCCCAATAACCGCTTCGGACATCTCCACATGTGGATTAATTCACCTACGTAGGAAGTTGGACAGTCCAATGCTTAAGCAGGGTGTCGTGTGTCCGCAATAGGATGTAAAGCTGGGACATTCGCTGTGATACATTCAATGAGCTTATCCAAACATTTTCTAGGGCCTCCTACCACAGTTCCCCCAGTATCCCTCTGACAGCCATTAACCATCTATCACAGGCTAAGCTAGGATATTTGCCCAGGTACATTTCCATTAGGTTCCATTAGCAACTGGAAATAAACCCTTTGGTGGAGGAGGCCTGCTGCAAAAGGGCAAACACTGATGTAGGGGAAAGTGTAACATTATCCATAGACCTCTGGGCTTTAACCACTTTCAGACCGGACCATTTTGCTGGCTTAAGACCAGACCACTTTTTGCGATTCGGCACTGCGTCGATTTAACTGACAATTGCGCGGTCGTGCAACGTGGCTCCCAAACAAAATTGATGTCCTTTTTTTCCCCACAAAGCTTTCTTTTGGTGGTATTTGAGCGACAATTTTGAAAAAAACACATTATTTTTTACTTTTTGCTATAATAGATATCCCCCAAAAATATATAAAAAAAACATATTTTTTCCTCATTTTAGGCCGATACGTATTCTTCTACATATTTTTGGTAAAAAATATCGCAAAAAGCAATTATTGATTGGTTTGCGCAGAAGTTATAGCGTTTACAAAATAGGGGAATAGTTTTATAGCATTTTTATTAATAATTTTTTTTTACTAGTAATGGCGGCGATCAGCGATTTTTTATTGTGACTGTGACATTATGGCGGACACATCGGACATTTTTGACACATTTTTGGGACCATTGTCATTTATACAGCAATCAGTGCTATTTAAATGCAAATGCACTGATTCCTGTGTAAATGACACTGGCAGTGAAGGGGTTAACCACTAGGTGGCAGTGTAAGGGTTAAGTGATCCTAGGGGCGTGTTACTAACTGTGGGGGGGCGTGGCTGTGATTTAGTGATCACAGGGAGCAGAGATCAGTGTCACTAGTTGCTAGGCAGAACGGGAGATGCTGTTTACTTCCGCATCTCCCCATTCAGCCATCCCATGAGACGATCGCGGGTATCCCTTGCGGCGACCGGACTCACGGGGTCCCGACCGGCGGCGCACACGCAACGGCTTGGCTGCAATCTTAAAGGGGACGTACCTGTACGCTCTTTTGCCTGCCTGTGCCATTCCGCCGACGTACATCGTCGTGCGCCGGTCGGGAAGTGGTTAATAGCATGTTTCAGCTGCATATAATAAAATAGTAACTTTTTGTAATTGAAGTAACCTGTAAGTTGGGAACTGGTTTTGTTAGGTTTTGAAATAATTTTGCCTCCAGTCCTTCAGCCAATAAGGGAGCCCCACTAAACTGTAGCATTATGGCTAACGTAGAGTTGCCCAGCATCTGCGACAGCCCCCCTGCCATTTGTTGGAGCTGGGTGGGCCAAATAGTATATCCATGAGTTCGAAAGTGCCAACCCCCCTACATCTTTGGGTTTTTGTAACTGCTTCAGTTTCATCCTGGGTTCCCCCCTCCCCCTTCCAGAGCAGGGACTGAAAAATAGAGTTGAGTTGACTACCCAAAATACTTTCAGGGGAACTACCCCGGGGAGTTATGGAGATGGTATAATAATTGTGGCATCAATACCATTTTAATCAAGTTTGCTCTGCCCGCGACAGAGAGACACAGTTTGTTCCATATTTTAACCTTATCCGTAAACGTTACCAGTAACGGTTGGATATTGAGATGGCAGAAGTCCAGTGGTTGGGGAGATATTACTACTCCTAGTATTTAAATGACATAACTATGGGGACCGGACAGTAAGTGTCTAATTGTGAGTGTACTCCATGATCCAGGGGCAGAAGCGCAGATTTGGACCAACTGATTTTGAGGCTGGAAAATCTCTGGAAATCTGTTATAATGAACATCACTGTTCGTAAGGATATATCCATGTCCCTCAACAAGAGAAGCATATCGTCTGCATAAAGAAGAATCTTCTCTTGTAGGGGGCCATATCTGAACCCCACTATACTTTCATGGGCCCTAATATGTGCTACCAGTGGCTCTATTGCCAGAACAAATAGCAGCGGTGAGAGGGGGCATCCGTGTCTCTGAGAAGAAGGATGCTTTGATGATACATCAGGCCAATCCATGATATGAAAATGGCACTAAACCCAAACTTTTCTAGGATAGCCCAGAGGTATCCCCACTTAACACTGTCAAATGCCTTATTAGTGTCCAATGACAACAGAGTCCTGGCTCCCTTATTGTCAGCAAGAGTTTGTATATTAACATACAGTCGTCTGAGGTTTACTGTTACTTGTTAGGCATAAATCCCGTCTGATCCTCGTGTATGAGGTCTGAAATAACAGTATTCAGTCTCCTGGCAAGCAAATTTGCTAATATTTTTATGTCTGTTTGAAGAAGGGAACTAGGCCTATAAGAAATGGGCTCTGTAGCTGGCAGGTCTGGTTTTAGAAGCAGGACCATGTCATTAAGAGAGGCAGCTGTTTTTAAGTCTAGCTTTGTTCAATACCTCCAACAACTTAGGTAACAGGAGATCCGGTGTTTTTCTGATACACCTCTATGGGAAACCCATCGTCCCTGGGAGTTTTGGACATGGGGAACAGTCTCACCGCCTCCTGCAGCTCCTCCAAGGTGAGGGCGCCAAGTGCATCCCACTGGGAGTCCGAGAGCTGAGGCATGGATATCAGCTATAAATAATTGTCAAGGTCCGCCGGACAATACCATCAGGACAGGTGTATACGTTAGCCAGTTTCAAAGCCCCAATGTTAGGGACTGTGGGGCGGACATTGACAATTTTTGCCAGCAAGCGGCCAGTCTGCTCCCCCTCCTCTTAAAAAGTCACCCTGGAAAAGAAACACTTCTTTTCCTCCTTCAAACGAACAGCTTTACTTAGGGCATCCTGAGCCGATACCCAAGAGGCCTTTAGACTTTCTGTTGGATTGGCAACATACTCCTCCTTCAATTCCCTAACGTGTCTAGTCAACTGTTCCTCATGTGCCCTTGCGTTAGATTTAATACCATTTATAATGGATATAAACACCACCCTAAAAAAAAGCACCTTTTGCATCCCTGCATAGTAATCCATCCTCATAGAATGCATTCTCATGGAAAAAAAATTCTATTTGAGACCTAATGTCAGTATCAGAGGCAATAAATCTAGTCAATATGCGTTTAACCGCCAGTTAGCTCTCTTTGGGTCCGCAATTTTGCTTTGAGCCATAAAACTAAGGGAGAGTGATCAGAGACCCCTCTCTGTGCATATTCTATCCTACTCACTAGGGGGAGAGCGATGCAACTACAAGTTGACTTTCGTTCGAGCGTAGTGTAGGCCACGTCCTTACGCGTTTCGTCACTTCCTGACTTCAACAGAGGGCGTGGCTACACGGCGCTCTGGCGGGTTTAAGTAATCCCATTCACTGGCAATGTAGCCAATCAGGGTCACAGAAACCGGACAATGTTACCATGACAATCAAATGCCATGATTCTATACAACCCAGTGACAGGAAGTAGAAACATACAGCACCATCTAAAATACTCAACTGTTATTTAACAATGTTGGTGTCTTAATCTGGAGAATGGTGATGACGTTAGTAAAAATAGGAAAATAGTTAAAAACAACACATACAAAAAATTGGATAAAGACCCAACCGCACAGTTTGAAAAAGACCTGGATATATTAGTTCAAATGGGAGTATCAATGGGAGTACTGAACACAAAAGAGATGAAATATCTCATCCCCAGTACCAGTCGGATCCCAACCATATACACATTACCAAAATACATAAGAATATCCAGTGTCCTCCAGGCAGACCCATTGTCAATAGCATTGGTTCAGTAGCCTCTCGCATGGGGCAGTATCTCGATACCTTTTTACAAAAAAGCGTTATAGAAACAAAAGCTTATTTAAGGGATACAAAAAGCCTATTGCAACAGCTGGAAAACATTGTTTTTAATGATGAACAAGAAGTGTTTTTAGTAACGGCGGATGTCTCTTCCCTATATACTATTATTCAGCATGATGACGCTTTATTGGCCTTGAATTGGGCACTATGCCAGAGAGAAGATCTCAAACATAACCATAAAGTGTTTTTAAGATATGCTTTGGATTTTAGTTTAAGCCACAACTATTTTTGGTACAATGGGAGTTTTTACCTACAGAAAAAAGGCGTAGCCATGGGTGCCAAGTTTGCCCTCAGTATAGCCAACCTTTTCATGGGGGAATGGGAAGATAAAAAGATTTTTGCTTTTAAACGTGATAATTTGATTTTTTATAGAAGATATATTGATGACTTATTCTTTGTATGGTCAGGCTCCCGCACCTCCTTGCAACAATTCATAGACGAATTAAATTGTAACACTTAAGCCCCATACACACGGTCTGACTTTTTCATGGATTCTGTCCGATCGGAAATGTTGTTGAAAAATCAGACCGTGTGTATGCACCATCGGACAGTGCACAAAGAGTAAGGGTGGGTCATTGAAGATTCCAGGGAGTAATTTGAGTAGTGTGAGCGTTGCGATATCCAATCCAGACCTATCCGTAAAAGGCAAGAAAGGTTATAGGCTCTAATATTCGGGAGACTAATCCCTCCTTCGCGCCTGGGAAGAAAAAGCTTAGCAAAGGCTATACGTGGTCATTTGTTGTGCCATAGAAAATTGGAGATGGCTTTGTTTAGGATTGAAGTATCTTTGTGTTTCAGAAGCAATGGGATTGTTTGGAGAGGATATAATAATCGAGCAAAACTGACCATCTTTACCAGGTGACATCTTCCCAGGAGCGAAAGAGGTAGATCCATCCAGTTACCCAATTCCCGAGTAATTTTTGTTATCAAAGGGGGATAGTTGAGGTGGTAGATAGAAGAGGGTAATTTCCCTATCTTAATACCTAGATATGTTATGTGGGATTTGGCCACCGAGAAGGGTGAGAGGCGAGCCCAGGAAGGGACAGATAAAGTACCTATGGGAAGGATTTCGCTCTTGCTGTAGTTTATGCGAATGCCCGAGCAGAGACGAAATTCATCAAATATTGTTTTAATAGTGAACATGTCAGAGGAGGGGTTTGTTGAAAAAATAAGGATATCGTCTGCGAAAAGTGATGTGCGGAGATCTTGGGAGCCAATTTTAATTCCGTGTAGTGGGGCCTGTTGGATGAGGTATCGAGAGAGGGGTTCTAACGCAATGTTGAAAAGAAGAGGGGAAAGGGGGCAGCCTTGTCTGGTGCCTTTATAGAGACGGAATTCTTCCGAGAGGAGGCCAGCCACCACCAACCTGGCCACGGGAGAAGCCTACATGGCTTGTACGAGGTGTTGGAAAGGGCCTGTGAAGCCCATTTTCGATATGACCAACGATAACCAATCAAAGCTGACATTGTCAAAAGCTTTCTCCGCGTCCAGGGTGATGATAGCATGATCCCCCCCGGGTTGTTTTTAGCATGTTCCAGGGCTGTCATAACTTTCCTGATGTTTATAGTGGCCGTTCTTCCTTTCACAAAGCCAGATTGAGCTGGGTGAATCAGAGAGGGGACAATGGTGGCAAGTCTGGAAGCTATTATTTTTGAAAGTAGCTTTACGTCTAAGTTAAGGAGAGAAATGGGTCGATAAGAACCTGGTTCTTGGGGGTCTTTGCCTTTTTTGGACAGTAATTTAATGATAGCCTGGTTCCCAGTTGGCAGATATGGACCGCCGGACCAAATACCATTATATACTGCGAAGAGAACAGGCTCAGTAATAAAATGTAAGGACTTATAAAATTCCCTCGTGAACCCATCTGGGCCCGGGGCTTTAGAGGGAGCTAGATTCCGAATGGCGTTTGATATTTCGGGCAAGGCAATAGGTGCATTGAGGGCTTCAAGTTGTGAGGAAGAGACCGTAGGAATGGATAGTCTGTCTAGGAAGGAATTGGCTACGTTCATGTCAATGGGGTCTGTGGCATAGAGCGCGGAATAGAAATCTAGCATAACTTTGTTGATATCCTGTTGTGAGGATTTAATGGTGCCTGAAGAGTCCCGTAGGGAGGTGATGTTTCCTCTGGGGCGGAAAGGACCTTTGCAGAGTCTTGATAGCAGTTTGCCGGCTTTGTTGCCAAATTTATGGAGGGTTGCCTCTAAGTGAGCCCTATCTATTCGTTCAAGGGTATCTGCCCAGGAGTCAAAGGACCTTTTTGCTGCCTGCCATTTTTGTCTGTTTTCAGGGGAGTCCCTAGTGTAGAGAGATCGCTGTGCCAGGCGTAAATCTGCACTGGCTTTCTTATAGTTTGTCAGGTTGTTTCTCTTAAAGGAAGCAGCGTAGGAGATGACGCGGGCCTCTGAGGAAGGCTTTACCTGCTTCCCAGAAAAGGTTCGGGTTTTCCGCATGAGGAGAGTTGGCTGCAGAGTATTCCGACCAAGCTCTCTCCATATAGTGTTGGAAATTCGCATTATTTTGGAGATAGGAAGGAAAACGCCAAAGCCGAGGAGAGGGATGCAAGTCAGGAGTGTCTAGTATCATCGAGATAGGTGCATGGTCGGAAATGGCGATGTCATGGATGTCAGTCCCTGAGACCATTGGGATAAGGTTGTCAGAACAAAAGAGGTAGTCGATTCTAGTAAAGATATCGTGAGGGTTGGAGTAGAAGGTGTATTCTCTGTCCGTTGGGTGGTGGAGTCGCCAAATATCTTGGAGGGAAAGGGAGTCCATAGTGTGAGCGAAGTGCGTATGGTCATTAGACGCAGGTGGTGGTCGTAATCGTTTTGGGTGAGATCTATCCTCTGTTGGGTGCAGCGTAGTGTTAAAGTCTCCCCCAACTATGTGTGGTATGAGCGGGGCACGTAACAACCAGGTGGACATCTCACAGAGAAATTTCTTACCGGGGTTGTTGGGGGCATATATGTTGGATATCATCAGTTCTCTATTTCCCAGCTTTATGTGTATAGAGATAAAACGTCCCTGGCTGTCGGTATCTACGGATAACACTTCGCAGGGGAGGTTTTTGTGAATCAAAATGATAACCCCTGCTTTGCGATCTAGTGCACCTGAGCCCAGGACAGTGCCTACCCAGAGTTTTTTCATGCGTTGGATGTCAGGGGGAGTTAGGTGGGTCTCCTGGAGTAGGGCAATATCAGTTTTTAGTCTCTTCAGATGCCGAAGTATTTTAAGTCTCTTGAAGGGAGACCGAAGCCCTTTAACGTTCCAGGAGGTGACTCTCATGTGGGAAGGGTTGAGTGTGTGTTGTGAGAGGGTTTACTATACATAGCATGTGGAGACCTGAGGAGAAGGATGGAATTGACCGTGAGCACCAGGATGAACTGGTCGTGGGAAAGAGGTGTTGCCTGAGTGTCTGCTGAACGAAGGGTGTAGTTGGGAAGAAGGGATAAAAGAGGGGGGGGGGGAGGGGAAGGCAGGAGCAGTTAACAAAGACATAACCAAACAATGAAAGAACTTCTCTTTTTTCCGCATAGAGTCCCTGTGTAAACCAGCTCTCCCTAACGATCCAGGTGCTGCAACGCGTGCATGCCCTAGATAACTCAGTGTCTGACTGAAACCGCAGAGGCGGGCCGCACGTAGGCAAGGGATCAGGAGGAGCGCAAACACAGTGAGGCTATAGGAGGTATAGCAGAAATAATAAAAAATACAGAGGAGAAGCGAGATATTACCAATAACATAAGCAATAGTAAATTTAAAAAAAACAGTCACGTGTAAGTGAGCCAAATACCTGAGTTGACTATCGAAGTAAGCATAGGTATTATGTAACAAGCAATAGCTTGGGATCATAAGGGAAGCAAGACGGGCGAGTAGACGTCATGTTAGCGTGGGGAGTTCCGGTGGACAGGTCCAGATGACCTGAAGCGTTTCGGGGAGTCTTTCCTCGGGCTTCGTTGGTCCAGAAGGCGGTTGTTTGGAGAAGCTTTGTGCAGTGTATGCGTCGGATCGCAGTGAGCGTAGGAAAGCTTCCGCTTCTGATGAGTCCTGGAAGGACAGTTGATCCCCATTGGGGGCTTTGAGGCGGAGAGTCGCGGGGAATGCCAATGTAAATTTTATCTGTCGCTGGTACAATTCCGTACAGACTTGTTGAAACCTCCAAAGAATAGTCTGCAAAGATCAAGACCTTGATACCGTCAATTTGGAGAGATCTGGTGTTCCTGAACTTTTGCAGGATAGTGAACTTGTCATTGTAATTGAGGTACTTCGCGATGATCGGGCGGGGAGATTTGCGGTTAGGGGCAAAGGTTCCCATGCGGTGAGCCCTTTCAACCTTGCATGGGCCAGGAAGGCCCATCGCCTCTGGGATGCGTCTGGCACAGAAATCCATGAGGTCTGATGATTGTAATGATTCTGGTATCCCCACAAATCTCAAGTTGCTCCTCCTGGATCTGTTTTCCAAATCGTCCAGTTTTTGGAGTATATATTGATTCGTCTTGTCTTGTGCTTGTTCGGTGGTTTGCGCCTGATAAACTTCTTCCTCCAGACTTGAAAGGCGGTGTTTAACCTCATCGATTCTAGTAGAATGTTCCCCTAATTGCGCTTTGATTTGCCTCATCCCCGCATCCACCGCCTTTTCCACTGAGGCGGTTATCATAGGGGACAGGAGAGCAGCCACAGCCTGGGCAATACGGTCGGTATTGCAGTCCCCCAGGTTAGATGATGAGGAAGCGGCATGCGGGGAGAGGGTGGACTGAAGTGAGGAGGGAGATTGAGTGTGGGAGCTCACCTCCATAGCTGGTTTGTCTGCCGTGTCGTCCAGAGAGGCCGAGACCGGGGCCTCGATTTGAGACTGGGTCGGCTGAGTCAGTGCGGCTGCGTGAGAGCGTGTGCCGGTCTTCTCCACAAAGCGGTCCATATGGAAGTGGGATTCCCCCAAGGAGGAGGTCAGAGTGTGCTGAGAGGGGCCTTTTTTTTTTCTTTTTTTTTTTTTTTAGTGCCTGGCTGGAAGTGGAGGCCGAGACCAAGGCCTCAATTTGCGGCTGTGTGGCCATTTGCGGGTAGGTGCTATTAATAAGGCCCTGGAGGGTACTAGAGAGGCTGGGGGGGGCACCCGGTGAGGCGGCTGGCGGGAAAAGAAGGGGGTCCGGTAGGTATTTCCAAGGCCCTAAATGAGTAGAGCCAGTCCGTGAAGGCCGAAGCCAGGGCCTCGATTAGCGGCTATTGCCGGTTCGGGCGTTGCGGCCGTTCGCGGGCAAATGCAGGTTCTGTAGTGCAGATAGGTCCGGGTGAGGGTGGGGGGGATGCACCCGATGGGACAGCAGGCGGCAGGGGGGGTTTTAGCCAACGTTTTCTGGCCCTGAATCGGATGGCGAGTTCCGTGTAGACCTAGACCGGGGCCTCAATTTAGCAGTCAGGCCGTACAGGTGCCCTTGCAGGAGCTCTAAGGGGCCGATCGGGTTATAGGGGGGTCGGGGGACACCCGAATGAGCTGCAGGCGGCAGGAGGGGTCGGGCAGGTATTTCTAGGCCGGTTTAAGGATCATGAATGCGGGAGCTGAGAGGAGACTCAGCTACTCCATGCAGCGCCGTATCCGGAAGTTATATGCATATTTTAATATATACACTCCTTTTTAGAGATCACTCCTATTGTCCTTTTTAACCTGCATCTTAATATCTTGACTTAATATCTTGATTTATTATTGATTTATTTATTGTCTATTCTGCTCTATTACATATGTTCCGTTTATTAATTATTTAATTATCTAACTAATTATTCATTCTTTGAATGCTTATTGCCCAGCGATCATAGATTGCGATATATATGATCTATGTATTTATTAATGCACCGATTATGTATACCTCACTATGTACACCAATTCGAAACAATGATTTACTATATATATGCACTAATTAGGAATTTGTTGCACCTGTGTTGTCAGCCCCGGTGTTCCTATGTGCAGATGTCCATCATTCAACAACAACACTCTCAGCTGTTGTTTTTAACTATTTTCCTATTTTTACTAACGTCATTACCATTCTCCAGATTAAGACACCAACATTGTTAAATAACAGTTGAGTATTTTAGATGGTGCTGTATGTTTCTACTTCCCGTCACTGGGTTGTATAGAATCATGGCATTTGATTGTCATGGTAACATTGTCCGGTTTCTGTGACCCCTGATTGGCTACATTGCCAGTGAATGGGATTACTTAAACCCGCCAGAGCGCCGTGTAGCCACGCCCTCTGTTGAAGTCAGGAAGTGACGAAACGCGTAAGGGCGTGGCCTACACGACGCTCGACCAGAAGTCACGCGTGCGCTCCACCGCTGCTAACCACCGCCCGGAAGTGAAGCTTGTGTCAGCAGAGATACACAGGCCGCTTTAGGAGGAATTGTTTGCTGCCACTGTGGACGATTGGAGAACTACCTCCACCATATACACGCAAGTGACACTACTTATACGCTGTTCCAAAGAAATTTAAATGTACGCTGAAAACTATAGGGGATTGTAAAGGGATATGCTTTTAATGTTTAAATAAAATGGAATTACACTATGTATGCCACTCTCTCCATTTTTTATGACATACCATTGAGAGCTGAGTTACCCTTGAATCCCTGATGATATTTAAAACCCTGGTGGTACCTATGCTGAGGAAGTGATCTGATTGGCGCTGTTTCTAGATGTTTGACGTATCTTGTGCAGTATATACCGCGATGATGCTTTATTTCTTAAGGCCTGTTTGATTTATCCTTCTGGTGAGTTTAACCCCCTGAGGGGAGCGTGCCTCACGTGGTGGAAGTTTCTAGAGGGATTAAAGAGGTGCTTGGATAGACGCCTGGAATACCTTAACCACATGAAAAGTCACCCATTATTTTGAACTGTGAACTTTATTTCTCAGATACACTTAAAGGACTACCTTTTGCTGCATTATTTCTTCACCTTATTTATGACCTGTGGACTTTATCACAGAAAGAATTCATTATCTTTTTATGTCATTTTGTTTAGCGCTGTTTTAGTATTTTATTTTACAGGAACCACTGTTTGATTTTTTACTATCTCCTTTATATATTTACTCGATTTTAAACAGCTGCTTATTTAATTTATTTATATAAATACCTCAACCTATTTATATATTTATTTATTGAATCAATCGGTCAATCTGTTTTATTGCAGTCACACATCCAGCGCTGAGTAGTGTATACACTTAGGCCACCCACTATACACTTTTTTGTTCATATGTATATGTTTATGCAGTTAGGATATGTGTTTTGATGTGAATAGTTCTTCAGATTACAGAAGAAAGAGATCATTGTTTTTTATAGTGAGAGTACATCGATGTGAATTATATGTGAGAAATATATTTGTAAAAAACATTTAATGGAAAAATTACCTTTTATTTTTGTCTTTGTATTTATGTTCACAGTTCCACCAATTCCCAAACCACATAATTAAAAAAAGAGCCCATAGTTATATATTAGCTACACTAGACCCTGTTACAAAATGTCAATTGATAGATACATTTTTTTAAATAGAATTTTCTCTGCCTTTGCTTTTAATAGTATCTTTCTGCAATGTCAACCATTTGAAATGTAAATAATTAAAAACCAGAAGCATATTCATCACAATGGGAATTGCTGCTCTATCACAGGACATTTTATATCCACTGCCGATCTCTGTGATCTGGAACACTAATGGCTTTTTAACAGACCCTTAAGCATATATTTCTAAAAAGTTAAACATTTGCTTCCTGGCGGCTCCAATTCTTGTGTCACAGTACATTACATTTCTTTATTTAAAATTTTGTCTGTGTGCCATCCTTAAAAGTCATGTTTGTCTCTGTCCCATATATTATGGAAATGGTATGGCAATTTCAATCAAATACATTTAATTAATGATATTTTTCACTTATACAGTGGTGGTCAGGGTCTCTCACCTCAGCGATAGCAGCTGCTAGCCTCAGCTCAGCAGGTCTTCGCATGGCCTCCTCCAGTCCTTGGGGGTGGGGTTGATGTTCCTGTCCTGGGGTCAAGCAAAGTTGAAGCTCGAGCCAGTCCCAAGTCCCGACTCCCTGGCGTGCCCTGCCACCAAGATCCTAGGAGTTGTAGTTCCCTGGCTGTGTTGCTTGCTTCTCCACCCACCGGGAGTTTGATGTGGAGTGGACAACCCCCAGAATGCAACAACATCAGCGCGCGTCAGCCAGTTGGCAGCTGGCCGCCACAGCCATGCCCCGGCCCGACTATTCTAACATGGCACTGGTGACGGGGGGCGGTGGGCTGGTCAATATTCGCTCCGTAAGACACACAGACATTTCCCCCTACTTTTTTGGGGGAAAAAGTGAGTCTTATGAAGCGAAAAAAATACGGTAAATTATATTGCTCTATTTATGCCGGAGTGCTTGATTGCCTCGTGTATACCTCCTAGGGAGATCCACCCTCTCTTTTTATTCTGGTAAACACTGTCACTGGTACTGAAAGTGGGGGAAAATTTGAGACTTTGGATTTTCACAAGAACAGAAATTCTTCCAATAGGCAGACATGTTCCAGTGACAACTATCTAAAGGGGCATTTCCCTCAACACTCTGGAGAGAGTTCTACTTACTCTTATTGTGTTTTTGAGCAATAAGTGAAGGGAAATATTTCTAATGGGACAAAAATAATGGTATTTGCACCATAAAATTCATCCCGAAAGCTGGCCATAGATGGTTAGAATCTCAGCCGGTTCAGCAGGGACTGGCCAAGATTTGAACCATCTATGGGCAGGCTGATTGTACCCAAGTTGATCCATTGATCGACTTGGGCACAACCTGCATTTCAGCAGGCAGCAGTGGCAGTGGAGGTGTCTGTTCCTCCAGTGCATATCTTTTTGCGCTGCGTGTTTCCTCTTCCTAAGTGCTAGGCATCCAATAGGATCGTCTCGCACTTTGGCCAATCTGGAAACAGGTTTTATGACCTGCCTCCTGATTGGCGAAGAGGAACTTTAGTGTGAAAATAGTGAAAATTTATTCGCTATCGTCACACAATTGGGTGGGATTGGGGGTGCACTCTCTGCCCAGATGCTTCAAAAAAAAAAAACTCCCCTGCCCACCCCATCATAGCAATTAATGAGCCCGGAGTCCTGAAAGGGGCCGAGCCCATGGAAAGGGGGAGGTGGCAGGGAAAGGGGGGCGGCGCCCCTGCGCTCTCAATACATGGGATGGCACTGGCTAGCGGACATCCAGTGCTCGGACATCCATGGCGGACATACAGATTGGCTTCTGCTGTGAGTGGTCATAGCAGAAGCAACCCTCCGGCGGTGCGCGCATGCCCCCTAGGGGGAGTCACATATATACACTATATTACCAAAAGTATTGGGACGCCTGCCTTTACACGCATATGAACTTTTATGGCATTCCAGTCTTATTCTATAGGGTTCAATATTGAGTTGGCCCACCCTTTGCAGCTATAACAGCTTCAACTCTTCTGGGAAGGCTGTCCACAAGATTTGGGAGTTCGTCTATGGGAATTTTTGACCACTTTTCCAGAAGCGCATTTAGGAGGTCAGGCACTGATGTTGTACAAGAAGGCCTGGCTTGCAGTCTCTAATCTAATTTATCCCAAAGGTGTTCTATTGGGTGGAGGTCAGAACTCTGCAGGTTATTCAAGTTCCTCCACCCCAAACTCGCTCATTTCATGTCTTTATGGACCTTGGTTCATGCACTGGTTCACAGTCATGTTGGAACAGGAAGCAGCCATCCCCAAACTGTGCCCACAAAGTTGGGAGCATGAAATTGTCCAAAATGTCTTGGTATGCTGATGCTTTAAGAGTTCCCTTCACTGAAACTAAGGGGCCAAGCCCAACCCCTGAAAAACAACCAAAGAAAAAAGGGAATATTTGGGACTTTAAATGAGACGCAACGGGGAATATTGCACCTCCATCCCTGGTTGCTTATGCAAAAAAGAGGGGGGGGTGTGGGACTTTGAATGAGGAGCGTTGGGTAGGGGGGCAGGTGGTATCGCATGGCCTAGTATCAGCTCTTATGTGAGTACTTTCAGTTATGGCCGTTTATTTGTTCATCATCACCTTAATCCCTCTACCCCTCCAGTCTGTGGTTATATCAAACTATAATGGTGATTTATTTTTATTTTTTTATCCCCTTTTTAGTATATGGATGCACTTGCTCCTGATGAGTAGATAGAAGTCCACGAAATGTCGTTGAGCTTATTTTGATGCATCCATCTCATATTTATGATTCTAGATAGTTTTTATTGTTCTACCACCTTGATATAATGTTATGCCTACATTTGGAGGACTGTGATGTATATTATTTACTTTCTGTGTCATGTTGGTGATGATCCTCAATATGTATGTTGATACTTTGTATTTTATATGCCAATGTGCTATTATGTGTTTATATGGGTTGATCCATGCCCGATCTTTGGTCTAATAAAGAATATAATTTTTACATATGTATATGGTTTTGTCTGTCTCTACCCCACGCACCTCATTCAAAGTCCCACCCTCCCCCCCTCTTTTTTCCTGAAAAACAACCGCACACCATAATCCCCCATCCACCAAATGATTTGGATCAGTGCACAAAGCAAGGTCCATAAAGACATGGATGAGCGAGTTTGGGGTGGAGGAACTTAACTGGCCTGCACAGAGTCCTGAACTCAACCCGATAGAAAACCTTTGGGATGAATTACAGCATAGACTGTAAGCCATGCTTTCTCACCCACATCAGTGCCTGACCTCACAAAACGTTGTGGACAGCTTTCCCAGAAGAGTTGAAGCTGTTATAGCTGGAAAGAGTGGGCCAATTCAATATTGAACCCTATAGAATAAGACTGAGATGCCATCAAAATTTATGTGAGTGTAAAGGCAGGTGTCACAATACTTATGGTATCAAAGTGTATAAACGTGATTGTGCACAAAAGGGCTGTCCTGTATTAGTAAATCGACTATAGGGTGATCCTTAACTGGTTATTATCTATATTACCCAATTATTCTTTTGATGCTCAGAGAAATCATATAGTCAGTTTAGCACATGCTGCAGTGTAATGTGTATCCTCAGCAATACACATTACACTGAAATATACGACTTCTACTTCTGTACAACTTATTCTTTATGATTTAATTTTTCTCTTCTTTCTGACCTCTGTCCTGAAGGGATTTGTTGAAAATAAATCTATTCTGAGAGATACAGTAGTCATTAAAATTACTAAGCCTCCTTCATTGTACTGTATTTCCTCAAAGAACTATGACATCAGTTTATCTTTAACAAAAATGTATGAATATTAATGTGGGGCAATGCAGGTTACATGTAGCAATAAACACACAGAAGATAATGTAGTCAACATTGATAATGGACTTGTACTTTCAAGACTCATGTCGTATTTCTGTGCTCAAGACTTGGAAGCAGAAAACAACTGCTATCTTATTACCATCTGACATGCTTTACTTTACTCTAGATCAGCAATGTGACTCCATGACTCCCATTATTGTAATTGTGTACATATGATTAACATTCCCAGGCAGTACTCTGTTTCCAATGGGCAATTTCACATTTTCTCTCTGCCCAACCTGAAAATAAATTCTAACCCTTGTCATCTTCTTTGATGTTCACACTTTTACTATCAGCAATGTAAATACCAAAGACCTGCTTCAATATGATAAGTGTCTGCCTAACATTCCCTACAAGTTATCAGGTCTTCGTGATTGATGACTAGAAAGTGGAGATGATGGAATATTTATGGCTCATTCTTGGTCCACTTTGATTGGCAGTGAAGTTTGCACCACTGGAATTAAATATTTTTTGATGATTCATGTGGATTCAAATTCTGTATAGATGAGAAAGGACAACAACTGCGTGTTATGGTTGGCGCATATTGATAAAGATTTGTTTTTCTGTCCAGTTTCTTATTTATATTTCTTTCATTTTCAAACTAATTGTTGTGTTGAAGGTCAGCGGACCCAAAGCTAATATTTTTGTTGGATAACAGGGGGTTAAATTACTCATCATCTTCTTATAACTCCTATAGAAGCTACTGGCGAATAGGGATGAGCAGAGGAAAAAGGGAAACATTTTGTTGAAGTGGAAACTTTCATTAGGCTGCTTAGGTAAAATTTGCTAAAAAAAAGCTCCACTCTTTTTTTTTGCCTTTTTTGTGTGTATTTTATCATTATTTATGCAAAATTGCCTTTTAATTTTACTTTTATCATGGTCTATATTTTTTTTTTTATTATTCTGTGTATCAGGGCATGCTTGTTAGCCAGCTGGCTTTTCTGCGTGGGTCTTTGCTTTGGTTAACAAAGTTGTCAAATGGCCTATTTAATTTTATTTATCTACACTCCCCCAGCGGACACCACCAACTGTGGAAGTAAGTTTGACATCCCTACTGCTTTAACAATAAAGAGTTTGAGATTTGACTACTTCTCATACAACTTTATTGTGTGAATGTTGTCAGCGAAATTTGGCTGTCCGCAGAGCACACAGCCATATTTCCTGTTTCTAATATAATAACACTTTCCGTCTTAATGACATAATGCCTTACCTTTAGATCGTATGTCTCCCCTCTACCTATCAACCACTCATCCAAGCATTCATCAGCATTCCTACATTCTCATGCCAGCCTAGCCTGGCTCCCAGCCAGGTCCCATTAAAAGAGCCATCGCCAGTATATCTTACATGTTCCTTTCAGCAAAGGGCAGCATGACTGCTTGTCCTCTATGAGCAGACTCCTTTTATTTACATATCAATTCGAAGCCACACCCTGGAGGGCTTGCCTCCAACAGCTAAATCCCTCCCACAACGGATGTGACCTCATGTCATTCACACAGGATGTGAATGACCATATAAGGACATACAATACAATACAATGATGTTACAATACAGGGACATTTGCTTTCCTTCAAAAGAACCAATCACAGACATGTATACATTCAAAACAGACAAGCAGTGATGTGTGCAAACGGTCAGATGAGAACCATGCTTCCTGTGAGACAAAGATTACACTAGAAAGATAGTTCGGCACAAAACCACATCCAAACCGACTAACTGCTTTCAATGACAATGAACGATATAAAACCATGGCTCAGTGGGCCATAATATTTATATCATTATGCTATAGTTCCAATGTACACAGACATGTTCGCTTGACGTCATTAATGCAGTCACCAGGAAGTGGCCAGTCTCCCGGTGAGGCACAAATGAACATCCTTAAGACAGCAAACACATCTGCAGTGTCCACAGGAAGATTTTTGCGGCCAATGGTCTTCCGCCAACGTCTGTATGTGCCAGTACGCTCACATGAACGCTTTACAGCAAATCCGACACTGGGGGCATCTGACAACATACTTTAATAAAATTTTCCACAACAATGTGTGTCTTCTTTAGGCTTACATCTAAGTGGCTTTGTGTGTCAAGTTTGCACAGGCAAACTGTGTTTCCTGGAACCTTTTTAAAAACACGGCTGCTTGGAAACTGCATTGCTTTTGCATCATGTGTTTCCTCATGCAGGAAACGGCACCACATGTTTTCTTTAACCACTTCTGGACCAGCGGCATACCCTGACTTCAAGTGGTTATACTGGGATGACGCCTGCAGCTTCATGCATCATCTCAGTACCATTTTTTTAGAGCTGGTGGTTGCCTCTTGTAAAAGCAATCCTAGCAGCTGTCTGTCTGCTGGGTTGCTTTTACAAGCAACGGGAGGGGACTTCCCCCTTCCTCTGCCTACGGCAGCTTTCTCTGGCTCTCCTTTCCCACCTGGCTGGATCAGCTTTGATTAGCTCTCAGCTATAGTAGCCTGGAAGAGACAACCTGATATCACTTCCGGTTTACCCGGATGTCAACTATGCCATTTTTTAAAAATCAAAAGCATTAAAAAACACTGCTCTTGGTGTTTTAAATGCTTTTAAGGACAGAGGAGCTATTTGGCATCTTAAAGACCTCAGATCTCTCCATAAAGAGTACCTCTCACATGCCTATTGCTGTCACAAAGATGTTTACATTCCTTCTGACAGCAATTAAAGTGATTAAAATAAATAAAAGCAACAGTGTAAAAATGAAAAATAAAATAAATGAATAATTAAACATTTTTTTATAGTGGCCCTTTTCCCCCATACAAAGACGAACACATGCGTCGTTCCCACATGCACACAATCAGCGATTGCCTTATACATGTGAGGTATCACCACAAACAACAGATCAAGGGCAGTAATTCTAGCACTAGATCTCCTCTCTATATCCAAAGTGGTAAGTTGTAAAGGCATTTGAAGCGCCGCCTATGATTAGTAAAATTTACGTCCTTTGTTGATGCTGCACGGGCATGCACAATTTTAAAGCGTGACATGTTTGGTATCTATTTATTCAGTGTAACATCTTAAAATTTTGCAAAATATTGGGTTATGTATTGTGTTTTTTTGCATTCAAATTCAAAAAAGTGTATTTTTTCCAAATAAATTGCATTTGAAAAACATCTGCGCAAATACTGTGTGACATAAAAAAGTTGCAAAACCCAAATAATTTTCTAGCAAAAAATGCTGATTGTTACATGTAAATAAAAAGTGCCAGAAAAGACCTGGTCTGGAAGTGGTTAAAGCACCACATTTTGAGAATGTACATGTGAATCTAGCCACACAGATGTAAATCTAGCCTTAGAAACTTTACCTTAGAGCAGGGGCGCCAACCTCCTGCTCTAGGATGGCGGGTCGGCAAGCCCAGATCACCTGTTCTTGACCCGCCATTCCTGAGCATCAGTGTGAAGAACAGAGCAGGCGTTGGAGGAAGCAGAGTTGATGCTTCCTGTATAGTGCCGTCTCCTGTCATGTGGAGTGATACAAAATGTACGCTGCCTATGACAGGAGCGATACCGGAAGCATCCGCTCTGATCTCTACTGCAGCTGCATGCTTCCTCTAGCGGCGGCTCCTCTCACTCTGATGCTCGGGGATGAAGGGTCAGGAACCAGCCAGCAATACCCACCAACCATACCCACCAGCAGTAACCGCCAGCAGTACTCACCAGCAGTACCCACCAGCAGTACCCACCAACAGTACCAGCCAGCAGTACACACCAGCTGTACCCACCAACAGTACCCACCAGCAATACCAACCAGCAGTAACAGCCAGCAGTACCCACCTGCAGTACCCGTCGGCAGTACCAGTCAGCAGTACCAGCCAGCAGTACCCGCCAGCAGTATCCACCAGCAGTACCAGCCAGCAGTACCAACCAGCAGTACCAGCCCTGGAGGACAGCCAACAGCAGCCACCAGCCGTACCCGTCTGGGAGACAGCAGCAGCCATCGATACCTGTAAGAATCCTGAGGAAGAAGTGAAGACTGAGGTCAGTTGAGGTGCAGGTAAACTGCAGTGCATCAGTGTGAAAGAAGCCTTAGGCCCCTTTCACACAATCAATCTGATCAGGTCCGCCTGTCTGTTTTTCAGGTGGACCCAATCGGACCCTCCATTCCTTTTACTCCCACCTATCTCCAAATCGATCCACTTAAAAAAACAGAAGGGGATCCATTCCCTTCTGTCAGGGCAGATCGGAGGGCCCATAGAGTAGAGCAGGCTGTGGACACGGACCTGTCATCTGCCCGCTCCGCTCATTGTGACCTGTGACCAGATACCAAGTCGCTAAAGTGGCCCCCGTGCCTCAGAATGTTGGGCACCACTACCTTTTCATGAAACGGTTCGATTCAAGCATGTGTAAATTCACTGGTGACTGACTCTCATCCTCTGCTGGAATTTCATTCCAAGTTTGAACTACACCTTCTCTAAAATAATGCTTTCTAAGGTTAGCTTTGAACTATACTCCTGCCAATTTCAGGTCATGTCCCCTTTTCCCTTCTTTCCCCAAGACTATATTAAAGTAAAAGTTTAAGCGTTGTAACTCTTACTTTTTGAATGATAGCAGCCCCACTGCCCCTAACTCATTGCATACAATGAAGCACAAATTGCAATGTAAATACATTTTTTTCTTTACTTTATATGTGGTCATGTGATTGCAAAGCCCCAACACCTGTGTGTGATGTGCAGCTATTGAGAGGATACTATCTCCCCCTCTGATAAGCATAGAGCACTGGATGCAGATGGTTGACATCAGTGTTCTAGGGAATTCTGCTTCAGACCCTCACATTACACAGACGAGATGGGGCTTTGCAGTCATGTGATCACATAGAAAATGAAGAATCCAAAAGGTATTTACATTGCAGTGTGTACTTTATTGTATGCAGCTAGGTGGGGAGCAGTGGGGACAGCATCATTTAATATAGTGTCCAAACCTCTACCTCTAATCTCTTCTACTTTAAGTTTCTGCAGTCTCTCCTGATCTATCCTTAAAGCCTAGTATACATGTGCCTAATGTTGGGTGGCATGTCGGGGCATAACTGAAGGGGCATGACCAAAAAGGTCTGCTTATCGGCTCCCGATTAGCGTTCTCTGTCAGTGGCTGAGAGCGCTTACCAGAGTGTTGCAGTCCTCCTGTCAGAACACAAAAACATTGAAAGGGGGATTGCAATACTAACATTGCATAGTTAGCACAATGGCTCCTCCTGAGCTGTCAATTATTTTTGTTCAGCCCTGCTGGGTCGAACGAAAAAGACTAGTAGTGTGTACCAGGCTTTAGACCTTTCACCATTTTTTTTGCCTGTCTCTAGGTTTAAAATGAATATTTTTTTGAGGTCTCCAGAACTAGACACAGTATTCTAAAGAAGGTTCAACTAAACATCTTTATAGGGGACCTCCTTCCTCCTGCCGGTGATCCCTCTAGTGTTGCATCCTAGAATAGTATTCACTTCCCCCTACCACACTGAAATAGAAAACCCTTTTCTCTGTAGTTCCTGCCAAAACTTTCCCCAAAATTGTTTACACTCTCAGGGGATTATTTTTCCCTAAGTGCATTGTTTTGCATTTGTAGACATTGAACTGCAGTTTCCACAGCTTTTACCAATCTTCCAGCAATTCCAAATCATGTTCGCTGTTACAAACACCTTTAGAAATATCAACCCAATTGCATACTTTTGCATCATCAGCAAAAAAAAATTAACCAATTTACAACCACACTCTGATATCTTTCTTTCAGCCAACTGTTTATTCAGTGAACCACCCAAGGGTTAATCCTAGCTTGTACAACATTTTATGAGATTATCATGTTGAATTTGGTCAAATACCTTGCTAAAAGCAAAACCTCACTGGTCCTGTGAACATCGGTGAGAAACCTGCTTTATCAGTAATTCTCTTCCTTGATTTGGTTCCATGCATATGCATCCAACTGGAATCATTAATTTCCTCATTACTGCTTTTATGGGGTTAATTGAAGGGGTTAAAAAAAAAAAGAAAACCAGTTAACCCCTCTTTAATATGAACACAATTTACTGTAAGTATAAATATATTATAATGAAAATGTACATTCACACAAAAATTTAAATCATTAGCAAACAAACCCCCCCCCCCCCAAAAAAAAAAACAAGGAAAAACGCACTTATCTTGGAAGCTATTTTTTAAACTGTTCATCTAGGTAAGGCAGACTTAAAGGAGTTGTAAAGTCAGAAGTTTTTTTTTGTATCTTACTGCATTCTATGCAGTAAGATAAAAAGCCTTCTGTGTGCAGCCCCAGCACCCCCTAATACTTACTCTCTCCAATCTCTCTCCAGCGATGTCCACTAGTGTCTCGGCTGTCTGAGACTCTCCCTCCAGACTGGCTGAGATACAGCAGCGGCGCCATTGGCTCCTGCTGCTGTCAATAAAAGTCAGTCACCCAATCAGGAGAGAGATTGGATGGGGTCGGGCCACATCTCTGTGTCTAAAGGGGGCTCGGGTGCCCCCATAGCAAGCTGCTTTTTGCTGTGGTGGCACTCGACAGGAGGGAGGGGCCAGAAGCACCAAAGAGGTATCCAAAAAAGAGGAGGATCTGGGCTTCTCTGTGCAAATACACTGCAATAGAGCAGGTAAGTATAACATGTTTGCTATTTCTATGGAAAAAAAAAACGAGATTACTTTAATTTTACCTTTTTCAAAACACGAGAACGATTAGGATCTCAAATTGAACACAGATCAGATAATCTACGGTAAATTACATTTAGATTTGCAAAGTCTATTTGTTCCTATATAGGTGTTGGGCGAGATTATTTTTAAAATATACTCTGTTGTTGGTTTTAAATAAGAAAGCTCAAAAAATCAAAACCTGCAAAAGAAGTATTTTTTTGTACTATTATTTCTGGACACCCTTTTCTCCAATCTTTGCTTACCAGTTTTTGCTGCCTAAAAAAAACAACTCGCAATTGACACTTATATAATGGTCAAATGCCTGCTTCTCCTTCTGTAAGCTGTGGTTCCTTGCACTGGTCCCTACATATACACTGTTCCTTGTAGTGACATAGGGGCTGACAGGATGAACCACAGAGCACAGTGGGGCAACCACGCATCCAACACACCCAAAGGTCAGATTTGATGGGGTCATTGTTCTGAAGGAGACCAAAGTCTGGAGGAACTGGTGGCTGGACACCAGGTTGTGTTAAAGGATAACTAAACAACAGAGCAGCTTAAAAAATATTGGTTATAATAGAAGAGCAGTGACAGATACAAAATGATTGGCATGGTTTGAAGAGACATATAAAGAATACAAGAAAAATAAGATAATAGTGACCTCATAATAAGTATTTATAATCATAACCTTTTGTATTGTCTTACTGGACAACATTTTGAAGATCAAAATACATACAGTATGTGAAATTAGTTTAGATGTTAAGTTTTCTTTTCCAGGTATATATCTTTACATGTGTAAGAGCTGTTGGTAATTTGTGAAAATGTGTAGCATATCTGACAGCCACCTGCTTCAGTGGTCATAGATTAATAACACCTGACCAAGCATGAAAGCATGCTGAGGCCATCTGCCATCTTCTCATATCACGGTGCATTTCAGCCTTTCCATCTACGTTCATTTTCAAGCAGCTCAAGCAATCAGACATTTCCTCATTTCATATCAGTCTGCCTGACCCATTTATACTGTAGAAATGCATTCAATACTTAGTCCAAGATAGCCATTGTTTTTATTATAGAACAACTTTTAAATGCAAGAATAAACTACAATCAAAATGCCCTGCGTTATTTGATACTGTGAAACAACAACTTGGCTAGTATTATTCATAATAATAATGACTGTTTTGTAAGAATACCTTTCTTAAGTAATGTTTACACTGTAAAAATAGTCAGGAGGGGGCGTGTCCGGACGTTGATAGAGGAAGAAGTGTGGAAGCTGTGCTCCGCACAAATAATTGCCATCCAACGCCATCAATGGCTTAATATACCCCAAACAAGCTACATACACTACAGGACATCTTACCCTACCCTGAGGGCACGCTATTGGGGAGTTTACAACAGCCCGAGACCGCACTCTGCCATACAGCGGGCTCTACACACGAGGCGTCCGGCGCCATCTTGCGGCCTACAGGCCACTCAGGCAATCCTTTTAAAAAGACTGTTTTAAGAGGTAAGAGACCTCCATCCGACCCCTCCCGCCACTCACCCACCTGTCTGGGGCATTCCGGGGGCAGTACCGAGTCTCCGAGACGCCCGTGGACGCCACGGCCGGGCCCGGCCCTGTGCGGCCTAGCGAGACCAGAGGATCCCCGGTCTTTCCTAAGGCTCCGTGCCCGCGGGAGAGCTCCACGGCCGTTCCGGTCACCCATCACCCATCGGGACCGCGGATCTTCTAAAAGGACTCCATCCGTCCTCCCCCACCTTCAGTAGCCTCGGATCACAGATTGGAGACACTCTCCTGCACGTTACAGCCCTGGTGACAGCCGAGGCCCTGTCCTCACACCCACGAACAGCGGCCATCTTGCTACACCCGGAGGCCTGTTGCTTGGCTACAACCATCTCTCCAGGGCACAGTGAGTACCTAACAGTTTATACCCCACAGTCAAGTTCCCCAGGGGTAGTGGTCCCTCGAACCCATCCACCCAGCAGACATCCCTTAGGAAAGCCCGCGGCTGCGGGCTACAGGTGGAAGAAGGCGGCCACCTTGCTACTCCAGGGACACCCTGCCTCACTCCCTGCCTCTTCCCGGGACACAAAGCTAATCCTATCCTCACGAAGCTCGTATACTACCTGATCAACCACACATCCCTCAAAGCTATCACACAAGGTAGTGGGACTCGGCAACATACCCTTTGTATTCCATGGTCTCAAAGAGCAAAACACTGCGAGTCTCGCTATCTCTAAGTCCCCCGCTGACTGACCTATAGCCTCACTGTACACGGGAACCTCCTCCTCAGCCTCCCACAAGGGTCGCCCTCCCCATGGGCTAAATTGGAGATCATAGACACATTCATGGGGCGCATGCGTGGCCTCTGGGGATGGTAGGCATGTGAGCTCCGCCCCGCACCGCATCTCCGAATCTCCCGTCACCACTTATACAGCCTCACTCTCCACGGGAGATACCCTACTTGACGCCCGGATCAGCTGTGCACCCCATGGGCAAAATTGGGGATCAGAGACATACGTACGCCGCAGTTCTGAAACCCAAGGCCCATACCACGATGGACCGCTTTGTGAATAGACCCACACCCGTAGCCTCAAATAGCCAAGACCCTGCTCAGAACACAACGGAGCAATATGTAACCGACTCAGGTTCCCTCTTTGATATACCCCCCACACTTACACAGAGAGCATCATCACCCCCCCTGACAGAAGGGGTTCTGGACATTAAACTACAATCCCTACTTCAAGCCCTCACTCACAATATCTCCCAAGAAGTTGGAAAGCTTGCAAAAGAGCTGAGGGGGGAAATAGGCCAGCTGGGAGAACGCACAGACACGCTAGAGTTTAAATTTGATGAACTAGTGCAATATGTTCAAGTACTTGAGGAGGATAACGCCACTATGAAACAAACAGTCTCCCAACTCCAAAACCAACAGGAGGATCTGGAGAACAGGGAACGCAGGCAGAACCTAAGATTCAGAGGTATCCCTGAAACAGTCGACGACAAAAGCCTCAGACCTTACCTTTTAAGCCTGTTTAATGCTCTAGCCCCTAATATCCCGGACATAGATTGGCGATTAGACAGAGCCCACAGATCGCTCGCTCCCAAACCACCAGGAGGGGCCAACCCCAGGGACGTGATCGTAAGATTTCATTACTATGACAGCAAGGAGGCACTTACCATTGCAACCCGCAACCAAACCAGGGTAGACTTTAAAGGATCCAAAATCCAGATTTTTAGCGACCTTTCACCAATCACCCTGGCAAGGAGGAGGAACCTACGACCACTAACGCTTCACCTTCAAGCTCACAAAATTCTATATCGATGGGGATTCCCCTTCCGTCTCTCGGTGTCCCGAGAGGGTACACAATACTCCCTCAGAGATCTACAGGAAAGTGACGCCTTCCTTCGAAACTTAGACCTACCACCTCTGCCAGATGAGGATCCTGTTCCACTCCCGGCTACTCCAAAACCATCTAATATACCGAGTCGTATCTGGACCCCAGCAAGACACAAGCCGTCCAAGTTCAATTCTACACCCCAGAGACGACATCCTTCCAAATTCCCGACCTGATCATCGTTCAACCCACCACAACCCTGAGTATTATCTTGAATGGGCTTTTTCTGATCAAAGTTTTACGTCTACTCATCTTCTTTAGTGGGAAAACACACACCCCGAGATGCCCATGGGGTGCGCCGCCGGAAGATCTACACAAGGTTTTCTTCTGTTTCGTTTCCTGGTTTCCCTTTTTTTTTTTTTTTTTTTTTTTTTTTTTTTTTACTGTTATGCAGTTTGAGACCTAACTTTTTCACGTGATGAAACCGGAAGCTCTCATCCATCGGAGAGCGGTGGGGGACAGCCCGTCCCCATCTTTTGGAGATCTCCATGCTCCCCTTCTCAGTCCTAGGCTTTGACCTAGGTTTCCTGGGGGCCGTTGTGCCCTCAGGTTTGTTCTGGACGAGGTCCAGTTTTTTCTATTACTTCCCCCGTTCCCTTTCCTATAACTCCCTCCTGATGCTGTTTTTTTTATTTTTTTGTTATTATCAGGTCTTTTTTTTTGACCTGCAGTTAAGACTTCCTACAGACTTAAAATGTCTGTACTTTAAAGCTGTACTAACTTCACATATTGCAATGTTACCTTATAACCAATATTTTCCCCAGGTACCATGGAACCTCCCACCAAATGCATTCAATGCACTGTATAAAATGCTTTTTCAATGTATTAACATGTCATGGCACTAAAATTTTACACATGTAACGTCAAGGGTTTAAACTCTATTCAGAAAAGATGGTTGGCTTTGAAGGAGTTCAAAGCCTCTGGAGCAGACGTGATTCTGGTTCAGGAGACTCATTTCCGTTCTGGGGGTTCCTTTAAATTTGCCAGTAAAATTTTCCCAACATCCTACTTGGCTTCAGATCCTTCTGGGAAGGCTGGAGTGGCCATCCTAATTAATCGATCCTGCCCTTTACGTGTTAAAGCTTCACACCTGGACCCCCAGGGCAGATTTGTTGTCTTGGACTGCTCATTCCTTACACAATCCCTTACTATCGTAAATGTGTATGCCCCAAATTCCGGCCAGATCCGGTTTCTCTCTACCATGTTTGACTCATTAGATAAATTTGCTCAACCTTTCATGGTCATTGGGGGAGATTTCAATATGACCATGTCTCCCGGTAAAGATCGACATGTGCTATTCCCTTCCGCGACCACAACGAAACCTGATAATCTCTCCAAAGCCTTCCGAAAGCTAATCAGAGCTAGAAATCTGTTAGATGTTTGGAGGATTAAACACCCCACAGACAAGCAGTACACATTTTACTCACATCCTCATAAGCTATACTCTAGATTAGACCACTTCTTTGTCTCTTTACCCCTTCTGACCTCTACGGTCGCCTCTGAAATTAGCCCCATAACCTGGTCAGACCACTCCTTCGTCTCCCTTGACATCGCCCTTGCCTCAGCATCCCCTAAAACCTGTCACTGGCGACTCAATGAGACTTTACTTCGTAACCCAGAAACAAACACCCATCTCTCTAACACTTTAACAGAATATTTCCAACTCAATGTAGGAACGGTCTCGGAGCCCTCCACCCTGTGGGAGGCACACAAGGCAGTTCTGCGGGGACAATGCATCTCTATAAGCTCACGCCTAAAAAAAGACGCAGCACATCAGCAGACTTCTACGTTATCTAAACTCCGCAGGGCAGAGGAAACCTTGTTGTCCTCCCCCACGGTGGCCAGGCTCCGAGAGGTAGTCTTGCTACGCAGCCAACTTAAATCACTAAAAATAAACAAGATTGATAAAGCTCTTCTATGGTCCAAACAAAAATTCTACGAATACTCAAACAAACCCCACAGACTACTAGTGAACAGGTTAAAACCCCGTCCCTTCCACTCTGCCCCAGACTTCCTTAGACAACCAGATGGGTCCCCCACTTACTGCCCCCTCACCATGTCCAAAGTCTTTGGAGATTTCTACCACCAACTGTACAACTGTCTGCAAACTGACCCAAATTACAACTTTACACAAGAGAGATTAAATTCCTTTTTCGAATCTCTACATATACCCAAACTCTCCCCCGAACACCTTATATCCCTTAATTCAGCTGTCACCCCTGAAGAACTAGCTGACGTAGTGAAACACCTTCCCACCCAAAAATCTCCTGGTCCTGATGGCCTGCCATACTCCTACTACAAAGCCTTTTTACCAATTTTAAGCCCACACTTAATATCACTATATGCCTCTTTATTTAAAGGGACCATTCCACATCCCCAATTCCTCCACGCACACATTTCTGTCATTCCCAAACCTGGCAAAGATCCCTCCATCCCCGACAATTACAGACCAATAGCCTTGCTTAATTCGGACTATAAAATATTCACCAAAATTTTAGCTAACCGACTATCCCTCTTAATCCCCAAACTCATACACAAGGACCAAGTTGGATTTGTGACCGCTAGACACGCCGGCGATAACACGAGGCGTACCATTGACCTCATAGACTTACTAAACAGAACTTCTCGTCCAGCCCTCCTATTGAGTCTCGATGCACAGAAGGCCTTCGACCGGCTCAGCTGGCCCTTTATGTTTGCCACGCTCTCCAAATTCGGATTTAAAGGCCCCTTCATATCAGCATTACAGGCCCTGTACTCCCGCCCATCCTCTCAAGTTCAATTGTCCTCTTATTTATCTCCCTCATTCTCTTTAAGTAACGGCACTAGACAGGGATGTCCGTTATCCCCCCTCTTATTCATCCTTTGCTTAGAACCTCTAGCCACAGCCATACGTAACCACCCTGACATACGTGGGGTTTCCCTACGCCAGAGAGAATACAAACTATCTCTGTTCGCAGATGATGTTTTGTTAACTCTAACTAGACCCCACATATCTCTCCCAAACCTTATAGTATTACTGAAAGAATTTAGTTTTATCTCAGGTTATAAAATTAATACTAGTAAGACAGAAGCCCTCCCAATATTAATCCCACCATCAGAACTCGCCGTCCTTAAACAAAATTACCCTTATCATTGGTGTTCAGACGCTCTCAAATACTTAGGGATCAACCTAACCTCCACTTACTCTACACTCTATAAAGCTAACTACCCCCCACTCTTCCGTGACATTGACCGACTCTTGAGACAATGGGACGCCTATCCCATCTCTCTCCTGGGTCGTATCAATATCCTGAAGATGTCCATCCTCCCAAGACTCTTGTACTTATTTGAAACCCTACCGATTTCCATCCCTAAGTCTCAACTTAAAGCCACCCAAAGAGCATTCCTTAATTTTATCTGGCATAACAAAGCACATCGGATAGCCAACACAGTAATGTTATCCCCTAGAGATAGGGGAGGTTTGGGAGCACCTGACCTCACCAAGTATTATCTTGCCACCCATCTCAAACCGGTCATTGCTTGGTCCTCTAAACAATCCTCTAGTATCTGGTCTGAAATTGAGATGAACATCACTAGTCCGGTACATCCCAGCTCCATGATCTGGGCAAAACTACAATCCTCTTTAAGCCAACTAAGGAGTCTATGCTTACACCCGATGCTTTTCACCCTTTCAATCTGGAGGCAGTGCTCCAGCCGATACTCATTAATTTCCCCTTGCCCACCCTTATTAAATGTGCTGTTCAACCCAGACATCCCAGACAGTCTATCCCGGGTTCGAATGCTTCCTTGGTCCCAAGCCGGAATTTTTCAACTCCGAAACTTGGTTCACCCACGCACTCGTACTCTTATGCCCTTTGTCAAACTTCAAGAGAAACACCAGATCCCAAATCAATCATACTACTCTTATCTTCAATTTCAACATTATTTTGCTTCTAAATCTCCGATCCTGACTCTAGATAAGCCTAATCCATTTGAACTTCTTTGTGCACAGGGTCCATATCAGACTCACTTAATTTCAGATATTTATAAATTACTACACAGTGCCATCCCTCTCACAGACACATCCCACTCCTACATGCTGAAATGGTCTCAGATCTGTGATCGACCCATCTCTACACATCAGTGGCAGGGGATCTGGAAAGCTGTCTCGAAATCATCCAGATGTGTGGAACACAGAGAAACAGCCTATAAAATAATGCTCTTTTGGTACAGAACCCCGGAACTCATCCACAGATATGACCCTAAGTTCCCCCGGACATGCTGGAGGTGTCGGGGAGACACTGGTTCCCAATACCACATCTTCTGGGACTGCTCCCTGATTCAACCATATTGGTTTTCTATCCAGACTCTTTTGCAAGACTTGTTCGGAGTGGCCCTTCCCCTAGACCCGGTACATTTTCTTCTAGGCCTGCCATTTCCCGGCCTCTCCAAACATTCCCAGAAATTAGCCTCCTTTATACTCCTTGCAGCAAAAAGGGCTATACCCTCCAAATGGTTATCCACCACACCACCAGATCTCCCGCAGACACTGCAAATATTGGATCAAATCCATAGAATGGAACGCCTCACCGCAGTAGTTAATGACATGCTCCCGCAATTCTCAAAAATCTGGGACTTATGGGACCACTCAGACTGCAATCCAAATGCCATCCCCTTGATCCCCTAAACATACAATTTTTCCCTACCTTATATACGCCTTTTAAGCTGTTAGCTTAGAAACGCTGGCCAGCCTACCCAAGGTCTCCATGGTACCCCCCCAAAACCCCTCTCCCCCTGTCCATGCACTTTAATGAAAATTCGACAGAGTGCCCCTCCCTCAGTTATGGGCACCCTGGAAAATTTGCCTTTACTACACCCAGTGAATTACTTTTTTTTTTCTTTGCATATGCCCTATGTCTATTGATTGTACAGCACTCTCACTGGATCCATCCTCCCCATTCTCTTTTTCTTTTTTTCCCTTGCTTTCCCTTCCTCCTTCCTAACCCCCTTCTTATTATTCAACCCAACTCTTTTGCACTTTAAAATTTGAAGATGTCTGCTGGTAACACTGCAAGCATACCTAGATTGCTTTGAAGTTTGTAACATGAAACATGCAAGATTTATTGTAATGTACGTTATTTTACAATCACCTCTACTCTCATCCATGTTGTTATTACCCCTCTGTTCTCACTGTTGTACATGTATTTTTGATCTTTATTCTAAATAAAAATACAATTTAAAAAAAAAAAAAAAAAAAAAAAAATAGTCAGGAAAGAATAGTTAAGAGTTGTTATCAAATGGAATTGTGTAGAACATTATTAAATGGAATTGTATAAAATATTTTTTATCTGAATGTCAAAATCTGTAACTACAGTATATTTCAAATTTACTGTAGCGCCATCCCCTGAAGGAGCGGCTTGGTAAATTTGGGTTCTCTGATCTCTGCCTCAACCCCAAGAATGACCTCAGCCCCTCTGGCACACCTGGTTAAATTAAATTACTGCAAACACATTTAAAGACACATGTGGTAAATACTGTTATCCTGGCTGTGGATTATCACCAAAAACAGACACACACCTGGTAATGATAAACACATTGAATATATTAAAACGGTTTAAAGCATATGGAAGCTTACAACACTGTTAAACCTTTCTGCAAAGAATTAATACATTAGAAAAGTCAATCTTCAATAGTTAGAAACTGTAGAAAAGGGTAGTAATCTATATGCCCATAACACAGACGCTGAAAGGGAGGAGAGAAAATCTATCAACTTCTCAGCTCCTTCTGTGCCACAAACACCATTGAAAGTAACAATACAAAAAGAAGAAATGGGTTAACAGGTACAGTAAGCACAGTTCTTTAATGTTACAGGTCCTGAGTTGAAGGGTACTAGCGTCTTCTGCTAGCAAACGTTGGGGCCCTTTGTAAAGAGAGTAGGTTTAATTAATCAAAAGTGAGACAGTAATCCTCTAGGAAATCCTGTTAGGTAGTGGTTTGTAAGAACAAAATGGCTAAAAGTGGCAGTTCCAAACAATCATCCTCTGACAGTAGAAAGGGGAATAGGTATCTGCATGCAGTGTCTGTACTGTGCTAAGAAAGATGTTGGGTTTACACCCGCTCACCAATCCTCTGGGTAATGACACAACGGAAGTCCCAAATGGTGGTTCAGGCTCCTGGCAATGTTGGCATTGGATCACCTCCTTTCAGCCGATCAGGATGGCTGGTAGCTGAACTGGCAGGGTGATGGGACAACGGCCAACAGGACACCTGGATGGGTCTTGTGATCCGCAAAGTGGTGTGTGGGTTGTCTTCGCTGGGCTAGATGGCGCTGAGTTGCTGAGCAGGGTCCCTGGGCTGAACAGTGGAGGACCGTGTGGGTGACACTGTTCCTGGCTCATTTATCCTCAGTCTCTTGGCAGCAGTCTCGGGAAAAGTGTGTCTCTCTCTCAGATGCTGGTAGACAGTATGGCTCTCTCTCTCTAAGGTAGAGTTCCACCACACAGTCCTATGACCTCACCACTCCTGTCCTCTATCCCCTCTCCTCACAGTAACTCTCCCTGGTAGTCTCAAGAGAAACGCAGCTTTCTCGCCCTCAGACAGCCCTCCTCAGATCTTCTGTCAGCACTCTCTCTGTAGTGCTGTGTGGAAAACCTGTCTCTCTCTCTTTTCTATCACCTCAGCACTTCCAATTGAAGCAAAGTAGCACAGTATAGCACACTAACTAACTGATAGTACTGAACAGAGCCCTATTCTATCTCTCTCCACGCCAAAATCACACTGAAAATGGCTGCCATTGAAATAATACTTTATACTGTGGAGTGGGAATGGGCCATGATTGGATAAAGTCATGATGACAGTGTCCAATCATGACTCTGACAGTGCTCTGTGCCCTGATTGGCTAAAGTTTTCACTGCTTCAGTGGATCAGGGCTTGCAATGCACTGTTCAGCACCGCAATGCATTGTGGTCAGTTCGGGGGGCAGAACAAATGGTTGAACTACCCGTTTGTTCGGCTGTTCGTCAAACTTTTGAACAGCTAAGTTGCCCATCCCTAATCGCTACACAAATTAAACCAATCTGCATTGTTAGGCAATTGTATAAGTTATTTTAGTTGATCTTGATACATCTTCTCACTCATAGCTATCTTGGTGGTAAGGGACTGAAGCTCTATGGAGGTGACAGAGATGCAAACAGTGCAGGTTAGGGTCCAAGCTGAGAGGCAGCCACACAGGCATCCCATTGAAGGTCACCTGGCCACTCTTGGTTGGTCACTGTTGGAAGCACTGTTTCTTTGAGGACTGGAATAAGAAAGTCTAAACTAACATGTGATACTGTCCATTATTTTGCTACATTTTTTTTTTTTTTTTTTTTTCACATTTTAATAATGCCCTGCTGTTTTAAGAAAATGTTGTAAGAAGCGATAATCTCCATTTCAAATTACTCTGACATTACATGAAATATTAAATAATGCTGCAATATTTTGGATAAATAAATTGAAAATGTGTTGTAGATAGTTGTTCTTGCTTTCAAGCTCAGTTAACTAAACAGTTCATTGGACTTATACAGAAATACTTCTAATAAGTACATATAATAATGAGCATACCTTAACATTTGGTGATATAGAAACAGAATGTATGTCTTTAGGCAAAAGTCATTAATCACATTTACATTATTTACATTGGCCTAGCTAAAGATTTACAGAATAAATAATTGTCAGTTTCCTCTATCCATTTTTATTTTCATAAGAATGCACTATTGTGTATTTTTTGGGGGTTTAAAATCTTTATTGTAAATCACATTCTTCAACTATTTCAGTTTATTATATATTTTTTTTGGTATATGACCTAAAAGTGTTTGTTTAATAAAATTACAATAAATGTTATCAATATACCAACTGCTTTTAATTACAACTTTGTATATAGGTTTTCTCTCACTTGGCAATATCTTACTTTAATTTTAAGGTATACATTTTGCATGCCCTACCTGGGTGGGAGGTGTTTTGGTAATATTTTTAAATACATTTCTTTTTAAAGCAAAAATCTGGTATTTGTAAAAATACCAGATTTGTCAGTAGTCTTCTGGTCAGTTGTGTGCCATCCATGGTTCACTTTTTCCACCATCATAGATACTGCAGAGAGTAGCTCTACATTATGAAGTCAGTGCAGTTCTTTGCTGTGTACAGTGAGCTCAGGCTGACTTGGTGACATAGTTCCTTGGGGTGTATGTCGATGACAGCCTGGGCTCACAGGAACTGATACAGGGATCTAATGCTTGTGTGTACTAAAATATTTATGTTTTTTTTTTTACTAGTAAAATATATTAGATAAGCAAATTACAGTACCAATTTAATGACACATAAACTATTGTCATTTTATTCTACAGGTCCTCTGCTCCTCATAAAATACTGTATATATTGTTTTGGTCTGGCAGCCAAAGGAATAATCAGTTACTTATACAGGATCAGCAGACTACAGCAAATTTAATAGAGTGCAGCATGAGGACTTAATGTTTGCGACCAAGGCTTTTGTAGGTGTAGGATTAGAGCCTGGAGTGTGGTTAATGAATTATACCATAAAAAAGCTGTATAGGAGGTTTAAAACTGGGTGAGAAACAGCCAAACTCTGCTAATAAGGTGAGATTGTGGAAGACAGTTTCATACACCATGGCAAGACTGAGCACAGCAATAGGACACAAGGTAGTTATACTGCATCAGCAAGGTCTCACTCAGGCAAATCTTTCAAAGCAGACTGGGGCTTCAAGATGTGCTGTTCAAGCTCTTTTGAAGAGGCACAAAGAACCAATGTCCAGGACCATGGATGCAGGGGTTGGACAAGGAAACTTAATGCAGCACATTAAAGACACATCATGCTTAGTTCCCTTTGACATCAGAAGATGTCCAAAAGAACCATTAGCACAGAACTGGTAGAAATCAGTGGGACCCAGACATACCTATATACTGTCCAGAGAAGTCTGGCTATACGAGGTCTTCATGGAAGAATTGCGGCCAAAAAAACACACCTTTAAACGTGGAAACAAGGCTAAGTGACTCAAGTATGCATGAAAACATAGGGACTGGGGTGCAGAAAAATTACAGCAGGTGCTCTGGACTGATGAGTCAAAAGTTCAAATATTTTGCTGTAGTAGGAGGCAGTTTGTTTGCTGAAGGGATGGATAGTGGTATAATAATCAGTGTCTGCAGGCAAAAGTGAAACATGGTGTAAAAGATTAGCATAATGGACAGCCGACCACCCTCCCTTGGTAATCCACAGCGACCCCGTCAAAATTCTGGAGACCCCAATGACACACACTCAACAGGCAGCTTTCATGTGCGAAGTGAGTCTAAAATCTTTATTCAGGATTGATAGCAATATATGCAAGTAACACCACAAGAGGGGAGGGGTAAACTCGCTCCTAAGTTTCTAAGGGTTAACCAGGCTTCTACAGAAATATTTTATTTCATCATTTGTTTTAGGCAGCTGAAAGAAATTTATAAAGATATCTTATCTGCATAGACTACTGAGAATCAGCCTAAACACAATGAGTCATACAGTGAAAGTTTTAATTAAAACTTGGCTCAAACAAAAAGTCGAAAACTCTAACTAGAAAGAAGTGTAAGATAAGGCACATACATTCTTTAAAAACGAGCTTTTAATATGGAGGGGAGATTACAAAATGGAGTTGCAGTTGATCATATCATATAGCTCTATTACAATCCCCTCTTAAGTCATAAAACATTGACTTACTTTACTACAGAGTTTCTACTGTAATAAAGAATGAGGTAAGCTTTACTTCCAGCACATGGGTCAGGGATTCTAGTGGCTCTAGTAATTAAACACATAATTTTACCTTAATCTCACCATTTCATCAACAGCATAAGACTCCCTCAACCAATGGACCTCAGACACCCACTAATTACTCGACACGGAGAGCAGAATAAGGGCTCTTTCACACGGACGGACCGTATGTCCGTTTTTCATCCATCCGTTTTCGGATGAAAAACGGACATACAGGTATCCCTATGGATAGCGGGTGTCAGCGGATGAGCATCCGCTGACACCCGCTCTCGTCCGTGCCCGCTCTGCTCCGTTTCTGCAGACGGAGGAAAACCCCATTTTTTCATCCGTCTGCAGAGCGGATCGGGTGACGACGGACTCTACGGTCCGTCGTCACCCGATCTCCCATAGGGGAGAGCGGCGCTCTGACAGGTCCGTCCCTGCACGGAGTGGATCAGCACTGATCCGCCCCGTGTGAAAGAGCCCTAAGTAAGAATAACAGTTTATTACCGGGATTATCCTCTGGACTGAAGTCCGTCCCTGTGTGTGGGCGCGGACTTTTTGGCGCCAAAGGTACCCTTCTGTTAAATCAGGTTAGGGAGTCTCCAATCAAGACATTCAGATGAGATAGTAGACCCAGATCTTTGTAAAGTCCGTTCATTTAGCACGTGACTTCAACATGGGGGGTGCCCTGGGGAAAGGGGGGCCGTGCGGCCCCCCCACCCCAAAGCACCTTGTCCCCATGCCGATGAGGACAAGGGCCTCTTCCCGACAACCCTGGCCGTGGTTGTCGGGGTCTGCGGGCCCTCATCATGGGGGGTGCCCTGGGGAAAGGGGGCCCCCAGATCCGGCCCCCCACCCTATGTGAATGAGTCGGGGTACGATGTACCCCTACCCATTCACCTAAGGTGTAAAATGTGTAAAAAAAAACACCCACACTTTTGAAAAATTTTATTGCACTGCTCCGGGGGTCTCTTCCGTCTTGGGGGTCTTCTCCCCCGCCATTTACCAAGCTCTTTTACCGAGCGAGGGGAGTCCGGCTACCTTCTTCGTCGTCGCCGCCGTCTGGGGGTCTCGATCCGCCTTCGGGGGGTCTTCTTCCGTCTTGGGGGTCTTCTCGCCGGACTCCTCCCCTCTCTTCTGCTCTTTTACCTAGCTCTTTCACGAGGGGAGGTGTCCGGCTACCTTCTTCGTCGTCGCCGCCGTCGTCTGGGGGTCTCGATCCGCCTTCGGGGGTCTTCCGGAGGTCTCTTCTGTTCTTGCGGTCGTCGTCTTCCGCGCCGCCGGCGCCTTGTCCTTCTTCTTGTCCTTCTTGTTCTTCTTGTTCTTCTTCTTCTTCCGATGTTGACCCGACGCTCTCTCTGCCCGGAATGCCTGTGCCGCTCTGAGCTCGGACTTATATAGGGACAAGGGGACAGGGTCACATGCACATGTCACATGGTGACCCCGCCCCCTTGTGTTGTCACAGTCCCGGAGGATGCTGGGACTGTGACATCGCAAGGGGGCGGGGTCACCATGTGACATGAACATGTGACCCTGTCCCCCATGTCCCTATATAAGTCCGAGCGCAGATCGGCACAGGCATTCCGGGCAGAGAGAGCGACGGGTCAACATCGGAAGAAGAAGAAGAAGAACAAGAAGGACAAGAAGAAGGACAAGGCGCCGGCGGCGCGGAAGACGACGACCGCCGCAAGAACAGAAGAGACCCCCGGACGACGGCGGCGACGACGAAGGCGGTAGCCGGACACCCCCAGACGACGGCGGCGACGACGAAGACGGAAGAAGACCCCCGAAGGTGGAAGAGCTAGGTAAAAGAGCAGAAGTGTGGGTGTTTTTTTTTACTTTACATTTTACCCCTTAGGTGAATGGGTAGGGGTACAGACCCCATACTCATTCACATAGGGTGGGGGGCCGGGATCTGGGGCCCCCTTATTAAAGGGGGTTCCCAGAAGAAGGTAGCCGGACTCCCCTCGCTCTGTAAAAGAGCTTGGTAAATGACATGGAGTTGGGGGGAACCCCCACGACGTTTTTTCGGCGTGGGGATTCCCTTTAAATCCATGCCAGCTTGCGGAGCTAGCGCGGCGGCATTTACTTACTTTACATTTTACACCAGAGGTGAATGGGTAGGGGTACATCGTACCCCATACTCATTCACTTTTGGTGGGGGGCCGGGATCTGGGGGCAATCCAGCGGACCTAGCCGGAAAATAATATAATTAGGTGACTCTAGTTTACTACATTTCTCATAACCTGAGTTTTGTGCATATTCATATTTGAATTTCATCAGTAACATTTTATCATGGAATGTGGTTGACCCTTCCCCTATCTCCCAATGATTCTCTTTTTGACCTGATACGTGTGTCATGTATAGGTTGTGCGCCACATATGCATTTTATGTCACCCAAGTCCTCAGGGTGATATATACAGTTAGTTATGATCCATGTGGGTAGGAACACAATCAACGTGATCAAGAATAGGAGACACAAGGCCTTCCCAGAAGTCTGTGGTGAAATAAGCAAGGTCATCTTTTTCAGAGTCTTGACCACCTGCTTCACTCACTATTCGAGGATTTTTACTGCTTACTTCACCTCCTTTGTCTTTAATCTTCCTCTTCTTCACACGACTGGCATGAATCCAGACCTGTTGTCCCTCTACCAGAATAGATGTGCGGGTAACTGCGATCACTGTGGTTGGGGGTCCGAAGGGGTATTCCTGCTTCTTGGTGCAGTTCAATTGCTTGACCACCATGGTGCAAGCAACATTTCTTTCAATTTTATCCAAAGTTTTCTTACATATTCTTCCTGAATGAGATCAAGTTCCCCTCTTTCTAACATAAGTGGCTGTCTGGCCCATGGGGTGGGGAATGGCCTACCCATTAGGACTTCAAAAGGAGAGTATCCTGTTTCCTTAGAGGGCATTCTTACCTCAGCTAGAACTGCTGGGAGGACCTTCTCCCAATTGGTATACGTACCTCCAGTGGCCTTCCTGATCTTATCCTTAATGGTTCTGTTCATCCTTTCCACTATACCTGAACTTTGAGGGTGATTGGGTATGTGAAACTTCCAGTAAATTGTTAGTGTTTTTACTAGATCTGGGCAGACTTTGGCCACAAATGCAGGGCCATTGTCTGAGTTGATCTGAAGTGGGCATCCCCATCTGGGAATGATTTCTGTGTAAGAATGATCACTACTGTTTGTGCATCTTCCTTTGACGTGACAAACATTTCTATCTTGAGAACATGTCCACTATTACCAGTAGGTATTCTTGTCTCTTACCTAACTTAGGCATGTGTGTGAAATCAATTTGTAAATTAGTGAATGGTGTGGATGGATAGATTAGGTTTTCATGTTTTGCCTTGTGAGGGTTCCTGGGATTATTCTGGATGCATGGGATGCATCTGGAAATATATGCCTTCACTAAGAAGGGAAGAATAGGGATGTAAATATCATTGTCAAATAATTCACATGTTACCTGCCAGCCTCTGTGTCCTACACCATGTTATTGTACAATGAATAAAGGAGCACTTGCTATAGGAATACATGGTCTCCCCTCATGGCAGACAAGCTCATATTCTGAGCTTTTCTGCACACCTACTGCATTCCATTGTTGGATGTCTTTGTCTGTAGCATATGTTTGGAGATCATGCAATGTTTGATCTAGGAGTGGGATTTCAGGTGAGAGCAATGGCATTTGGATGTCTGCTGGCTGTGTGGATGCTGTCTCTCTTGCTGCTTTGTCAGCTAAAGCATTTCCCTTGGCTATGTCATCTTGCTGACCTCTATGTGCCTTACAGTGCAATATAGCAATGGATTTTGGTAGTTGTATGGCTTCTAACAGGCTTGTGACAAGTGTGGAATGTGAGATGGATTTACCATCTGCTGCTGTGTAGCCCCTTCTTTTCCATATAAGTCCAAAATCGTGTGCAACACTGAATGCGTACTTGGAGTCAGTGTAAATGTTTACATCCTGACAAAAAGCTGACAAGCTCTAGTAAGGGATATACGTTATGCCGCCTGTGCTGATTGGAATGGGACAGGATTTGCTTCCAGTATTTTATCAGGCAATTGGACAACAGCATACCCTGCATGGTATGTGTTATCATTTGGTCTTGAACAAGACCCATCCACAAAGACATTCTGTGCTCCAGGGAGAGCAGTTGAAGACATGTCTGGTCTGGGGGATGTGTCTTGGTGGATGAGGTCCATGCATTCATGTTGAGGCACTACTTCATCTTTCTCACCTTTCAAGCCTAGTAAAGCATTCAGGATTGGAGCTGGGCCAGAAGTGGAACAGGCATATTTTATCTCAAGATTTGGGTTAGAAAATAAAATTATTTCATAACTGGTCAGCCTTTGGCTGACATGTGATGGGTATGGATATTCTTTAGTAGAATGGATACATTGTGAGTGGTGGAATGTCCTAGAGTAAATTATGTAGCCATTTCCACAACCATCGCACAGGATGCCAGAGCTATGAGACACGCCAGCATGCCCTGTATTGGCATAGGCACAATCCTTGAAAAAAATTGCAAAAGGGCGGAGTTTGCCCCATGCTCCTGCACTAGGACCCCCACCATTGTTTTACATTGTCCCTGGCAGGTAATACAAGTCCAGGAGCTGTGACCATTGCATTTTTAAGATACACAAAAGCATTGTACATTTCATCATTCCATTTCACACAATCTGGCATGTCAGTACCTGTGGCTTGGCTCAGGAGATTATCGTAGTAGGAACAATCAGGTATCCATTGGCGGCAGTAACCAATCATAACAAGAAAGGATAGCATGTCCTTCTTAGTGAGTGGGCAGGGCAGACCCATGAGAGCCGTAGCTCTCTTGTGACTGATTTTCCTTTCTCCTGACACCATTGTAGCTTTTTCTTAATAACCTTGTGACCATTATCTGCTAACCAATGTAACAGATCTAAATCATCCTCCTTGCATGCAAACTGGCTTGGACTAAACAACAACAAATCATAGTAGGATGGAACCATGACGGGGTGTCCAGGACTGCAGGGTTGCCTGGAGGACCACTGAGTAGACTACAAGGGAATCTACATAACCATGGGGCATTCTACACCAGGTCATCTGGCAGTTTTTTTAAAAACAAAAAGTAAGGATTGACTGTGTCTCCTTAAAAAAAATGCATTCATTAAATCAATCCCAGAAAAATACTCTGCATCGGATGGTATGGAAGTAAGGATTGATGGCACATAAGGCACTATAGTTGCAATGGGCACCACCAGGTTATTTACAGCTCGAAGGTCTTAAACAAACCTATAACTCCCCTCCGGCTTTTTAACTGGGTTGATGGGTGTGTTGTAGGGCAATACAACTTCTTTTAGAATGCCTTTCTTTAAGAAATGTTCTACCATAGGGGCAATGCCTTCCTATTTTTCTTTTGACAATGGATACTGTTTGTGATAAATGGGTTGTGCCCATTATTTGAGCATAGCCTTGTATGGGGTACAGGAGAGCGCTCTCTGACCATACTTTGTCTGAATCACTGGGGAGTCCTGTGTCTGTCTCTTGCACTTCAGTATTCAACATTATGGGCCATATGGGGATCTTTTTAGAACAAGCAATCACAACTCCCTGTTTTTTTTAGGGTTCTGTATCTGGGCAGGGGCTTGACTATTTTGTTGTTGGTTGAAAGGTTCATATGGGCATTGATTTCTCCATTGACCCTCCTGTCCGCAGTTGAAACAACTGGTTTTGAAAATCCTCTTCCTCTATTCCTTCCTCTGCCTCTTCCCCACTGCCCACTATTACCCTGGGGAAGCATTTGCTGTGCCCCTCCTTGTTAATGGGCACTTACTGTTTTTTCCTTTGCTATATCAAAACATCCTGCAGCATCCTTTTCTGTTAATGTTTTCTGAAAAACATCCAAAGTACTTGTTGGCCATTCAGAGATCATTTGCCTGACCATTAAGCCCATCTGTGGTTTCAGGTTAGAGATGTAAGTCTGAATCATCAGACTAGTCATATCTGCCTGTAAAGATAACCCAGCCTCTTGAGTCCAGGTATCCACGAATCTCTTCCAAAAATCCAATACTCATTTGTTTACACGCTATAGCAGTGGGGAGGGAAAACTTATTTTTAAAAGCACTTGTCATTTCTTTCTCAATTCTTTAAGTAGGTAAAACATGTAGTTGGCATATACACTCATTAGCATTTCATTACCCTATCCTTTACCAAGTTTAGGACATATGACCCATTGTACCACATAATATGTGTTTCCAATCTATTTTATAATCACACTTTTGTTCCCAGCACTCATGGTAATTTTTGACCATTACCTTTTGGAATTTCCTTCCTTGGAAACCATCTTTGTTGAGTACTGGTCTGTCATAACCACCTCAGCTCCCACCAGTGATACCCCTAAGGGTTTTCTGACTTATGTTGGCACATTGCTACTGCATAGACACAGACAATGTAAGTACTTTTGAGAGTGGTGTTGGGGGGTTTATCCTAGGCAAGATTACCTCTAATAACTTTATTTTATTTTAATCTCTTTCCATGACAGGGTCAGACCTTACAGATATTCTTGTTACTATTATACTACAGCAGTCAGTTTTCAATGTGCATGCTCCTGAAGAGTGGATGAATCTACAAAATGCATAGAGCTATTATATGCCATGTTTTTATGCCAACTATATGTTTTACCTACTTAATGATCACCTGTAATATGTGATTTGTATTATTAGTGGTTAATTGTCATTGCTGTATGTTTACCCACTGAAACGAAATATATTGGTTTTCTTGGTGTACTCATGATTACCCTAATGTAACTTATCACTGATTTCCAATAAATTTAAACATTTTACACCTGCCTGATTCATTTAAAGTCCCAACCCCCAGTCCTCCTGTTTGTTTCATTCAATGTTAAGCCCATAATCTGCTGCTTTGGTGCCACTGTCTTGTATTACAACTATGGACATGAACCCAGTTCCAAGCAGTTGTGTGTTATTCCATCAATAATCAGGTGCATGTCTTCTTGTGTGTAAGATCTATATTTCCTTTTGTGAGACTGGGATAGATTTTGTTTGTGTATGGTAGAGGGTTAAATGGAAGGAGGGGGCAGTTGGGTCTGGTCTATGTTTATCTGCTTCTTCCCTGTGCTTTCTCTCATAATCCTCCCCACCTAAACATTTGTTGGGTTTCTTTTGTTCTTATTATCCCTCTGGAACCAATACGGGGCATATTTTAACCAGTTCTCCCCTCCCTGTCTCATATAAGTCATGTCCCATTGTGGGTCCCCGGAGTACCAGGGAAATGCCTTTTTTTTATTATCTCCTAGACATAATCCTTTTACCATGTCCATGTGAAACTCATCATTATCACCATTCCAGGGAAAGGAGCTATGCATAGTTTCAGTCCACCCCAGAAGATTTGATATCCTGGGGGACTATGAATTCACAATCCATACCACAAACCCTAGCTACATAATCTTTACATGGTCCCCCAGGGTTGGGATGAGGGGAAGGAAGTTTTTACTATCTTTTTGACCCATATTGACAGTGGGGAACGACTGTCTTACCTTACAGTCGTCTGATCCACACAACAAATCATCTTACAATCATACGTCTAAGCGAAAGAAAGAATAAGCAGAACATTTTGGGTCACAGTGGATTTACCTCATAGACTATTCTCCTTCCCATAAGGAGAAAACAGTACTGTTTAAATATTTGTGTCCTCCCAAAGGACTTTCTTAAGTCTGCCAAATACCTTTTTCTATATTTGTATCCTCCCAAAGGACTTTTAGGTCTGCCAAAGACCTTTTTCTATATTAGTCTATGTAGGCATGGTCCGTATCCTTTCTATTTAATTTAATAGACATGTGCACACTGAAATATTTTGTTTCAGAATTTGTTTTCGTCCGAAAAAATGTTTTATTTAGTTACTCCCGAAATTCGTTTTTATTTATTTAGTTTCTCGTTAAAAATTGCATTCGTCCAAAAATCCAAATGAATTAAGGTCAAATCTGTCATTGAAGGCTTATGGTGTCTGTCGAATGTTCAAAGAAGATTCGACGGAGCAGCTAAACTGTATGACTCTGTATAGTTTAGCTGCAATTCCACCCAATTCCAGCAGCAATTCTCTCTACGTCAAATCTTTTCTTTCTACGTCGAATCTTCTCTCTACGTCAAATCTTTTCTCTCTACGTCGAATCTTTCCTCTCTACGTCAAATCTTTCCTCTCTACGTCAAATCTTTTCTCTATGTAGAATAATTTTGGACTAATAGAGTTAAGGTTAGGCACATTATCTCCTATCTATATCGAACTTTTGTCACAACGAAAACGAAAATAAAGCATTTGTTTATGTCGGATCTTTTGTTTTTCGGATTCTGCACTTTCGTTATCGTTTGTTAAAACTATAAAGAAAATACCTGAAATTCGGATGAAAACAAATGCACATGTCTACAATTTAAACATGACTAAAGCTTTATCAGAGCCACGGCAAGGAAATAATTAGTCATAATTAGACAAAAATTCACTTACCGGGGAAAAACTGCTTTAACCAGGACGAGCCCCCATCTGAAAGGATAGCATACTGGACAGCCGACCACCCTCCCTTGGTAATCCACAGCGACCCCGTCAGAATTCTGGAGACCCCAATGACACACACACAACAGGCAGCTTTTGTGTGCAAAGTGAGTCTAAAATCTTTATTCAGGATTGATAGCAATATATGCAAGTAACACCACAAGAGTAAAGGGTAAACTCGCTCCTAAGTTTCTAAGGGTTAACCAGGCTTCTACAGAGATATTTTATTTCATCATTAGTTTTAGGCAGCTGAAAGGAATTTATAAAGATAGCTTATCTGCATAGACTACTGAGAATCGGCCTAAACACAATGAGTCATACATGCATACAGTGAAAGTTTTAATTAAATGGGAATAAAAATAATTATTGCACTTTCCCTAAATCTAAAGAAGGAGGCAGCTACACTAGAATGTGACAAGAATTCAAAAAGTAATAAGGGTGAATGTGTAGCGCTAAGTAGTCAAAAACAGTGAAATATGCATAAATCACTAAATAAAAAACACCCAAAGAGGGAAATGGTGAAACAATTATTGGAAAAAATGAGTCCACACGTGAAACCAATAAAGTGCAAAGGTCCATCATGCCAAGTTCCTTTGAAAACTGTGCGCAAGTTTACCTAGAAGACTTGATGCTGTTTTGAAGGCAAATGTGAATGTGGACACACAAAATATTTATTTGATTTGGATTTCTCTTCAGTTCATTTACTTTCCGTTTTGTTAATTGATAAAAAAATAAACTATTAACGCTTCTATTTCTGAAAACATTCTTAATTTACATAATTTTTTCACTCCTGCCTCAAACTTTGCACAGTAGTGTATGTACAGTACATATCTGCATACTCCTTAGTGCAAGTTGTATGATGCTTCTAAGGTTACATTTTACCCCTAAATAAGTGATCGAAGTTGAGGCACAACAGAGAAAAGAGTCAGGCAGTCGCTATTTGGCCAAGGGATAGCGCAAAACAGAAACTGTTGTTTTGCTCACAAAACAGTTTGGAGTCATTCAGAAACCCAGCCATTGCTAACCACTGGGGCAGATAATAACCAGCCCAAGTGTCTTGCTTGAAACAAAATACAGGTAGGATGCATCTGAAATTAATTAGGATAATTCACACACCACCAAAAGAGTCTTTGCCATGTCATATCATCCTTTCCAGAGTGTGGCTGAAGCTTTTTGTTGCATTTGCCTGGCAGTCAAAAGAGATTCCTCTGCGAGTTCATGGAACGTTCCAGCACATACTTGGAAAATATTGCTCACATCCCATCCTAACACAGAGCTTTGGGAATTCTAACATTTGCAGGTAAATCCACTAATAGATGCAAAAACTTAATTTTAAACATATTACATGAAACATATGGATAATATAATTAATGTTTTGGTTACCTATACACATTTTTGTAATGGTTTTGTATGAAATATCACAACCTCTCCTCAGATTTCTCAGTAGGGTTCTTCAGCTTTTAGTTACTCCTCTGTTGGCATTGTTACAGAAACATTCACAGATATGGTTCATTTTGCCAGAGGAATGTAAGTGATTGCACTTTTAGAAGCAGTTGAAGCTCCCAGAGGAAATCTACATTTACACAGGGATAACATACTCAAATCCATCGAGAGTGCACTGCTTATAATTGAAATCAAGGGTCAAGATTCTTGTAGCAGCAATCTCAACTGTTGCACACTGTCTGAGAAAGGTATAGGTTTTCTATGTTCTAGAGATATGTGTACATGCTAGAGTTCTGTAGTTTCATGTCCTTTAGACAACTTTCATTTACTGTTTGTACCTGAACTGCTGCAATGTTAACTTAAAATTGAGCATTACATTTCCTGATATTCTGAGTTGCTCTCCATATTGTTTGTGTCCTTTATGAGGAACTGTTTTCTTTCAGTTGCCTTGGATATGATGACATAAATCTGCTCTTCATAATGTTGTGCTCAGTATTCAAAGTTGAGTTTATGTCTTATTCCATTGAAATGTCCATTGAGATTAGATAAAAGCCTTGGTGGGAAGCACAGGAGGTGGTCAGTGCAATGCAACAACGACTACAAAAAGTTGTCAGTGAGGAAATGCATAGCAATAAATAAATGATGCAGAAGGGCAAAGGTGATAGAGCCTATTATTACTTACAAAAATATACAACAGAAATAAAATCAGCTGCTGTTTCCAAAATTTCCAAACTACAAAAAATATTTTCAACCAGAAGAAATTGAGTTCCTTTCAATTGAAATGCATCACAAAGGATCACAATGTATATGGCTAGATATCATAAACAATAAAACTATAAGCTTCAGACTTTTTGTTTTTACAACTATACAGAGGAAGAAATAAACACATGGTTGAAAGTTATATATTTTAAATCACTTTTTTTTACCTCAGTACTTTCAATAAAATTTTACGTGTTCTTGTCGGAAATTTCTTTTTCTATAAAGAGTAAGGTAAATGTTTTAACACGGAGTAGATGAGCAGAAAAACAAAATTACAAGCTTTGAAAAAAGGTATAGGATCAGGATAAGGGAACATAGGTAGTTAAAGCTGACGTTTAGAGGTTTTTAAATAATTTTTTTCATCAGCACTAGGGATGGTAGTTATAGTACATAAACGATGAGTGTCCCGTGTGCTTGTGGCTGCACTTTTCCTGAATATCTTCCACCCCCTGCCTCCCAGATACTGGAGCAGGGGGGCAGAATGGCAGGTATAGTCATCACTTTTGATGAGTGCCTGTCACAGGTGAAGTTGCTGATATTTCCCCTACAGCACTGGAAAGGTCACAGTTTCATGGGGTTAATAGGAGGTCTTTACCTTTAACAGGTACTTGTCAAAAGTTCTCACTATCCCTATCCTCCCCCCCCTCGCTTCATTCATAGAAGCCGTGTTATCACTTCCCGCAATGGAAATCTCCCTATGAATGGACGGATGAATGAAATGTCCGCATCTTCCATTCATGCATCTTTCTTTCATTCATTCATGCTTTTCATTGCTAGATGATAGTACATCTTCTATCATTGGAGGAAAGGGTGTGCATAGTTGTCACTTTTGACAAGTGCCTGTCACAGATGAAGTCCTTGTTTTCACTACTGCATTAAAATAACATCACCATTATCCAGGGGGTAGAAGATGAAAGATTTAAAAGACAAGCCACCAGCACACTCGACAATACCGCAATTGCTACTTGTAATTACAATCCATGTTGCTAGTTTAAAAAAAATCAGCTTCAACTTTAAGACCATCAATGTTTAGTTACCATGTACATATTCTAGCCAAGGTATCCAGGTTCCAAGAAATATTGCATTGGTCTCTCTTATAAAGCTTATGAGATAATGCTGAGGGAATTTAGCCTTACCAGTTTTTTAACTAAATCAAAACACAACAAACAAAGGGTGTTATTTAATAAAGGCACATCCACTTTGCACTTGAAAGTGCACTTGGAAGTGCAGTCGCTGCAGATCTGAGGGGAACATGCTAGGAAAATAAAAAACAGCATTTTAGCTGGCACATGATTAGATGATAAAATCAGCAGAGCTTCCCCTCATTTCAGAGCTTCCCCTCATATCTGCAGCGTTCTACAGTGACTGCACTTCCAAGTGCACTTGCAGTGCACTTGTAGTGCAAAGTGGATTTGCCTTTAGTAAATAACCCCCAAAGTGTCATTAATCCATATCAGCCAACCAGATTGTTGCTCTCATCTAACCACATTTAAGGTATAGCTAGTAGTAGTTAGTCACATTCAGCTGGACTTTTTTTGTAGAATTGAAGATGTTTCATGATTTATCAAAGTTACTGTATTTATATATCGTGGGTGTGTGTTATACACTGATCCCTGCTGTCTCTGAGGGAAGAGGAGTGAACACCACTGAATTACATAGAGCCGCAATCTGCTGTGTACCCGGCGCTCCGTCACTCACAGCCACGCCTCCAGCGTGGCTGTGAGTCTCGGAGCTCCGGGTACACAAGAGATTGCGGCTCTGTGTAATTCAGCGGTGCTTGCTCCTCCTCTTCTCTCGGAGACAGCAGGGATAATCCAACACTGGCAAGGCTGCAATGATGGGAAAGGTGGGGCAGCAGATGGACACTGAACAGGCGGCATTGTTGGTCAATTTAATGGCTGCAGGTGGGCACTGCCCAGGGTGCATTGATGGGAAATTTAGAGGCTGCAGATGGGTACTGAGCAGGGTGCATTGATGAGCTGTGACCCTAATTTTGCTTCAAAGTTCTTTATTTAAAATTTATTTTTTTCCTTAAACTTCCCTTCTAAAATTGGGGTGCTTGTTATATGCCTGTGTGTGTTATACACCGATAAATACAGTACTTTTTCAGTGTCAAGGACATGCCCCAGCGTTTGTAGCCATGCAAGTAACTCAGTCACCTTTTTTTTAACCCCTTCCTTCCCCCTTTAAGAGTTCTAAAAGCCAAAAAAAAGAAGAAAAAAAAAAAGAGTTCTAAAAGCCGACATTTCGGGTCATGTGACGGTAATTGGCTTTTACATCGGTCACATGATCAGAAAGCTCCTGATCGCAAGTATGCATGCTACTGTTCTCAGTTTCTTAGAACTGAGATTTTAAAACTTTTTCGGACCGTTGAATGTGATTGGAAAAGCAGATAGCGGGGATGTTACCCAGCAACACTCCAGGAAACACACTAATACTACCCTCCTACTGAGCCTGTAGGTGTGATGTATGCTTGCAGAATGCACATTTTTATTTCAATGTTTTTATTGAAAGTAAGAAAATACAAACGGTAGAAAATGTCACATAAAAGGACATATAGATTTCTCAGGTATACATAGCAATAAGAACACTGGTACGTTAATTATGCTTGAAAGAACAATCTAAAAAAAATCATCAACTATAGATCACTTAACCACTTGCTTACTGGCCACTTAAACCCCCTTCCTGCCCAGACCAATTTTCAGCTTTCAGCACTGTCACACTTGAATGACAATTGTGCGGTCATACAACACTGTACCCAAATGAAAATGTTATAATTTTTTCCCACAAATAGATCTTTCTTTTGTTGGTATTTAATCACTGCTGGTTTTTTTTATGTTAAAAAAAATGAAAAAAAAAAATAAAAAAAATAAAAATGTTTTCTAATTTTGCAAACAGGTAATTTTTCTTCTTCATTGATGTACGCTAATGAGGCTGCACTGATGGGCACTGATGGGCACTGATGAGGCAGTGCTGGTGGGCACTGAAAGGTGGCACTGAGAGGTGGCGCTGAGAGGTGGCACTGATGGACACTGATCGGCGGCATTGAAGGGCATTGATAGGTGGCACTGAAGGGCACTGATAGGTGGCACTGATAGGTGGCGTGCGGAAACCCGGCAAAGTAGGTCCGCACTGTAGCCGTCATTCATCTATAGCGTTGATGCGAAGAAGTTAATAGCAAAGAGTCATTACCCTAAAGCCCCATACACACGGTCGACAATCCGCGGACCAGGTCCGTCGGACCATGTCCGTCATACTTTGTCCGATGTTGGTTTTGCGTACACACGGTCGGACAAAGTTGTCAGAAAATCCGATCATTCTGAACGTGGTGACGTTTGTTGCCTACGACGGGACTACGTAGAGGCTAGTAGCCAATAGCTTTGGTCTTGTAATGTGATCTGAGCATGCGTGGCACTTTGTCCGGTCGGACAACCGTACACACGATCGGATTTGGTGTGATCGGACCGTGTTGACGGCAAATCTTTCCAGCAGGAGATAAGACTTTGTCCGTCGGACAAACCGACGTACACTGTCCGATGGTGCATACACACGGTCTGATTTTTCAACAACATTGTCCGATCGGACAGAATCCATGAAAAAGTCCGACCGTGTGTATGGGGCTTAAGATGTAAGAACAGTGAACAGACATCAATGCAAAGGTTGGTAAACACAAACTAGGTCCATATTGAACCAAGTAGCATCAAAATGTATAACGTGCTGTGGGGAATGCATTGTAAATAGCCATTTGTATCAGTTGTCGATATTTTTAACTGATTTATGAGAAATGTCCCCATTCATGTGTAATAATATCTCTCACCCACAGATAGTGTAGTACATCATGTTTTTAACCACTTCAGCCCCGGAAGGATTTGCCCCCTTCCTGACCAGGCCATTTTTCTGCGATACAGCACTGCATCTCTTTAACTGACAAATGCACAGTCATGCCACTTTGTACCCAAACAAAATTTATGTACTTTTCCCCCCAAAAATAGAGATTTCTTTTGGTGGTATTTGATCACCTCTGCAGTTTGATTTTTTTGTGCTATAAACAAAAAAACAGCAACAATTTTGAAAAAAAAAACACAATATTTTGTACTTTTTGCTATAATAAATATCCCAATTTTTTAAAAAATAATATTTTTTTCCTCAATTTAGGCCGATATGTATTCTTCTACATTTTTGGTAAAAAATAAGCGTACATTGATTGGTTTGCGCAAAAGTTACAGAATAGGGGAAATATTTATGTAATTTTTATTATTATTTTTATTTACTAGTAATGGCAGCGTTCTGCGATTTTTATCAGGACTGCGGCATTGCGGTGGACAGATTTTATACAGTGATCAGACCTAAAAATAGCCATTCATTACTGTATAGATGTCATTGACAGGGAAGGGGTTAACGCTAGGGGGCGATCAAGGGGTTAACTGTTTTCCCTAGGTGTGTTCTAACTGTAGGGGGAATGAGACTGACTAGGGGAGGAGACTGATCGGTGTGTAAATGCTTAGTATGAACACACGATCTGTCTCCTCTCCCCTGAGAGAACCAGGATTTCTGTGTTTACACACACACAGATCCCGGTTCTCGCTCTGTCACGAGCGATCGCTGGTGCTCTGGTCACACGCGGTGGGTGTGTGCATGTGCCTGCTGTGACATCTTAAAGGAGCGATGTACAGCTATGGCAATTTGCACAGCCGTGCCAACCTGCCACAGTATAACTGCCGCGGCTGGTCGGATAGTGGTTAAAAATGTCTGCCGCATATTCAATTGACCATGTGGTTTTGGGGGGAGGGGGGAACTGCACCCATGTCTTGCTGACATCACTCACAAAACGACCTGTGAGTGGTCAAAAGGAATGATTACATCCTGCAAGTGGTCTCTGGTATGTAGGACTATAATAGAGTCACCAGCATGGGGGAGGAGAATTTTGTTTTGGAGCTGTGGAAGGAAAGCATGCAGCAAAAGCTCCCCATTGTCCTGTTCCAGTGTAAGCTGTTGCCAGAGTTAATTATTTGACCTTTCTTTGGGATATTGGGAATAGAAGTGTATGTTTAAGTCTTGTTATTTGGTGTAATGTTAATGGTAACTTGTATGTGTAAGAAACTTTATGTATTTTGATGTCCAGTAAAGTTTTGTTTTATGCTTTTTATCAAAACTGCCCTTGGTGTGTCTGTTCATTTTAAATATTCACTAGATATTTGAGTGACTGTCCAGTATACCTTCATTATATATTTTGTTGTTCCCACATTTAATCCACCATTTCACACTACAGGGTAGTAGGAAGGGAAGGTAGTGGAGGAAGAGGGACCTTGGGTAGGAGGTTATAGGGAATCCAACTAGTCAAATTCCTGAGACTAAAACCACAATAATGGCGAAGCAACAATATTTGAGTCACCAAAGAACAAAAAGGGGAGAAAAAAGAAACAGAATGCACATTTCTTTACAAGAATTTTAATTGAATGTATCAAATATAAGGTGAACATACATAGGCATGTTATATATTTTCCAAGGAAGCAATCAATTTAAATGTGAAAAGAACAAAAAACAAAACAAAGCAAGACACAGTGTCAACAAGAGATAGTACAGTTAACCATTTGAAACATAGAATATTGGGTTGGTGCAGTAAACTCCATATAAAGAAAGAGTTATTTTGAGCTACTAATACAGAAGCATAGGGGCAAGTAAGTAAAGAGAGAACAAAGCCTTATAGTGAGGATTGGGCATTGCAGTTGTACCACATGAACCAGGAGGACCAGTCATTTTCAGTTTTTATAACGGTTCCTTCAGCAGAGGAAAGCATGCGTTCATAAATAACTTGGGTGTGGGTTAGTGCTATTACTACTTTAAGGGAGTGCGGATCAGGGGATTTCCATTGTCTGATTAAGGAAATTCTGGCCACAGGTAAAACACGAATAACTGACTTAAAGTGGTTGTATACCCATTAAATTTTTTTTTTTTGGGTTATCTACCTGCAAGACAAAGTCATAATGAGCTAGTATGACTAGCATACTAGCTCATTATGCATCACTTACCTTAGATCGGGGCCCCCGACACCGTGTTCTTCTCCCCCTCTGGCCGCATCCATATCCAAACAGATACCCTTCCGGGTATCGCCGCTCCGGCCAATCACAGCGCCGATGCGGCGCTGTGATTGGCCAGAGCGGCGAGGACGTCGCTCTGCGCATGCGCGCGGGACACTTCAACTGCGGTGAGCCACAGTTGAAGATGGGGATTAACCCTGTAAATGCACCGTTGTCTACGGCGCGCATGTGCCTTAGACAACGTTGTAAAATGTTCTTTTCAAATATCTCCTAAACCGTGCAGGTTTAGGAGATATTTCTTGTACCTACAGGTAAGCCTTAATCTAGGCTTACCTGTAGGTGCAAGTTTAATTTTAGGGCATACAACCACTTTAAATAGATGGCGTGGATTGTTCTCTATATCAAGATTCAGGCGTGCTAAGTGGGGGGTTAGGGAGCAGGGCATAAGTAGAATTTCGTTGAGCATGTGGGAGACTGCAGACCAATAGTAAGTTAATTTAGGGCAGTCGCTCAAGCATTTAGATGAAGTTGAGGATGCATGCATGGATTCGAGTTGGGGTTAAATACCCTTGCAAAGTGATATTATGAGATAATTCCCATAGGCTGGTGGAGCGGGTAGACTTAAAAAGTGGTGCCTATGGCTGCTAACCATTGAGATAAAGGTTTGGCCCAGGTCGACTTTGCATTTGGTCATAGAAGGCAGTTTTTGAAAATAGATTATAAAACAGTGTGATACCTTTCCCCCCTAGTTGTGCAGTTGGATAGATATTGTCTGGCCAATATAGGAAGTGTATTAAATAGGTGGGCATTATGTAACAGACAGTGGGTTATCTGCAAGTAATATAGTATTCTGAAGTGGGTGAGGCAAATTCAGCCTGAAACCTGGTAAAAGGTTTAAGTAGATCGTGCATATATACAGTATCTCACAAAAGTAAGTACATCCCTCACATTTTTGCAATTTTTTTATTATATCTTTTCATGTGACAACACTGAAGAAATTACACTTTGCTACAATGTAAAGTAGCGAGTGTACAGCTTTTATAACAGTGTAAATTTGTTACCCCCTCAAAATAACTCAACACACAGCCATTAATGTCTAAACCGCTGGCAACAAAAGTGAGTACAACCCTAAGTGAAAATGTCCAAATTGGGCCCAAAGTGTCAATATTTTGTGTGGCCACCATTATTTTCCAGCACTGCCTTAACCCTCTTGGGTATGGAGTTCACCAGAGCTTTACAGGTTGCCACTGGAGTCCTCTTTTACTCCTCCATGATGACATCACAGAGCTGGTGGATGTTAGATACCTTGTGCCAGTGGCGTAGCATGGGGGTGCGGAGGGGTCCGTGGCCCCGGGCGCAATATTTAGGGGGGCGAATTTCTGCTCCAGTGTGTGTCACTACTGGCTGCCTCCGTAATTAAAATTTCCTGTGTCCCCCGCACTGTGGCCACTATATTCAGTGTCTAGTGCCCTGTGACTGGGCGTATGGGGGTCATGTGCAGTGGAGGGGCTGGCCTGTCCGTGATCGCGGTTGCTCCTGGAGTCCCGCCTCCACACATGATCCCATACGCCCAATCACAGGGCGCCGGACACTGAACATGGTGGCCACAGCGCGGGGGACACAAGCAATGTAAATAGTGAGCCGCCACTCTCTACTCCTCCTCTTCCTCTCCTCCGGACCGATGCAGCACAAAAAAACAAGGTGAGAGTAATGTTGCTGGCCCCGGGGGGATGGACGCGGTCTGGAGAGAGGGAGCAGTGAGAGAGAGAGGGAAATATACACATATCTTAAAATGAATGCTGGGTGGGGTGGTTTCTAGAAGGGGGCATTTATAAAGTTGGAGTTTCCTTTATTTCCTGCTAGTTGCACACTTCCTTTCCTAGGATGAAAATGCTCAATGTATTGTATCTATAGAGGAGCAGCGTTGTCACCCTAGACTGCTCACACCTGATTTAAACTGCAGAGCACCCCTCTCCTCAACTCCATACAGGGGGATGTTTTCTGTAGTTCGCAGAAGGAACTGGGCTAGATTGAGTGCAAGTGCAAGTGAAAAGATAACTAGATTTCTGTATCACAGATGTAACAAAATGTTTTCAATTGTATATTTAACCACCTGCTTACTGTGCACTTAAACCCCCCTCCTGCCCAGACCAATTTTCAGCTTTCGGCGCTGATGCACTTTGAATGACAATTGCACGGTCATACAACACTGTACCCAAATTACATTTTTTTTTTTTTTTTTTCCCACAAATAGAGCTTTCTTTTGGTGGTATTTAATCACAGCTGCTAAACAAACAAAAATTTCGGAAGATAAAAAAATAAAAAAATCATGTTTAATAGTTTGTAATAAAATTTTGCAAACAGGTAATTTTTCTGCTTCATTGATATGCGCTGATGAGGCGGCACTGGTGGGCACTGATAGGCTGCACTGGTGGGCACAGATAAGGTGGCACTGGTGGGGACAGATAAGTCAGTACTGATAGGCACAGAAAAGATGGCACTGATGGGCACGCATGAGTGGCACAGATGGGTGGCATGCATGGATGGCATGCATGGGTGGCACAGATGGGTGGCACAGATGGGTGGACACAGATGGGCACTGATAGATGGCACTGATAGGTGGCACTGATGGGCACTGATAGGTGGCACTGATGGGCACTGGTAGGGGACACTGATGTGCCACACTGTAAAGGCACATTGTGGGCACTGTGGGCCCTGACAGATGGCACTGTGGGCACTGACAGATGGCACTGCGTGCACTGACAGGTGGAGCTAGTTGGCACTGGTAGGCGGCACTTTTATAGGGCACAGGTGGACACCATGGACCCTGGGCACATTGCAGTGAGAGGGACTAATGTTCCTCTCACTGCTGCCGGTGATCGGCTTTTTTTTTCTCCTCGTGCTGTCAGCGTGAGGAGGAAAAAAAGCAGATTACCGGCTCTGTTATTATCACATAATCAGCTGTCATTGGCTAGTCTCTCGGACTCGCTGATCACAGAGTGCGTCTATGGGTGGTAATACAGACACCTACTACACTGAATTGAGTGTAAACCTTCATGCACGACCTGCATGCATAATAGCTGACATCAAAGCAGAAGGTCTGCTGCGTATGTGCTTGCGATGGAATTCTTCTCCATATATGGATTATATATCGCTCTATGCCTGCTGAGAACTATTGAACTTGCAAAAAAAAAAAATCGGACTTTTTTATTATCACTTTAATTGCAGTAGGTCTATATTTCTACCAATATGATTGCTTGCCACTGATAAGCTTCAAGCCGTGGAGACTACTGGGACCAGGGCTTTTTTCAGCGGGAACGTGGGGGAACACAGTTCCGGCACCTCCACAACTAAATGTTTTTTTTGGCAAGGATTGCTGGGGTGTGCTGGAGGGTCTATTGATGTTGGCTGTTGGGGATCTGCTGTCCTTGTTGGGAGTCTATTTGTGTGTGGGGGGTCTATTGTTATTGGGCAGGTCTATTGTTGCTGGCAGGGGGTCTACTGTTGCTGGGAAAGATCTACTATTGAGGGAGTCTACTGTTTATGGTTGCTGGAGGATCTGTTGTTGCTGGTGGGGTCTATTGTTTTTGGGGTGGTATTTTGTTGCGGGGGGCATTGTTGCTGTGAAGGAAGGTATGTTGTTGTGTGGGGGATCTATTGTTGCTGGAGGGTCTACTGTTGCTGGGGTGGGGTCTATCAAATTCCATACAAATTACTTAGTAGCACAAAATGATACTTGGTTTTGTATTCTCTAAAAGGGATGATTTTGGGAAGTGGGTAGGGATTGCAGCCAAGACACAGTGCTCAGAGGTGGGTAGGGGGCAAAGGTGAAGGGTGACTCAGAAGGAAGGAGTTCCTGCACCTCTTCTCTGAGAAAAAAAGCTCTGGCTGGGACTATTAAACTAATAGATGTTTAATTAATTTATACATGTGAAATTATCTGCTTTAACTCCAGTGGAGAATCATTGATTTACTATATGGTCTCTGATTACCTTATCCAGTAGGGATGAGCCCAATGTTCGAGTCGACCGGAAATTTCAACTCGAACAACGGGTGTTCGCCTGTTTAGCAAATACAGAACATTATGAGGTGTCCGCTGCACATTCAAGCGCCGTGGAACGCCCTTCAGTTCTGGTATGGATTTTAAGGAAACGCACGCCAACATTTTAAGAAAAACGGCGTGGGGGTCCCCCCAAAATCCATACCAGACCCTTATCTGAGCATGCAACCTGGTAGGCTGCAGTAAAAGGGGGATGAGAAAGCGCCCCCCCTTCTGGAACCGTACCATGCCACATGCCCTCAACAAGTACCTCATCCCCGCAACCCTTGCCTGGTGGTTGTGGGGGTCTGTGGGTGGGGGCTTATCGGAAACTAGAAGCCCCCCTTTAATAAGGGGGCCCCCATATTCGGCCCCTCCCCTATGTGAATGAGTATCGGTACATTGTACCCCTACCCATTCACCAAAAAAAGTCAAAAAATGTAAAATTACAGGAGACAATTATTTTATTAAAAAAGTGTCTCGCATGTCCATCCATCTTCAATCACGGCGCAGACAGACCCAAAACCCCCCCAAAAAACGGAAAAGCTCTGCCTCAATGGGAGGCGTCCCTGCAACTGCTGTCTTTTTGCTTTGAAAGCTCTTCTATAGGCAAGGGAGGGGCCACCTAGTGACGTAAACGGGTGACCCGGCCCCCCTCTGATGTCACAGGGGGCTAGTCACTCTGCTACATCACCAGGTGGCCCTGCCCTTGCCAATATAACTACCAAAGCGAAAAGGCGACAGTCGCGAGTCTCTGGACTGTTGGACAACATGATTGACGATGTATTTACATTGCGGGACACTTTTTAAAAATTTTTTAATAAAAGAATTTTCAAAAACTGTCTGCTGTCGTTTGTACTTTGACACTTTTTTGGTGAATGGGTAGGGGTACAATGTACCCCTACCCATTCACACGGGGGGTGGGTTCTGGGGGCCTGGTTTGGTTCAGGAGGGGGGCGTTCTCTCATTCCCCCCCTTTTCCTGTGGCCTGCCAGGTTGCATGCTCATATAAGGGTCTGGTATGGATTTTGGGGGGACCCCCATGCCATTTTTTTTTTACATTTTGGCGCGTGTTCCCTTAAAATCTATACCAGACCTGGAGGGCATTCTGTGGTGCTTGGATTTGCCACAAACACTCTATAATGTTCGTTATTCACCGAATGGGTGAACACCCGATGTTCGAGTCGAACTTACGTTCATCCCTACTGAATAAGTTAATCAGAGACCATATAGTAAATCCAATCACCCTCCCCATGTTAAGGGCATGTGGCCTGGTACAGTTTAGGAGGGGGGGAAACTCATCCCCCCCTTTTCCTGCGGCCTGCCAGGTTGCATGCTTGGATAATGGTCTGGTACAGATTTTTCTTTACATTTTGGCACAAGGTGACCTGAAGGGCATGGTATGGATTTTGAGGGGGGGGGGGGGACCCCCACGCCATTTTTTTTTTAAAATTTGGCATGGAGTTCCCCTTAATATCCATACCAGACCCGTTTTTTTCAATAATTTTTTATGTATATTGCCGGGATCCAGCAATATACATTACAGCCTCAAGCAGTTTTAAATAACATTTTTTCCTTTAGAAATATCATTTTGCTGCAGTACTGTTATAAACATGGGAAATATGCACTACTTTACAGGCAGACTAAGTGGACCCCCAGGCAAGATATTTAAAGGAATATTTAATTTCTATTGATTCACTTTAAGCATTATTAAAATCATTGCTCTAGAAAAAAAATGAGTCCCCATACACTTTTTATGGCAATAACTTGCATATAAGCCTTTAAAATTAGCACTTTTTCATGTTTGTGTCCCATAGACTTTAACAGTGTTCGCGTGATTGCACACATTTTTTGCCTGTTCGCAGTGTGCGAACCACCAAACTGGGGGTGTTTGTCTTATCCTTATTATCCAGTAGTTAGTCCTTGCTACGGGTAAATAGAGAGCATAGAGGTCACCTGTGAGGTGAATGGCTGTGGAATAGCTGACACCCCAGGAGTTGCCTAGGACCCACTTCGACCCAGCTTATTGCTTTATTGCTTTGCTCAGCTGCTTTATCTTCTGTTATGCTAGTGGATGTGAGCATGTCAGTGGTCCCGGGCATGTGTTTTTAATGACAACATTGTCACTTTTTAATAAGTAGTGCTGTGCAATTCATCTATAGTGTGTTGTGATTTTCATATATATGTTTTTTCATAATTTTTCTAATAAAGTTTATTAAGAAGGAAACTGCTGGTTTGGTAGATTCACTTTTTGGGTCCTTTCCCCTTGTTTTGTTTACTTTTAACTACTGTCCCTTTCATAGCATACTTTTTTTTGTTACTGCAAGGCATTCTATAAAAAAATATATATATATATTTTGATTTAGAGTGTAGTTTTTCCAAGGTTGTCAATTGTTGTGGGGGTATATTGTTTTTTATTTTATGTTGCTAGAGCCTTTATTTTAGGTTAAACAGGTTTTTTTTTCTTCTTCTTCCTGCAAGTCTTTGGGGCTTTTGTTTCAGGGGTGGTATTTTTGGGGGTTTCATTTATTGTGTGTTTTCTTATTCTATGTGGATAATTTTGTTTATAAAGTCCCATCCTGAATGAATAAATTGGGCCTAGGCTTGCTATTTTAAGTTATCCTGCTGCTGGCCAATAATACACCGTTGTACCATCTTTGGTGACCTGATGAACCGGTACGTTGCTCAGATTGAGTGCTCGTACTCAGCGGCACAATCCTGTTATGGCTATAATCACAGGACACAGCCAAGAAAAGATTGGGATATGGGCGCCGTGATTGGCCCTCCCGATCACATGATAGCTGTATCCAATTAAACAGAGCCACAATTCTGTTACAGTTCTACCCGCTGAGCTCAGTGAGAGTTTAGTGGGGTGAGGGAAGTTGACAGCTCTGTGTGTAAGTAATGATTTTACACACACAGCTGTCACAGATCTCACAGACTGCAGCCATCCCCACACATAGTACACCAAGCACCACTGTCCCTGTCCCATGAACATCTGTCACAGTGTCCCCATGAACATATGTACAAGTGCACAAAACATCTTTCAGTGTCCCAATGAACATCTGTATAAGTACAAAACATCTGTCACAGTGCCCCATCACATCTGTACCAGTGCACAAAACAAATGCAATAGTGTTCCATTGTGACATCTGTCAGTGTCTTTCCTGGATGATCTGTCAAAGTGTACAAGTGCACAAAAACATCTGTCAGTGTACCAGTGTGCCACCAATAAATAAATGAAAAATTTAAAGCGCCCCCCGCTCCCCCGTGCAAAGGTGAATGCACACGTTGGTCCTGTATGCATAAGTAAATGGGGGTCACACCATACATGTGAGGTATCACCGCAAACATCAGAGTGAGAGCAATAATTCTAGCACCAGACCTCCGGTGCAACTCTAAACTGGCACCCAATAAAGGCTTATAAAATGTTGCCTGTGGAGATTTTTAAATACCGAAGTTTGGTGCCATTTTACAAGCATGTGCAATTTTATTTTTTTTCAAATATAATCTTTATTAACGCCTCACACGTGCGAGATAAGGTTGATACAATACATTTCCAAGATAAAACAACATACAAATCACAACTAAAATCTTATTCTTCTCATATATAATGGTACAGATAAGCGAGGTCGCTTAAAAAGCTACTCGCCTACCGTCACCGCCCTGTTATTTCCTATTTAAACATATGGAGAGAAGAGCAGGAGAAAAGAAAAAAAAAACACCGAAAGAATAAGTTCAAGTACCAGACCCAACCTCGCTCGTTTCCCTTTTTCTTATTTACCAAAAAACACTAAAATAAAATAAAACTAAATAAACAACGTCAACACACATACCACATTAAAAATAAATAAATAAATAAATAAATAAATAAATAGATTAAATAGATAAATTAAACCCCCCCCCCCCCCCCAAAAAAAAGGAGGGGAAAAATTAGGTGTCACTGGTTCTGGGCAGCCCTAAACCATAGGGCACAGCACTCTTTTATAACTCTCCTATCTAAGGAGGGCTATCCCCTCCTCGGATACAATGAACTGTTTCCAGGCATTCCACGTCAAGGAGTATTTGTCCCGTTCATGTTTCTCCACTGCTAACAAGTCCTCCATTCCACAGATATCTACTACCTTACGCAGCCAATCGGCCACTGTTGGAGGTATTTGCATGTGCAATTTTAAAACGTGATGTTTGGTATATATTTACCCAGTGCAACACCATAATTTATATTTGACCAAAAACATGGGTATTATATTTGTCTTTGTGTGCATTGAAATTCAATAAAATGTATTTATGCGTTAGTGTGTAAAATTGCATTTGAAAAGCCGCTGTGCAAATACTGTGTGACATAAAAATGTGCAAAATCCATAATTTTATTCTCTTGGGCCTCTGCTACAAAAATATATAATGTTTGGGGGTTCTAAGTCATGTTCTAGCAAAAAAAAGTCTGGTCTTAAAGTAAATAATAGCTGAAGGTACTCCTTGGATGTTGCGCCTCTCTATGTTGCTAGACTGTGAAAAAGTCTCACACATGTGGTATGGCCCTACTCAGGAGGAGTAGCATAATGTGTTTTGGGGTGTAGTTGCAAGTATGCCTATTCCGTGTGTAAAATAACTCTAATTCTTAATTTTTCAAAAAATTGTGGGAAAAAATTACAACTTCAAAAAACTTGCATTCCTCTTACTAAATACCTTGGACTGTCTACTTTCCAAAAGGGGTAATTTACGGAATATTTGTACTGTCTTGGCATGTTAGGGCCTCAAGAAATTAGATAGGCCATCAGTACATCAGGTGTGATCCATTTACCATGATTGGTACCATAGCTTGTAGACTCTATAACTTTCACACAGACCAAATAATATACACTGATTTGGGTTATTTTTACCAAAGAAATGTAGCAGTATAAATTTTGAGGTGGTTAAAGGGACAATTACTGTTTAATGAAAATGCATGTGTCACTGATACAGCTCCCCGAAAAAAGTTTTTTTTTTTTCAAACTGAAATTTTGGGGTTCTGCCTGTGTGTGTAAATCAAGCTACATGTAAAAGAAAAAAAAAATCCACAGCCAAATATACACTGCCAATGTACATTGTTGTTGTGAATATTATAATGTTCTGTAACACCTCACACAGCTTTAAGGCATTCCACAAGCACGTTTTTAAAATTGTTAATTTTCAGTGTTGCCATTGATGCCACATAAAAAGACACTTGTGCTAATGTGCGGTAATTTTTTTTTTTAGTATTTGTACACAAGATTTGCCCTTATTGGTTTAAATGGGATTTGTGTCAATGTTTGGGTTCCATGTTTAATAAACACAGAACATGGTGAGCACTGTTCAGTGTGCTGTAATTTTTCCAGTAAATAAATTTACACAGATCATAATGTAGAACCCTTGAGGTAACGCAAAGTGGTAGAACAATTTTACAATTTTTTTGGGGCAATTAAAATTACATAGATCAAGTTTTATCCAATCAAAACAAAACTAATCTAAAAAGTAAACTATTCTCCTATGTTTCAATATCCTCTCATAGTTAAATTTCCCTGACACCTTGGTGTACATTAAGACTCCTTAATGATTTTTTTTCATAATATGTTGGATAATTTTTAGAGTACCTTAGCATACTGTGTAAGTACCACACCATAAATTACTGCCTTTTTATTCTTGGGATATAACACAGATGCTAATTTAGAGAAGCAGGTTAATAAAATCCATATAAAGATCTCAATAATAGGCCATATAAAATTTCTCTAAAAGAATATCGGCAAAAGGAACTACATTTTATTTTTATTAATTGCAGTGTTTCAGTTGTTGAATACAAAGTACCTGAAGGTAAAATGTCTGCAGCACAGCTCGAGGAGGGACACTGATGCCAGATATATTATAAACTAATGACCCAATCCACACATAAATCAAGAAAAAATGTACATTATAATCTAAGAATGGGATGGAATAATTTACGTCTAAGTGGCAGCTATAGTTAGACTTGGACATTTAATGTGTATAGGCAAAACTGTGGACTGTGCAGTTTGCTGCTGAATGAATATGTGCACTGAGTGCTTTGTTGGCTACCTACTGCTCCCTGAGTTCTAGCCAATAATTATCTCAACATCATTTGAAATGATCTATAACTAAATCAAACTGATGACATTTTGAAACATGCCAAATGCTTTGGCACAGGCTCTTGAATCCCCTGGATATGACAACTCCCGCAGACCTGCTTCTTGATGTAACATAATGTAATGTGACTTGCGGTGCATTTAGCTGTTTGACTTCCTAAGAAAAAAAATCTGACAATGCAAAGCCTCTGCCCCAATGAGACAAGGGAGTCCAATCTCGTACCATCTAGCAAAGGAAATGTGTATGCATAAAATATGTTTGTATTGCAGATAACAGATTCATTGATGTCATGTTACATCAGTTACAGAAGGTCCATCCAGTAGGTTATCCAGTAGGTTATTGAGGAAACATGCCAACTCAATGCTTAAAACATAATTGTTCTAACTAACAGTAATTTTCTTTACTGTATACTTGCCTTATTTTCAGCCCAGATTGTCATTCTAAATAGGGTTAAGTACATTCAATTTTTGTCAGTTGTAAAGAAATGATCTCACCACTGAAACATCTTAAAGGTACACTCCAACTGACTGAAAATTGTAGCTAGCAAATAAAGAGGTTGCAACCTGTTTTTTTTTTCTGGTATTCTGGTATTGCTTGAGTACACCATACTCCTCTGGCCCCAATTGAGGAGTCTCAACTCTCATTATAATGTGGCCATAAACATATGATCAATGTTAAATCTGACCAATTGCTATAGTAACATTTCTGGCTTAATGTCAAGTTGAATTATTTTGGATAATCAATGCCGATTCCCCGAAGATAAGAAGTTTACACTTGGGTTATCCGAGGAAAGATAATTAGAGAACAATCATTGGATGATTGGATCATGCATGTAGAACCAATCACTAACTAATTATGGTTTTATAGCCTCTCTGCAGTTTAGTTACACAAACCCATAAAAATATTGAATTTCATTGACACAAAGTAGAGGAAGCCTTGAAGAAAGATGTGGAAGTCAGACAGGGGGATGGCACGACATATATGGATTGCTAAAGGATTACAATTCTAACCAAAGAGGATCTGAGAACCCTGCTGGATCTGGCTGCAATTAATTTCTGGGTTTGTCATTTCAAACTTTATGACAAGTGGAGATTTCTACTTAAGAATAGTTGCAATATTTACTGGATTATATTTACTATTTTAGTAGTTGCCAGATTGACTTGTTTTATCTTATGAGTGTGCATTTTTCCTAATAGTGTGCAAATGACACCTGTTTTTGTAATGTAGTTTAGATGGATGCTGTGATTTTCCATCGTTAATTTGTATTTGAAAACATACATTTTATTGGATTTTTTAAGCCAGGAAATGGTCTTTTGTAGGAAAGAAACTTTTCATATATAACAGGGTCCTGAAAAGACAAAAGCTTACTGGAAAAGCTGTCTTTCTATCATTTTAGCCTACTGTATATGCACCCCACAACCTATGGCAACCCTTCTGGTAGTATCACCTATTTTCTAAAATTGTGACAATATTTTTAATAATGGGAACAAAATTTGTGGCCAATAGCCAAGGAAAGTCTACATCTGCCACTTATGACCTAATGTGGAATGTAGATCTGCCCACTATGCATCTTGCAACCATGACATTCAAAATACCTCCTCTGGTATAGATGGTAACATACAGGACCCGCACATAGTGTGAAATCTTCAAAACTCATTTAATATAAGTAAAGTATTGCACTTACATAGATTGCCAAATGAAATGCAATGGGTAACAAACATCAGCCAGCATCAGAACAAGGAAGAAGATTGTGCATGCTGACATCACTTCGTAGGCCACACCCTATACGAGGGGCGATCTGGTGAAATACCTTTGGAGCTTGTGATATTGGGAATCTGGCAGCTGCTCAAAGGAGTCTCACGATCAGTCTCATGCTCCTAATTAGAGGGTCATATCTTTTTGGTAAGCAGCTTTGAAGTTTGATTTTCCACACGTGTTGGATGTTTATAGCCGTTCTTTTTCTTTGGGAGACACGATCTGTTTTTGAACTTTACTGAGACATCTTCACTCTGCATTTTGGTGCACGATTTATACATTTGATGAACTGCAAAAAATTTTTTCACTTGGACTAATATTCTTGTCTGTTTAATATGTGATTATATACAATTGATGCTTTGGATTAATAACTATCAAGAACTCTATATTATCTTATATGTTTGTACTAGAATTTTGAATATAGTGATGCCTACACATATATTATGTGCTTGTAAGTGCTTGGCATGTTGCTGGTGGAGCAAGTATAGGTAACAAACAGATCAATTTGACACAGGTGATTGGCTTGAACATGTATAACATGTGAACCACAATTTTTTTTTTTTTTTTATGAAAATGTTGCTAGAAGTGTGCATACAAATATACAGAGTGCTAAAGTATGTGTAAACCTAATTACTAAAAACAAAAAGTACAGATTTATCAATATTTGCACCCATAAAATCTAATAAAAAATGCACGACGGTCTAGGTAAATGTATTTTCAGAGAAATGCTTAAAAACTAAGAAATATATTTATCATTGATTCACTGGGCAAGTCTCCCACTAAATAATTAAAGTTTATCTGAGGTCAAAATTTAAAATCATTTACCGGGTATTCATTTGCACATTGAATTTAGAATTATTGCTAGTCTACTTCTTTTAGTCTAAATGAACATGAAGTTTGAAAACTTACTTTTTAAAGAATCCTATACATTTACTTCCTTGGATTTTATAACACATGGGGGAGATTTACTAAAACTGGAACACTCAGAATCTGGTGCAGCTGTGCATAGTAACTAATCAGCTTTTAACTTCAGCTTGTTCAATTACGCTTTGACAATAAAACCTGGAAGCTGATTGGTTTCTATGTAGAGCTGCACCAAATTTTGCACTCTCCAGTTTTAGTAAATCTCCCCAGTATTGACTATGTCTTATAAACATGAACTGTTGTGTGCCAGATGCATAGTTCCCAACTGTTCTTGAGGGACCATACCTGATTCGGAACAAAGTCCCTCTGCCCCTCTTTCCTCCTCATTTGTCCCTCATTTTCGTCTGATCGATATAGTTGTATATAAAATGCACTATTTATCTTGCAAAAAGTGTTTCCCAGTGCTAAACCTTTCATCCAATTTCTAAATTGCTGCATTTGTAAGTTTAAAAAAAAAGCAGTTATGCGTTTAACTAATATTTTCTTCATTTAATTATCCTTTAAGGGGACGTGGCAAGGGGTGTGTCCTATGCCTACATACTTTTGCTAATAGGTGTCCCTCATTCCTATCTTAAAAACTTGGGAGGTATGCACATGTTTTATAGAGCCTGCCTTCTGAACTACAGCTGGCAGAGTTAATACAGGAAACATGCTATATCATATATGATTGCAGTGTTGTTTTTAGAAATTAAAAGTAAACAGCAAAGGAAAAGCCAAAAAGCATGCAGGGAATCCAGAACGTTGTAGAAAGAGATGAACAGCAGGCAGGCAGCACTCACAACATAAAAGGAGATTTTTCAAGTAAGCTTTTATTGGATTTTTAAAAATAACTATCAGTTGTATTGCCTTTTGTTATTATAAAATGAAAGTGTATGCTGTGAATTTAAATCTCCCGTGGTCCTCTTTTGGGGGGTTATCAGAAATGACCCTCCCCAAACATGATAGTTTACTAAACCTGTAGGTAAGTAAGAGAAACAGAACATTAATTAATTGGGAAAGTGGGTTTGATAATAAAGTTGGCAGTGCCTCCACCCAGGACAGGGCCTCTGTGAACAGAGGGGAATACCTTCCTGGGAAATTAATCAGTAATCTAATCAAAGTAATTGGGAGCAGAAGAACTACAGCAACCAGCATATAACATTAACCATAAGTATATAGATACACACCAGTATGGAAATAATACAAATTGTATATAAAAAAAGATTATTAATAGTACATACATCCAATGTACAAACAAGTATTATTAGCAAAGGGCCCACCAAGAGCCCTGGTGGAATTCTGCATATATACCCAGGGTATTAATAAAGATACCTTCAGATGAATGTTGCAGTGAAGTTCAGTTGTAGGGGCCCCTGAGGATGATAGCGATGCACCTTCCTTCTTTGTGTTGGGGACCTGAAGTCAAGATCAACAATGATGAGGTGATCATCCAACTGTTGTTTAACCAGCCTGGAACACAGATTTTCATTAGCTGAAACTGTGATGGAACTCAAAATCAGTACCATATACATTGTCTATAATAAATTACAAGCAATATAATATCTATCTACAATAAGATAGATAATAAGATACACCTATGGTTGTAATTCAATACATTCAAAAGTCCAGCAGTACATTTATAGCTTAACCTCTAATTTAATATAAAGAATGCATGATAACCATCAGACCCCAGAGACAGGTACTAAGGTATACATGCAAACTGGAACAAAGAATACATACCAGATAAAACAGACTGATGAACCCTTAGCATATCAGGAAGATGTTCAAACACCACCACCATCAGGGGCATGCAACATGATCAGGTGAAAAGGAAATGAAGCCCAAGACAGGCCCATATATACTTCCACAGGAGTCCACCCTCTGGCATCATCAAATGGTGCCAATGATGCCACGTCATGCTAGGGCACTAAGACACTTATGCTGGTAAACAAGAAAAGAAGGGGGGGGATTTGGAACTTTAAATGAAGCACATATGTAGTGTGCCTACATCCCTTGTTCAGGTAAATAAACAAGGAAATCTGGACTTTAAATAACATTGTGGGGGTACATTAATAGAAAACATGTTTAATAACATTAAACATGGTATAAACATGGTATAAACATGGTATAAAATACATATCAATGGTACAGAACAAGTAAAAAATGTTTTGATCATAAAATACACATACATACAGTGGTGTGAAAAAGTGTTTGCCCCCTTCCTCATTTCCTGTTCCTTTGCATGTTTGTCACACTTAAGTGTTTCGGAACATCAAACCAATTTAAACAATAGTCAAGGACAACACAAGTAAACACAAAATGCAATTTGTAAATGAAGGTGTTTATTATTAAAGGTGAAAAAAAATCCAAACCATCATGGCCCTGTGTGAAAAAGTGATTGCCCCCTAAACCTAATAACTGGTTGGGCCACCCTTAGCAGCAACAACTGCAACCAAGCGTTTGCGATAACGTGCAATGAGGCTTTTACAGCGTCCTGGAGGAATTTTGGCCCACTCATCTTTGCAGAATTGTCCTAATTCAGTTACATTAGAGGGTTTTCGAGCATGAACGGCCTTTTTAAGGTCATACCACAACATCTCAATAGGATTCAGGTCAGGACTTTGGCTAGGCCACTCCAAAGTCTTCATTTTGTTTTTCTGCAGCCATTCGGTGGTGGACTTGCTGGTGTGTTTAGGATCATTGTCCTGCTGCAGAACCCAAGTTCGTTTCAGCTTGAGTACACGAACAGATGGTCGGACATTCTCCTTCAGGATCTCTTGGTAGACAGCAGAATTCATAGTTCCTTTTATCACGGCAAGTCTTCCAGGTCCTGAAGCAGCAAAACAGCTCCAGACCATCACACTACCACCACCATATTTTACTGTTGGTATAATGTTCTTTTTCTGAAATGCAGTGTTCCTTCTACGCCAGATATACTTGGACACACACCTTCCAAAGAGTTCCACTTTTGTCTCATCGGTCCACAGAATGTTGTCCCAAAAGTCTTGGGGATCATCAAGATGTGTTGTGGAGAAATTGAGACGAGCTTTGATGTTCTTTTTGCTCAGCAGTGGTTTTCTCCTTGGAACTCTGCCATGCAGGCCATTTTTGCCCAGTCTTTTCCTGATGGTGGAGGCATTAACGCTGACCTTAACTGAGGCAAGTGAGGCCTGCAGTTCCTTGGACGTTGTTGTGGGGTCTTTTGTGACCTCTTGGATGAGTCGTCGCTGCGCTCTTGGGGTAATTTTGGGCGGCCGGCCACTCCTGGGAAGGTTCACCACTGTTCCATGTCTTGGCCATTTGTGGATAATGGCTCTCACTGTGGTTCGCTGGATTCCCAAAGCTTTGGAAATGGCTTTATAACCCTTTCCAGACTGATAGATCTCAATTACTTTCTTTCTCAATTGTTCCTGAATTTCTTTGGGTCTCGGCATGATGTGTAGCTTTTAAGGATCTTCTGGTGGACCTTACTGTGTCAAGCAGCTCCTATTTAAGTGATGCCTTGATTGTGAACAGGTGTGGCAATAATCAGGCCTGGGTGTGGCTAGAGAAATTGAACTCAGGTGTGGACAACCACAGTTATAGTATGTTTTAACAAGGGGGGCAATCACTTTTTCACACAGGGCCATGATGGTTTGGATTTTTTTTCACCTTTAATAATAAACACCTTCATTTACAAATTGCATTTTGTGTTTACTTGTGTTGTCCTTGACTATTGTTTAAATTGGTTTGATGTTCCGAAACACTTAAGTGTGACAAACATGCAAAGGAACAGGAAATGAGGAAGGGGGCAAACACTTTTTCACACCACTGTATATACATATAACATGGACATCAAGTATACATGATATATATCCACTTGGTAACACATGATAATGTATAAAAAAATGAATGAGTAATTTCTACGAATTCATATGTATACATGTCATTGAGGCGGAACATTGCAAAATTAATAAACATGATAAAAAGTAATATGAACATGATTGCTTAGTAGACAATAGACTGGATTGATTGCTCATACAGGCATGTGTCTGCATCCTATATTCCCGAGGCATTTTGTGTGTGAACACTCATCAGGGGCGGATGCTCAAGGATATCTATAAAGAATGAAATATAATTAATCTAGTATAGCATTGAACATAGCAAGAGAAGGTGAATGGTAAACGTTGGTAAACACCTTCTAAATGCTGGAAAACCAAGCAGAGGGGCAGATCAATGAACCAGCACAGGTGTCTGAAGGAAAAGAGGATGGAAATCGTCCCACCACCTACCTCCCTCTAGGTGGGGGATAAAAAAAAACACCTCCTGTGTGCCCGAGTGGCTCACCAAGCAGGAAACAGCATGCAGCACTAAGACCCCCCCCCCCCCCCACTGGTAGGAACAAACCCCGCCACTGTCACTGGACACCACATGCACCTAGGATATAAAGACAAAAAATATATAATATATCACATGACAGTTACTAAATTGTCTGGTTTCCAAATGCTGTGATCCACATGACTTATATTCCTACAATGGAGTCAAGGGGAACCCTCATCCTATATGACCTGTATGTAGACCAAGATAACTTAAAAACTGCTACCCTCACTTGAGCCAAAGCAAACAATGGATGCCTCTGGTCTCAATATCCCCATTAATAATTTACCTGTCTATTTCTCCATATTACCCCCAAAAAAACAAAAAGAAAAAAAAATACACAGGTGCGATTGAAAAATGTATAACCTGACTGATTATACATCAGTCAGGAAGGGTACATCCCTTAAACAGTTATACCTAAATGTATAACTTGCTAAATTGTCCACCCATCACCAATCTAAATGCCATATAACTTAATAGATCTATTCCTGTGATCCCTGAATTATCTAGATTCCTGTGAATACTACTAGGAGTAAGGGCTCTTTCACACGGACGGACCGTATGTCCGTTTTTCACCCTTCCGTTTTCGGATGAAAAACGGACATACAGGTATCCCTATGGGATAGCGGGTGTCAGCGGATGAGCATCCGCTGACACCCGCTCTCGTCCGTGCCCGCCATGCTCCGTTTCTGCAGACGGAGGAAAACCCCATTTTTTCATCCGTCTGCAGAGCGGATCGGGTGACGACGGACTCTACGGTCCGTCGTCATCCGATCTCCCATCGGGGAGAGCGGCGCTCTGACAGGTCCGTCCCTGCACGGAGTGCAGGGACGGACCTGTCATCTTCTGCTCTGCGGAGATCGCTACGGCGATCCCCGCTGAGCAAGCGGCTATCCACGGGGCAGATCTGCACTGATCCGCCCCGTGTGAAAGAGCCCTTAAGGACAAAGAAAAGTCATAATCTACTTAGGGCTCTTTCACACGGGGCGGATCAGTGCAGATCCGCCCCGTGGATAGCCGCTTGCTCAGCGGGGATCGCCGTAGCGATCTCCGCAGAGCAGAAGATGACAGGTCCGTCCCTGCACTCCATGCAGGGACGGACCTGTCAGAGCGCCGCTCTCCCCTATGGGAGATCGGATGACGACGGACCGTAGAGTCCGTCGTCACCCGATCCGCTCTGCAGACGGATGAAAAGATGGGGTTTTCCTCCGTCTGCAGAAACGGAGCATGGCGGGCACGGACGAGAGCGGGTGTCAGCGGATGCTCATATCCCATATCCCTCATATCCCACCCGCTATCCCTGTATGTCCGTTTTTCATCCGAAAACGGAAGGGTGAAAAACGGACATACGGTCCGTCCGTGTGAAAGAGCCCTTACTGATATGCACCTGAATTACCACCTGAATTGCCACCTGTTACCTTGCGTAGTCCACCCATTCCTTTGGAGCTGTAATCCATTTCGATGCACAGCTTCCATCACACACCGATCTGGCTTTTATACAGGAAGACTTTTAAAATTAGTAATTTATTATTATACAAAATATTTAAGTCCTTACTGGCAATTTATACAACTTAATACATTATATCACCATAATATTCCTTACATATCTAGCCAGAGAAGGTTTTGATGGATAGAGTACAAAATACTCTCCAACGGAGCACCTAAAACACCAGCCATTTGTGTAAAACTATAATAAAAAATTCACAAAGTTTACTTTTTAATAAATATATTTGAAAGTGATATCTGTATATGTTAATATCACCACCCATAAATATGCAATAAGGCTTTCCCTCTAAGGCCCCTTTCACACATGCGGACCGTATGTCCGTTCTTCATCCATCCGTTTTTGGATGAAAAACGGACATACATGCATGTCTATGGGGCAGCGGGTGTCAGCGGATGAGCATCCGCTGACACCCGCTATTGTCCACCTCCGCAATTGTACGGTTCTGCAGACGGAGGAAAATCCTATTTTTTCATCCGTCTGCAGAGCGGATCGGATGAACGCGGACAGACGGTCCGTGTTCATCCGATCCTCCATAGAGGAGAGCGGAGAACTGACAGGGCGGTCCCTGCACACTGTGCAGGGACCGCCCTGTCATCAGTCGGCTCAGCGGGGAACAGCTGTGTGATCCCCGCTGAGCAACGGATCTTCACGGGGCAGATCATTACGGATCCGCCCCGTGTGAAAGGACCCTTAATCATATCAATTCAAAATAAGGGTGGTATAAAAGGTGCCACACCCTATTAGTTACAATCACAAAATACTAAAGCACTTGGGCTTTTAAAGGTATCAAATAAAGACAACCACATATCAACATACATCATTTTATTTTTACATAATCTAAAAATATTATACATAAAAGACATTAAAAAAAGAAGGAGACTGACAATGCAATCACCTCGAACCTCCCTACCAAACCTCTTACAAGACATTAACCACTTTGGCCGCCTGTCCAATCTAAAAATTAATTTTTCTAAGTCCCACGCACTGAATATATCCCTTCCCCCACAAGAAGTGGAACACTGCCAAGATGCCTTCCCCTTCCAGTGGAAAGAAGAAACCATTACATACCTTGGCATAGAAATCCCCAGACGCCTCACAAATTTATACAAATTTAACTTTTTGCACGCCCTGACCAAAATTCAATTAGACCTTAAAACTTGGGCCAACCTCAATGTCTCCTGGTTTGGCCGCTCGGCATTGATAAAAATGATCATTCTCCCCCGCCTTCTCTACCTCATGCAGACAATTCCAATAGCCGTGCCCCCCACCTTTTTCGCAACCTATAAAGCAGCTTGCTCAACATTTTTATGGAAAGGCAGTCCCCCAAGAATTAAATATGCACGCCTGACCAACGCTAAAACCAAGGGAGGGATTGCACTCCCGGATTTGTATCGGTACTATCTGGCATGTCACCTCTCCAGAGTGATAGATTGGAAAACCCATAAACTTGGGAAATGCTGGGTGAACTTAGAAAACTCCTTCCTGAACAAACCCCTACATCTCCTTCCTTGGATCTCCCCGAAGCACTGGCCCCTACCAATCAAACAACACCCACTTATTCACCCTACGCTAGCGGCCTTAAATACTGCTATGAAACGTTATAAGGTTTCCTCAAGACCAGGACCACTGACTCCATTAAGAGGAAACCCTGACTTCCCTCCGGGTGACACAAATACCTTCCTGATACGAGAATGGCCACATGAAGAAGTCTTAGCACTGTACTTCTACCACAGAGGCCAAATACACTCCCAGGAACATCTAGCCTCCAGCTCTCACACAAAACATTTCCCCTTTTGGTCCTACAGACAGCTGCTGCACTTTTTTACTTCAACTGACACATCAGACACCTGGTCAAGGAGCCTCACACCTTTTGAACTAATATACTCCCAAACTGAACCGCAACGACACCTAATATCAGCAATCTACCCTCTGCTACAAGACGATGGCTACCCCTCACAGACAGACACTGCACGCCTGACCTGGAGCAAGGACCTACAGACGACTTTCACAGACGAAGAATGGGAAACCATCCTCACAAACACACACAAGGGCTCAATGAACGTAGCAATACAGGAAAATGGATACAAAATTGTGACAAAATGGTACAGAACACCATCTCGACTGCACCACTTCACATCCACAATCCCAAACGTATGTTGGAGATGCAATAGGGATATAGGCTCCATGATCCACATCTGGTGGGAGTGCACGGCACTCCAACCATATTGGAAAGAGATACACTCCATAATAGAAAAGGTGACCACATACACCCTAGACTACAGCCCGGCACAATACCTGCTTCATCATACAACCCTGTCTAACCGATCCTATCACAAATCACTAGCAATGCATATGGTTAACGCAGCCAGACTATGCATACCAGTGCACTGGCGTTCGACGCATAGCCCAACCATTAGGGAATGGTTAGAAAGAATTGTAAGAATTGAAGACATAGAAGAACTAATCTTTATCTCGCAAGATCGCATACAGAAATTCACCTCGACGTGGGCCTGCTGGACCCATTTTAAAACCACAGACGAATACAAATCACACTTCTCGACGTAAATTGTCCCATGTGTACCTCAGATTAAAGCATAAATAGGAAGACCAAGTACGCGCAGGGGAGGAGAGAGGAGCGACACCCCCCCTCCCCAGCACCCTACCCCCCTTCCCTTGCACCTACCCCTCCATCCCCTCCCTCTCTACCCCGATTTTTCCCCCGTCCCCACCCTTCCCATAACTTCCCCAGCCTACCACTAGACTCCTACCCTTAGGAGCCTGAATTGTACTAGTAGAACCACCAAGTACCCCACCAGAGACCCTTCGACCCTGATTCAGTTGGTTCACAAGTTCACTCCAACCACCCAAGCGGTGAATGGACCCGTTGATAGTGGTCCACATGGCTAATAACTGAGCATAACAAACTTGTTGCCATTAGGGCGTCTCGTCATGAGATAACATGTTGTACAAACGTTATAAGTTGTCCCCCTTAAAGTCTTGTTAGTTTTATGGTTATCACACTGTAACTCTCCGAACAACCCATGACCCAGATCGCAATGCTGTTCATGATACTGTTACGTCATGTATTATTGTCATGGAAAAGTTTTCTGTTTCGCACTGATTTATGTGCTCAGTGTTCTTGCTGTAACTGTGATCAATCTCAATAAAATCTTTTTGTGAAAAAAAAAAAAAAAAAAAGAAGGAGAAAAGAATTGTTGCTATAGGTGTACCCAAAACAAATATCCAGCCTTCCACAAGCTTATTACTATTGTAAGTCAACTGCTATGTCCAAAAATGGACCATACACAGTACTATAAATAAATTCTATACAAATAGGGAGGAGAAGAGGGTCACTGACAAGCTCTTTTTTTACGCTTTTCATGGTCCCAGGTGCTTCATCAGGAAAAGTATATTACGATCTATAAAACAAATAACAGTAAGTGTATACAATAACAGAATATAACAATATAAATACAAATACACATCACATTTATTCTTTACATCTTTCTTTTCTTACCCAAGATGCATGTGGCTATCCAGGCATTACCATCAGCCCAAGACCCCCCAGAGGGGGAGAGACACCCCCAGAATTTTTGAATTGGCAAAGATATACTTTTCTCACCAATCTTTAGATATTATGTATACCAATAAGCTATAGGCTATAATAGTAAACTATTAAACATAGGAGCACTTGCCTAATAACCCCTTGCTTCTGGCCTGGATTCAGCAGCAGCTTTTGAATGGACATCTACATCTACTTCATCCTTCTTGGGTTGTTAGGTTGTGCAAACAAAGTGTGTGCAGTGCTTCAACATATAATAGAAAACGTGTCCACCAGTGGCGGCTGGTGCTTAATTTTTTTTTGGGGGGTAGGTTTGTTTGCCGCCCTTCCAAAATATTAAGCACTAGCTGCCAAGGGAGATGGACAGCAGCAATCAGTGCCCCTCACCCGTGGGAGACAGAAGGCGGCAATCAGTTCCCGCTCACGGGAGATGGACGTATGCGATCAATGCCCCCCTGCTCCGGGAGACGGATGACAGCTATCAGTGGTCGTATCTTAGGAGGCTGATGCTTCTCCTCGCTTCAGGGAAGAGCCAGGCAGTTGCTTCTCCTCCCGGCCAAATAGGAAGTGTGTCCTGACTCCTGAAATCTGTTTGGCCAGGAGTCCTAAGACTCCCTGTCTAATTGGGTCTCAGGACCTGCTTCCTGATTGGCCAGGAGGAGAATCAGGGAGACAATAGCAAATATTAATTTGCTAATGTCCCACAACTGGGTGGGCTCAGGGCGCAGTGCTCTGGATGGATGGATTAGGGGGGTGGCGCATGGATTAGGGGGGCCCTAATGGACGGGCCCCCACTGGTGTCCACTAATAAAGTTGGAAAGCAATTTGCATAATATTGTACATCTCTGTAAAGCAGTGAAACACGACAGATAGAAATCTATTGTTTTTTGTTTGTCATTGCAGTTACATTTATCCATTGCTAAAAACACCGATAACTGCTTATAGTGTGAATGGGCCCTAAAAAGAATGCCCATTACTTGCTGCAATTTTCTGTAATGCCCTGTACACACGGTCAGAAATTCAGACGGAAAAGGTCCGATCGGATTATATTGTCGGAAAATCTGATCGTGTGTGGGCCCTATCAGATTTTTCCGCCGAAAAAAATTTGAGAGCAAAATTTTCCGACAACAAAATCCGATCTAACTTTTTTCGATCATTTGTAAAGAATTTCGATCAGACAAAGTGCCACGCATGCTCAGATTAAATTACGAGACCAAAGCTATTGGCTACTAGCCTGAATGTAGTCCCGTCGTAACGAACAAACGTCATCACGTTCCGAACGATCGGATTTTCCGACAACTTTGTCCGACCGTGTGTATGCAACACCAGTTTCAGACTAAATCCGACGGAAAAAATTGGACGGATTTTGTTGTCGGAATGTCCGACCATGTGTACGGGGGCTAAAAGCAAGAGCATGTTGCTAGTACAGTATAATATCACTTTCAACTTTACTTCTCTCAACGTGACACTTACAAATCAAGAATAGATCTAGACAAACAATTTTTCCTTCTTTTTTTGCACTGCTAAACCATGAGAAATAAACTCTTAGTTATCTGACCTTTCAGTAACTATTGATTTGTTAAATAAATAAAGCAATATTTCATTATTCTTCATCTTTTCACACTACTAGGTTGGTGCCCTTTAGAACTGTTACCGATATACTGATATGAAGACTCTTTGAGAAAGTCAACACTGCTGTTGTTTAACTGTCACTTCTGTATAGGGCAGATTAGGTACACAGGGAAGTTAAAAGGGGGTGCTTAGTGAAAGTTTTTAATTCCACCTTTCCCTAGATACAGTCTAAAAGAATTAGTTCTATGTCATATACTTCTGAAAGTCTGAACTATGTCTGTTGATGGACATTCTTTCACATTCATAACTCATTCATACTTTCACACCTTTTCTTGAAGAGCACTGGTATTAACCCTTCTGCCTGCAATTTGTACATAAATGTCCTCTCATCAAGTCCTGCTTGCTAGGAATAAATGCATGTATGTTTTATTTCTGCAGCATCCTCTGCAGATCATTCAAATCTCCAGGCGGGAGCTGCAATCTGTTGTGGAAGACCCTGGCTACTTGATCAATAATCACTTGGAGCGATTACTGATCATGTTTTCTGCATGATTATTCCTTTTATGGCCAATGGAAGCTTCCCAAGCAAGCCAGGCAGTGCTCTTGGTTCCTAATCCACACAGGAGTAGAAACTACGAAAAATATTAGGGGTCCCCTAAAAGTTGTATTAAAGCCAAACCAAAAATTTTATTTATTGCAGCTTACCAATCAGATGTGATTGTTGTACCTCTATTTTCGCTCCATAAGACGCACCTGACCATAAGACACACCTGGGTTTTAGAGGAGGAAAACGAGAAAAAAAGTATTCTGAACTAAAATATTTTCCAGTGCCCATGAAATGCAGCCTGACCATAAACACAGACCGACCATTGCCATAAACGCAGACTGACCAGTGCCATAAACACAGACTGACCATCGCCATAAACGCAGATTGACCATTGCCATAAACGCAGAGTGACCATTACCATAAACGCAGAGTGACCATTGCCATAAATGCAGAGAGACCATTGCCATAAATGCAGAGTGACCATTACCATAAATGCAGAGTGACCATTACCATAAATGCAGAGTGACCATTACCATATATGCAGAGTGACCATTACCATAAATGCAGAGTGACCATTACCATATATGCAGAGTGACCATTGCCATAAATGCAGAGTGACATGCAGAGTGACCATTACCATAAATGCAGAGTGACATGCAGAGTGACCATTGCCATAAATGCAGAGTGACATGCAGAGTGACCATTGCCATAAATGCAGAGTGATATGCAGAGTGACCATTGCCATAAATGCAGACTGACCTGATGTTATCTCATCTGCCTGACAGAAGACAGAGCAGCCCAAGCGGCCAAATGCTTCTTGTCTTCTGTCTCAGGAACAGTGTCAGGCCCAGCCGGGAGATCGCCTGGCGCACACGGGGGGTACGGATGTCTGTCCACCCTCTCTCCTGTCTCTCTTCCAGCGGTGACGGCGGGGAATGTTGCCGTTGGCGGCAGGAGCAGTGTCGTTGGCGACGGAAGGCGGTGCCCGTGGCGGCAGAGGCTGTGCCTTAGTATATTTGCACCATAAGACGCAGAGACATTTTCCCCCATATTTCTGGGGGAAAAAAGTGTGTCTTATGGTGCGGAAAATACAGTATTTGTTTTCTTTTCTTAGATTTCTTGCTCTCCTCTGTTTTCACCTGGTGATCTGTCCAGTAACCCACCCCCACCTTGTAGTAGAGGGTCCCTACTCTGAATGAATGAGCACAGAGTGCCACAGCAGACAGCAGCATTGTCAACATGGAGGGGGGGTAGTGTTAAACAAACAGTTTTTTCCTTTTGTGATAAAGATTTTACAATAACATATACAAGCTGATCATTGTAAGCACCTTGCCAGTTTTAAATGGTTTGTTTCATCTCTGTAAACTGATACATTTGCAAGAGAGCTTGTTCTTTTGAAAAACAACAGATTTGGTTGAAAATAGAAGAAAGAAAGCTTAAAAAAGGAAAAACAATGCAGCCATACCATCTAAAACTGGGTAAGCTACAATATAATAAATGTTTCCTTGTTGGTTTAATACTGCTTTAAGACCCCTGATGTCCACATAAAATGTGTCATTGCCTAGGTACTATCACATAGAAAGCTTTGAAGCTTATCATATCATTTAATGATAGTAGTAAAAGTAGATATAAGGCAAAAAGTAATATGGCAAAAGCTCATGGGCTGCAGTGCTCTACAATCATTTATATATAGACTTGTGTTTCATGCCTGAGGAAGAAATTATAATTTTGTGAAATAAACTCTATTGGAGTGCTTCAGCCCTTGGACTTTGGACAAAAATTGAGTTGCAGTTCAGTGAGAGTAAAATAGGTATTTGATTCCCTACCAACCAACAATAATTCTGGCCCCCACAGACTGTCTACAGTATGTGCTTATGTAGTACATAGATTAGTACTGTAAATAGAAGGTCCTCCTAATGACAACTCGTTATGTGTATAAAAGACACCTGTCCAAAGAATCTCTTTCTTCAATTCAAACCTTATCATCATGGGCAAGTCCTAAGAGCTGTCAAAGGATGCCAGGGACAAGATTGTAGACCTGCACAAGGGTGGAATGGGCTACAAGACCATCAGCAACAAGCTTGGTAAAAAGGAGGTAACTGTTGGAGAGATTATTCGCAAATGGAAGAAATACAAAATAACCATCAATCCCCCTCAATCTGGAGCTCCATGCAATATTTCTCACGAAGGTCATGGAGTGGCCTAGTCATTCTTCAGACCTTAATCCTATAGAAAATGTGAAAATGTATGGAGAGAGCTGAAACTTCGAATTGCCAAGCAACAGCCAAGAAACCTTAAGGATTTAGAGAAGATCTGTAAAGAAGAGTGGACCAAAATCCCTCCTGAGATGTTTGCAAACCTGGTAACCAACTACAGGAAACGTCTTACCTCTGTGCTTGCCATCAAGTACTAAGTCATGTTTTGCTTGGGGATCAAATACTTATTTTACTCACTGAACTGCAACTCATTCTGATTTTTTTATTATCAGAGGAAAACTGGCCCAATTTTAAATATAATTGTCCTTTTCTTGCTACTACCATAACCTACCACCAAAGAAAAACCCCAAATAAATTCTCCTGCTCCTGACGATCACAACAATTCCACATTGAGACTGACCTTGACCCAAACACTAATCCTGACACTGACCTAGATCAAATATGGGGCCCCACGGAAAAAATCCCAGTTCAGTGGGGCCGCATATTTGCTTATGGTTGGCGTGAAGGGGTTAACTAGCTCTGCCCTGTTCCTAATTGGTTAAGGTTATCTCCCCTTCTTTCCTCCATGGGGAAGTTTGGCCCTAGAGTGGTTTGTTTTTGCCTACAAGAATAAAATGCTCATGCCTAAAGGCAGATTTAGTGTAGTTGTTTTTAAGGGTAAAATAATGATAACATGTAGAAAGTAAATTAAAACTAGCAGGAAATATAAAATACTGACAACCCTTAATTTTTTAGTCCAGATAAAAGGAACCAAGAAAAGAGAAACTGGGTTATCAGTAGTCTTGTAAGGTGTTAAAGCAACACATCAAAGGCTTTGCGTTCCTCTAATCATATGATAAGGAGGAAGAGGCAAAAAGAGAATATTTATAAAACAAGTGAAACTGTGATTTACTGCTGCAGTACAAACATTCAACAAGAAAGGAGAATCAAAACCCATTTACTTTGCAACTTGTTTGTTGTACTAAAACTTTAATTGTCAAAATATACTGCTGTACATAGATCACATGGGGAAAACGAGTATTACAATACTTATGGTTTTAATATATTGATTGGTAAATCTGGTGAAGGTTTATTTTATCAGTACTTATGCAATACTTGTCAGAATATTCACAGTACTCTACGACTAACTGAGAGATTGTCTTTACCTGTAAGAGAAACAAAAATCCTTCATTTACATTCATTATCCCCTTTTATATATTAAAATGGCACAATGTCCAGGCAATAGCACAAATATATCTCATTAAAATGGTTGAAATAAAATATTTCAGAATGGACATTATATTTGAATTCTTAAATTTTTATTTTTTATAAATTCTTTATTTAAGAAAGACAAGCATGCGGAAATACAGAGACCACCATAATGGTATGCATAAAAGTAGAAATTAACATTCCCAAAACATAAGCAATGATACAAGCATCACAGTGTAATACAAGATGGTCTCCTATCTTTAGGGAATAACACCTAGCTTCATGGGGAATAGGAAGGCTCTGTACCCTGCACAACCAATTTTTTCAAGGTAATCACCATTTTTGTATATAGAAATAAAGACAAAACTGAACTGACCCTTAGGTCAAAGCAACCTTAGAAATGTATTAGAAGAATAGCAAAGGGAAGAAAATGGAGGAAAAAGAGAGAGAGAGAGGAGGAAAAAAAGAGGTGGGGGAGAGATAATATCACCAACCAGTCACATCAACTCTGTCTGGGGAGCCTCCAAAGTCGTCACACCTCGGGAAAGCTAAGCCACCAGCCCCCCATATTACACGGAGTAGGCAAATTTGTGCCAATAAAACCATTTTTTGGAAAATTGCTCGCTGAGGCCTTTGTGGCCACCAAGTCCTCCATTGCGTGGTCTGTCTCTATGTGAGAAGTTATCTCGAAGCAAGCGTGAAAAAGGACCTGGTTGATAGAGAGTGTGATGAGTCTGAAGCATTATGGGTGGAACTGCATATAGATGTGCGTAGTTCAAAGTTAATCATTGGAGTTTGTTATAGATCACCCAATGTTATCAAGGAGGTGGAGACTCAGGTCCTTGCACAGATGGAAAGGGCTGCAAGGGCTGGGACGGTGATAATAATGGGGGATTTTAACTACCCAGAAATTGACTGGAGTAATGGCACTGCTGGGACAGTTAAAGGGCAAAAATGTATAAACCTATTACAGGACAATTTTATGGTCCAATTTATTGAGGCCCCAACTAAGAATGAAGCTCTGTTGGACCTGCTAATCTCAAACCATGCAGAGCTTATTACTAATGTTCAGATAAAGGAACACCTGGGTAGCAGTGATCATAACATGATTTTATTTGATGTTAGATGTAAGCAAGAAATACATATGGGAAAGATAAAAACATTCAATTTCAAGAGAGCAAATTTTCCAAGGATGAGGGCTGCTCTCCAGGACTTAGACTGGGAGGGAATATTGGCATCGATAAACACAGAACAGAAATGGGAATTCTTCAAAAAGACTGTAGGTAAAGTTGATCCAGGGGAAAATCCAATTGCCTCTTGGGGGATCAGGAAGGATTTTTTTCCCCTGCTGTAGCAAATTGGAGCATGCTCTGCTGGGGTTTTTTGACTTCCTCTGGATCAACTGTGGTGGAGTGTACAATATTTTTTATTTTTTTACGGTTGAACTGGATGGACTTGTTTCTTTTTTCAACCTGACTAACTATGTAACTATGTAATTTCCGCTACCTTCTTCAAATAGATGGCCACCGACGGTAGCTGTGTCTGCTTCCCGAGTAAGGAGGTGCAGCTTTTCTCCGCCGTGAGCAGGTGAGGCAATATGGATCTCCTATAAACCTTACTAGGAATTCCGTGGTGATGTAAAAGAAAAAACTTGGGGGTAGCCAATACCTCCCGGTCAGTGAACTTTTGAACTTAATTAACCTGACTAACTATGTAACTATGTAATTTCCGCTACCTTCTTCAAATAGACGGCCACCAACGATAGCTGTTACTGCTTCCCGAGTAAGGAGGTGTAGCTTTTCGCCGCTGTGAGCAGGTGAGGCAATATGGATCTCCTATAAACCTTACTAGGAATTCCGTGGTGATGTAAAAGAAAAAACTTGGGGGTAGCCGGTACCTTCCGGTCAGTGAACTTTTGAACTATGCGATATACCCCTGTCTAGAAGGACTGAAGAATACCACAAGACCATAAGATGTGAAGAAGAAATCCAACCACCTCCCCACATCTCCAGCAAAGGTCTGTTCTCTGAGGGTACATCTTGTTGATCTTTTCTGGAGTGTAGTCCCAGCTATCGCTCCCATTTGGCAATATAGGGAGGTGTAAAGTCCGGAGGTTGAGCTATCAGTAGTTGATAAGTCAGGGAAATCGTGTGCCTCAATGGAGACTGCTCCATGCTTAACAATTCAAAGGAGGTTAATTGCCTCCTGAAGGTCCCCGGGAGGGCAAAGAGCCAATAAAATGAACTAACTGTATTTTTTGCCAAAAAGAGAGCGCCGACAGGGCCGGGTCGTCCATTGTGTTGCCTATTCTTCCACTGACCATCAATTAGGAAATTTCGGACCTGTGACCTTTCGACCATTTTCAATTCCAGAAATCTAGGGTCGTTGAGTCCCGGACTGACAGCCAACAGTGGGAGTGAGCAGAGATGGGAACGGTGCGACTGAGAAGTCATGGATGGCCTTCCGGATAGTCTGGCACTGTGGGATGATTCAATATCTGATTTGGCAAGGGCCTCTGGCACCAGGGCAGCGACTCCAACTGGACCCCCGTTAGGGTTTGCTCTACTTGTACCTATTGTTTCAGAGCTATGTACCGACACCAGTCCAGAGTACAGGTTAGGTGGCACGCCATGTGATAAAGTTCGGCATCTGTCAGGGTTGTGCCGCCCCTCAATCTTGGAAGTCGAAGGATGGTTTGCGCCAACCGGGGGGTTTCTGGGCCCAGAGAAAATTGACAAATGCTCTGTTCACCGACCTGAGGAAGGAGGCAGGGACCCCTACGGGGAGTGCCTGAAAATGATACAGCAACCAAGGCATAATGTTCATTTTCACTATGCCACAGCGCACAAACCAAGAGAACAGACCACGCTGCCAATACCGAAGATCCTTCTTTATGGCTGTCAAGAGGGGGGGAAGTTGAGGGGAAATATCTCCTCCACCCTACTGGGTAAAAGAATGCCCAGATACTTAATGTGAACAAGGCCCATTTAAAGAGGAAGTCCACCCGGATCAGTGCAGCTAAGGTGGGTGGCAGGGTGACCTTCAGCGCCTCCAATTTCTGAAAATTGAATGCGGAAAAGACAACTCTTCATAGATCCCTGGTAACATACTCAGCCAGTCTGGAAGGGGTATTGGCTCCATATCCAGGAAAGCGAACAGGTCTGGGAGATCTGTGTGGCGTCGCAGGGTGAAAGAGGAGTTATCCTTACAGACGGTCGGTTGAAGTAGGAATCCCCAGCGGCTCCAGCAGGGGTTTCAGCATGGCTCGCCTTTGCAGAGTGGCCCTAGACGCATCAGGGAAGATAGAGATTTGAGCGCCATCAAAATCAATCTGGCCCTTAGACCATGCAACACAGAGAATTAGATCATTCTGGGTGTAGTAATGGAGACAGCAGATCACGTCCCGAGGCGGTCATGTTCCGACGGCCTAGGTCCCAGTATCTGGTGCACCCGATCATATTCCATACTGGCAGGGGGGGCGTGTCCAAGACCCTATGGAGGATCGCCAGAACGGTATCCTGTAGGTTCTCAGGACCAGTCGCCTCAGGTAGCCCCCAGATCCCTAAATTGTTGAGGTGGATCCGGTTCTCCAAATCCTCTGCATGGAACTGTACTCCCGCCAGCTGCTCCTGGAATGCTGTATGGTCCCTCTCTAGTTAGGCAACTCGGAACTCCAGGGCGTTCACCTCCGATACCTCTTTGCTTAGTCTTTCATCTAACCCATGGACCTCAGAGCAGAGCTCACGGAAGTCATGGCGATGCTGTTCCTCAACCCGCATGACCAGAGCCTCTATGTCTGCTTTAATTGGAAGTGCACAAAGCAGGGCCCTGATATCAGCATCGGCCTGGGGCAACTGTGTGAAGGCTCCTGAGCTGCTCAGAGTGCTGGGAGAGGGGTTCAGGAGTGATGGTAACCCCTCCAGCGAGTTAGGCATGGGAGGCTGAGAGGCAGCCATGGATGGGAAAGGCAAGTCTGCAAGCCCCCTCCCGCCACGTGTCACCTCTAGACATGTGCACAACCAAAAAATTTGTTTATTTTCGTTTCGTTTTTTCGTTTCTGTCAAAAAAATTTTTATTTTGGTTTCATTTTTTTCGTTTCTGTTGATTCGTAACGATTCGTACATTCGTAAGTCGTTGGTGTTCGTATTCGTAACGATTCGTACATTCATAACAGTTATTTTTTCGTTGATTCGTTTTTTTGTTAGTTGAATTTTCGGACGCATTCGTATTTATTCGTACATTCGTAACATTCGTAGCTTCGTAATCGGAGCACAATTCATAATTTTATGTAATGTGTATGCTATTATTACATTTTAATAATTTATGAATCGAAAAAAAAAAGTTACGAATCGAAAAAAAAGTTACGAATCGAAAAAAAAGTTACGAATGTAAGAATTTTTTGGTTCAATCCATTCGAAGCACGTTAAGCAGCACCATTCTAAGGGACACGGAAAATTACCAATTCAACAAAAAAAAAAGTTACGAATGTACGAATTTTTTCGTTCGTTTTTCGGATTTTCTTCATTAGTACATTTGTTGTTTCTAATTTGTTTTTTTCGGATTTTTGTTGTTTTTCGGATTCGTTCGATTCGAATGATTCGTTAATCGGATTCGTACGATTCGAACGATTCCTTACGATTCGTTATTCGGATTCGTACGATTCGAATGATTCGTTCATTCGTACGAAAGCGAACGAACGAAAATAACGAAAAAAAAACGAAAAACAAAATGAATTGCACATGTCTAGTCACCTCAGGGGGGGCCATAGAGCGGGCTGTGCCCTGGTAAAACTGACTGATCTGGGCTGCCAGGATAGCTTTAGATGATCCCCTGGTCTTCCTGCGTTCGCAGTAGGTCATGGGAAGTTGAAAGGAAGTGTTAGGTGGGCATTATAGCTGGTTTAGGCGGGTCGGGAGTCGGAAATTCTTCAATTTTTTTTTTTATACAATTTATAAGTATCTATTTTTATTTTATCCTGTATTATTGGTTACAATTTAATATGTTTTTGAGTGTTTTTTATCACAAGTCTTATATCTATATATTTATTTATGAATATTGAATTGAGAATAAGAATAAATGGGTTTACAATCACATCTAAATAAATCTGCTTCATAGCCATAAATAAGGGGGACATCCTTAAGCTCCTGAAAAGTGTTGCCTGTTTTAGGATTCCTTGTTGCAATGATGAAAAATTGGCCTTCTTTTTTTTCCCCACAAATAGAGCTTTCTTTTGATGGTATTTGATCACCTCTGCGGCTTTTATTTTTTGCGCTATAAACAGAAAAAGACCGAAAATTTGAAAAAAAAAAATATTTTCTACTTTTTGTTATAAAAAAATCCAATAAACTAATTTTTAGTCATACATTTAGGCCAAAATGTATTTGGCCACATTTCTTTGGTAAAAAAAATGTCAATAAGCATATATTTATTGGTTTGTGCAAAAGTTATAGCGTCTACAAACTAGTGTACATTTTCTGTAATTTACACAGTTTTAGTTTATGACTGCCTATCTAATTTCTTGAGGTGCTAAAATGACAGGGCAGTACAACCCCCTCCCCCCAAATGACCCAATTTTGGAAAGTAGATACCCTAAGAAAATTGCTGAGAGGCATGTTGAGCCCATTGAATATTTAATTTGTTTGTGATTGAATAATGACAAAAAAAATAAAAAAATTACAAAAAGTTGTCACTAAATGATATATTGCTCACACATGCCATGGTTATATGTGGAATTGCACCCAAAAATACATTTAGCTGCTTCTCCTGAGTATGGGGATACCACAGTGTGGGACTTTTTGGGAGCCTAGCCATGTACGGGGCCCTGAAAACTAAGCACCACCTTCAGGATTTCTAAGGCTGCGTACACACGATCGGACTTTCCCGCGGGATTGTCCGTCGGACATTCCCACCGTGTGTGGGGCTCCGGCGTACTTTTTGTTCCCAAAAGTCCGGACTAAGTTTTAAGTTTTGACAATCCCGCCGTCTGTGTGCTAGTCCGCGGGGCTTTTGAAATGAACGGACTTTCCTCCGTGTGTGTGTCATTTAGAACGTGACTCCAGGTAGACGGGACTAGGCAGTCAATGCCGCTGCCCTAGCCCCGTCAACTGGTAAGAATTTAAAGGGGAATCCGCCGGACTTTCCGAACGTGTGGACTTGCCCACACACGCCTGGACTTTTCCGGCGGACAGTCCGCCGGAGTTTTGGCCAAAGTCCGCGGGACTTTTGAAATGAACCCCCTTTCCCCAGGACCCCTCCCGGAGGATGCTGGGACTGTGACATCATAAGGGGGCGGGGTCACCATATGACATGAGCAGGTGACCCGCCCCTTGTCCCTATATAACTGGCAGCGCAACACGTCGGAGCCATTAGAAGAAGAGACAGCGCCGAGTCAACATCTGAAGAAGAAAGAAGAACAAGAAGCTGAAGAAGAAGCAGAAGGCGGAGGCGACGGCGACGGCAACACAACAAGCCCGGGCCACCGCTCGTAAAAGAGCTGGAAGAAGAAAGTGGAGGCCTGGCAAGAAGAACAGAAGAGACCCCCGAAGACCCCCGAAGTCCGAACAAGACCCCCAGACGGCGGCGGCGATGAAGAAGAGAGTCTGACGAGAAGACCCCCCAAGACAGAAGAAGACCCCAGGAGCTGTGCAATAAAGTATTTAAAAAAATTGTGTCGTTTTTTTATTTACACTTTATTCCTTAGGTGAATGGGTAGGAGTACATCGTACCCCATACTCATTCACATAGGGTGGGGGGCCGGTATCTGGGGGACCCCTTATTAAAGGGGGCTCCCGGATTCCGATAAGCCCCCTGCCCGCATACCCCGACAACCAACGGCCAGGGTTGTCGGGAAGAGGCCCTTGTCCTCATTAACATGGGTACAAGGTGCTTTGGGGTAGGGGGGCCACAGGGCCTCCCTTTCCCCAGGGCTCCTCCCATGTTGAGGGCATGCGGCCTGGTATGGCTCAAGGGGGGGGGCGCTCACTCGTCCCCACCCCCCTTTCCTGACCGGCCGGCTGCATGCTCGGATAAGGGTCTGATATGGATTTTGGGGGGACCCCCACGCTGTTTTTTCGGCGTAGGGATTCCCCTTTAAATCCATACCAGGTGACGGGGCTAGCGCGGCGGCATTGACCACTTTCGCTAGTCCCGTCTACCTGGAGTCACGTTCTAAATGAACGGACTTTCCTCCGTGTGTGGGCAAATCCGTTAATTTCAAAAGTCCTGAGGACTTTGGTCAAAACTCCGGCGGATTGTCCGCCGGAAAAGTCCGGGCGTGTGTGGGCAAGTCCACAGGTTCGGAAAGTCCGGCGGACCTCCGATGGAAAGTCCGAGCGTGTGTACACCACATAAGGGTGTACATTTTTAATTTTACTCCTCACTACCTATTACAGTTTTGAAGGCCATAAAATGCCAAGATGGCACAAATCCCCCCCAAAATGACCCCATTTTGGAAAGTAGACACCCCAAGCTATTTGCTGAGAGGCATGTTGAGTCCATGGAATATTTTATATTTTGCCAAGTTGCAGGAAAATTACAAACTTTATTTTTTTTTGCACAAAGTTGTCACTAAATGATATATTGCTCAAACATGCCATGGGCATATGTGAATTTACACCCCAAAATACATTCTGCTGCTTCTCCTGAGTACGGGGATACCACATGTGTGGGACTTTTTTGGAGCCTAGCTGCGTACGTGGCCCCGAAATCCAATCACTTCAGGATTTCTAAGGGCGTAAATTTTTGATTTCACTCCTCACTACCTATCACAGTTTCAAAGGTAAAAAAGGTAAAAAAGCTCCTAGGCTGTCAGTGACTGTATCAAAATGCTACCAAAAAAACTCTTAGCGATCGCAGGGATTAGGCCTGACTCTGAGAACGCTGCAGTTATGAGTTTAGTGTTTTGTAAGTGACAGTGATCGATCGATACTGCACTTGGGTGGGCTAGGCTGGACGGAGGGGCAAAACACAGGTGCTAGCAGGTATCTGGGCTGATCCCGATAACACTTCATTTTTGGGAACCCTAAACTGCTGGGGACTCTAGTATAGATCTGATCAGATTAGATATCGATCTGTTCAGATACTATACCACTAAAGGAGGTGTATGCTGCATGGGTGGGTGTTAGCAGTACTGGCACTAACCTGACACTGCCTGGGGCGACGCAGACCCTAAAACCTAACTTATATCACCCGCCGGGTGATCAGGGGGTTAAACCTTTATTAGGTAATAAACGGCGGGTGCCCTGACACTATAAAAAACGAACTAAATAACCAGCGTCACCCATAACAGTTATACAGTGATCGCTGGTGAAAGGGTTAACTAGGGGGCAATCAGGGGGTTAAAACCTTTATTAGGTAGTATACGGGGGTCCCTGACGCTATAAAAAGCTGTGGCAAACCTAAATACTTACCTCCCTAACTAGCATCACCTGTGACACAAATACAGCGATCAGAAAAACTATCACTTAGTGACCTCTGGATATGAAGCTGAGCATGTGCACTCAACTTCTTTTTTCAATCATGACGAGGCCTGTTCTGAGTGGAATCTGTCCTGTTAAACCGCTGTATGGTCTTGGCCACCTTGCTGCAGCTCAGTTTCAGGGTCTTGGCAATCTTCTTATAGCCTTGGCCATCTTTATGTAGAGCGACAATTCTTTTTTTCAGATCCTCAGAGAGTTCTTTGCCATGAGGTGTCATGTTGAACTTCCAGTGACCAGTATGAGAGAGTGAGAGCTATAACCACAAATTTAACACTCCTGCTCCCCATTCACACCTGAGACCTTGTAACACTAACGGGTCACATGACATTATGGAGGGAAAATGGCTAATTGGGTCGAATTTGGACATTTTCACTTAGAGGTGTACTCACTTTTGTTGCCATCGGTTTATGCCGCGTACACACGATCGGAAATTCGACCAGCAAAAGACCAATGAGTGCTTTTGGTCGAAAATGCTCCATCGGAATTTTGCTGGCAGAATTTCAGCCAGCAAAAGATTGACAGCATGTTCTCAATTTTTCTGACGGAAAAAGTTTCTATCGGAAATTCCGTTCGTGTGTATGCAATTCCGACGCGCAAAAAAACACGCATGCTCAGAATTAAGTACGAGACGGAGCCGCTCAGTCTGGTAAAACGACAGTTCATAATGGAGATGGCACATTCGTCACGCAGAAATTTTTTAAATAGTTTAATGCAGCGCATTTTCTTCTTCTTTAGAATGCTAGAAGAATTAAGTTGTTTTGCTGCTCATATTCACACAGAGTTCTCACAAACTTCTTTCTTTATTATTTCTCGTGATCTCCTGAATAATATTAATTTGGTTTTTCATCAGATTTTTTTTTTTTCTAGTGATCTCCGTAATATTATTTCTCATTTTGCGTGTCAAGTGTGCACAACACAATTAGTATCTTGTATTTTTTTTTACCTCAAGGAGGTTGGTTAGTGCACCTTGTTAATTTGACCTTGTATTTTTGAAATGTACCTGCCTACTACGAACAACTGTCCTTTTTGAAGTAAAACACATAGGCAAGTATTTCTGAAAACAAAATATCCATTTATTCTGTGTCATAACAAAATAAAGAGGAAGGCAACGCTGGAGAAACTGAAACTTGCGAAGCCTTTGTACCCCAGGGCAGACATCAATAATTTTACAGTCAAAATTTGTGGCCTGAGAAGTTCTTATAATAGTAAGCACAATCCGGTCCAGGACTACAAGAGATCAGGAAAAGCAGCAGATGACATGTATGTCCCCAGGCTGTGGTCATACAACAGCCTGAATCTTTTGCCAGACCAAACTGAACCCTGGCCATCACTCTCCGGTCTTCCTTAGACACTTCCTTCCAGGCTGTGGCTCTGGTGTTGGAGGTGTGTCAGGAGGTAGAGGAGGAGGACCATAGTTGAACTCACAAATGTGGGTTTGGCTTGTGAGTTGGCCCCTCAATAATAACTTGCTCACATAAGAGGCGTTGGCCCTCCTCCATTTCCAGCATTCTGCAGGCTGTAATGTAGGCAAAGTCCTCTTGAACACTGGGGGGGGGGGGGGGGGGGGTTATGAGGGCCGCAGTAGCCTTCAGAAATATGCCAATTGCTGCCTCCTTCAGGTTACTCCTCTTCCTGGCACTTTTTTGCGGAAGGCCGAGGGGAGTGACCTGGGATACGGGCAGGCAACTGGGCCCGGCCACCTCCTGGCTGCCACTTTCCACAGCCTGGCTGAGGCTTTACTGTGTATGAAAAAGGGACATCGTTTTAGTTTTTGGTTCATCAATCACACATAATTTTCATCTCATGATTGTTGCAAATTGACTGTTAAAAAAAAGAAAAGACTATCATTCTGACCACAGCATTTTTCATTCTTGTCCCAATCATTTGTGGCCACTACAGTCTATTGATGTGTAAAACACTTTGTGAAATCAGAAATTAGTGATCAAAATTAACATATATTTAACATCATTAATTTGACAACCAGAAATATTTTGAAGAGTGCTATACCTGGCTCAAGCTGGGCTCCTCCACATGTTGCTGCCTGGAAGGCCCAGGTTGGGCGTTGGAAGCCTCAGCTTGGGGGGAAGGAAGCCTTGAAGGAAGACTGGAGAGTGCTGGCATGGGTTCTGTCTGGCCTGCCAGAAAATGCAGTCTGTCAAAGTACCACAGCCTGGGTACATAAATGTCATCTGCTGCAGCTCCTGATCTCAGGGAATACTGGACCTTCTTGAGCTCCTTATTATAAGTGCTCCTCATGCCACCAATTAGGGCCTTCAAATAGAGGATGTCTGCTGTGGGGATCACCGGCTTCAAAAATTCCACCAATTGATCCAGCGCTGCCTTCCTCTTTGGTTTATTGTTATAAAAGGGGTGGTTTACCTGCCACAGACAAGGAAGCTCCCTGTACATATCAATGAATATGGGCATAAAGTCCTCATCATTGATTAGATACATTTTCTCTGCAAGACACAACACAAGACAAACCCTAATGTCAGGCTAAACTCTCCTAATCTTGACCCAATATAGGCCTCGATCTATAAGCAGTATAGGCCACTGATTCACCAAGTTAAAATTGTACCTTCGTTATAACGATCGTCGCTTCCATTACTCCATCCTCCGCTCACAGACCGTACGTACGACACACGCGTGTTACACTTTATATACACTGCGCATGCATGAAACTCCACCCCCCTCGCCCGCCCCTGAAGTTCTTTCTAGAATATTCCCCGCCCCTTCTCTTTCGTTGCAGTGGGAGATGACATGGCGGAGACACAGCAGGTGCTTAATAGCAGTAACGAGGAGGAAAGCCCGGAGCAAGATCCAGGAGGAGATTTAAGGCCTCAAATATGGCTATAATAGTGCGATCTGCTCCAGATGTGCTGAAAAAGAACCAGACAGCTGAGCTTTGGGGATTGGGCCGGGAGATAACAGCTGCATAATGTGATGAAATAGGGTGACTGCTCTCTACTCTTTCTTGATTTAGTCCTCCTTGGGGTTGTGCTGCCTCACCTTCCATTTCCTCCTCTGCTCTATCTGGCACTCAAGTCGCATCAGTGACCTCATCATCATCTCCATCTCCTCCATCTTCATCGTTACCCCGGGGGACAACTTGGCAATACGCTGCAGCTTGGGGAACATGAATTCCAGTTTGTCTACTAGTGCTCCTCCCTCTCTCTAGGCTCACGTTCCTGTCATCCTCAACCTCAGAACCAACATCTTAATTCCAGTAATGGCTGGGCATCATCAAGGAGCAAGTGGCTGATGCTGGGGCTCAGCTGACTCCTCAGTGGCTGATGTTGGGGCTATGGCAGGAATAGATGTGGACAAGGAGGCAGGTTTATCCACTCTGGCAAGTGCAGGGGACTGCACACTTGTCTCTGCTTGTGTGACAGAAGATGAGGAAGGTTTAGTAAGCCAGTCCACCACCTCTGTGACTGACATGCTGTGACTGGATAGCATGGGCAAACTCACTAAACTGAGAAAATGATGCCCTGCCTGTGGTGTGACCACCACGTCCACCTTTGGCTGTGGACACATTTGTTGCTGGACCCCTTACAGTGCCAAGGGAATGTCTGCCTCTCCTTGTTGTCCTCTCAGACATTATTGTGAAAGAGGGCGCGGTGCTTATAAGAAAATATGAAGAAGAAGTTGACTTTAATCAATGTAAAAAGGTATTTGGTGCACTTTAAGACACACTCCACGTATATACTATAATATACTGCAATATAATGTGCCAAACTTACAGTGACGCACAGAACTATATGGCATTAAACTGGCAGTAACACACGCAAAACAATATGGCGTTAATCTGGCAGTAACGCACACAAAACGTTATGGCATTAAACTGGTGGTAACGCACACAAAACTATATGGCGTTAAACTGGCAGTAACGCACACAAAACTATATGGGGTTAAACTGGCAGTAACGCACACAAAACTATATGGTGTTAAACTGTCAGCAACACACACATAACTGTATGGTGTTAAACTGTCAGTAATGCACAGAACTATATGGCATTAAACGGGCAGTAATGCACAAAACTATATGGCGTTAAACTGTCAGTAAGGCACGCAAAACGATATGGTGTTAAACTGGCAGTAACACACACAAAACAATATGGCGTTAAACTGGCAGTAACGCACACTGAAGTAAATGGCATTAAACTGTCAGTAATGCACAAAACTATATGGCGTTAAACTGGCAGTAACGCACACAAAACAATATGGTGTTAAACTGGCAGTAACGCACACAGAAGTAAATGGCGTTAAACTGTCAGTAACGCAAAAAAACTATATGGAGTTAAACTGGCAGTAACGCACACAGAACTATATGGCGTTAAACTGGCAGTAACGTATGCAAAACTATATGGCGTTAAACTGGCAGTAATGCACACAAAACTATATGGCCTTAAACTGGCAGTAACGCACAAAACTATATGGCGTTAAACTGGCAGTAAGGCACGCAAAACGATATGACGTTAAACTGGTCGTAACACACACAAAACAATATGGTGTTAAACTGGAAGTAACGCACACTGAAGTAAATGGCGTTAAACTGGCAGTGACGCACACAGAACTATATGGCGCTAAACTGGCAGTAACGCACGCAAAACTATATGGTGTTAAACTGGCAGTAATGCACACAGAAGTAAATGGCGTTAAACTGGCAGTAACGCAAAAAACTATATGGAGTTAAACTGGCAGTAACGCACAAAGAACTATAAGGCGTAAAACTGGCAGGAACGTACGCAAAACTATATGGCGTTAAACTGGCAGTAACGCACACAAAACTATATGGCTTTAAACTGGCAGTAATGCACACAGAAGTAAACGGCGATAAACTGGCATTAACGCACACAGAAGTAAATGGCATTAAACTGTCAGTAACGCAATCAAATAGATGTATTCAACTGCACTGGCGCTATCTGAAATGTCCCTATTCTAGCTATACACTAATGCCAAGATTACTGACACAGTCTCACTACACTACACTGAAACTATATGAGCTGTCCCTACTCCACACTAATGTATGTATGAATGACACGGTCTCACTACACTACAGTGAAACTATCTGAGCTATCCCTACTCTAGCTGCACACTATGCAAAGCTGAATGGTGGTCCTCCTCACTACACTCACACTATCCCTAGACTGACACTAAACTAATATTCTACACTGACAATTGAAGCAAAATAGCACAGTATAGCACACTAACTGATAGCACTGAACAGAGCCATGTTCTATCTCTTTCCACGCCGAAATCACATTGAAAATGGCTGCCATTGAAAGAATACTTTTATACTGTGGAGTGGGAATGAGCCATGATTGGATAAAGTCATGATAACAGTATCCAATCATGACTCTGAAAGTGCTCTCTGCCCTGATTGGCTGAATATTTCACTGCTTCAGCCAATCGGAGCTTGTAATGCACTGTTCAGCACCGCAATGCATTGTGGTCGGTCCGGGGGGGGGCGAACAAATGGTCAAACTACCCATTTGTTCGGCTGTTCAACAAACGTCCGAACAGCTAAAGTTTGGCCCAAACTTATGCTCGTACCGAACTGTTTGCCCATCCCTACTAACCACCTCTCTTGTGGGGGACAACCACTGTTGTTTCCTCTAGGCCAGGCATTTAATAGCTTCCAGCAGCCATAATCTTCAGGAGTAGCCACCAGGGGGATCCTTGCTTTTTTTTTGTTCTCCTAGGCTCAAAGACCTGGGGTGGGGGGTGACATATCTTTAGAGAAGTATCCTCACAAGGCAGAAGTCTAGGAGGGAGGAGACAGTACATAAAGGGATTGATTTACTAAAACTGGAGAGTGCAAAATCTGGTACAGCTGTGCATGGTAGCCAATCATCTTCTAACTTTAGCTTGTTCAATTAATCTTTGACAATAAAACCTGAAAGCCGATTAGCTAACATGCACAGCTGTACCACATTTTGCACTCACCAGTTTTAGCAAATCAACCCCAAAGTGTCCCAAAATATTTAACATCTCTTCAGCACACATCACTAGGCCCCCAAGTCCTGCTGTTTGGCTAGGTCAACATTTTTTAAATAAATTTGTAACATAGAGTGTTTGGGGGTGGGGTGGGGTGTGGGATTAGGTGTGAAAAAGGGATTATGGGGGTTTGGTATTTAGGTGTACGTAAATCATTTCAATTAAAAAAAAGAGATAAAAAAAATATATTAATATGTGGGGAAAAAAGGAAGCTTAAACATAACCACTATCTAGTGTGAAGAGCAGTACATCTTCAATGTGAGTGCTTGACAAAAAAAAATCACGCAATGAAGTTTAGCTAACGCACAGACATGCAGCTAAATATACCATTGGAATTCATATACTGTATTTAAACAATTTTTCCTGCCAATGGGTATGTATTTTTGTTCAACTGTGTCTTGTGATTGAGGCATCATTGACAAAAAGCTCAGGCAGGTGTTTAAATGTATTGCAGATCATGCTTCAGTTAAAAGGGACAGCAACACACTAATTAGGTCATCCTTCTAATCTCAACTCCAATAAGAATATTTACACAGTTTAACTGACAGCACTGTGAAAGCTCAGCTTTCACTTTTTTTTCTTTTATAAATCTTTGATGATTAGCTCTAAATAAAAGTTGACTTTTCAATTGTAGACCTAAAATAGTAGCCACTTCAGTGCAAGAGGAAAGGAAATCACAATTTTGTTTGACATTCATCAATTTTATATATTTTATAGGATTCCAAATACAGTATATTCAAAGATGCAATCCACAAACCTGTTTTAAATTATTTTGTATTTAGACAGTCAACTAGCAATTAACCTATTTCTAAAATGACATTGTTATAAAAGATTTAGAATTACCTTGGCAATTTTGTCTTATTTCGCAATCATCCTTTGAAAGACAAACAGTTGTATGAAACAATAATTTGTTTTGTCTTGTAGATTACACGCATGTTTTCCTCTAGCTGTAATTTATTTTATTCTGTATTTTTTTTTTTTTTAATGACAATCTTTTTTTCCAGAGCAGTAAGTGAATTTGTTGACTGTATCCATGTCTGCTTCATGATCAGTAGGATTACTTGACCATTCTAAGATTTCTACTGATAAATGATATTGAAAAGGAATTAAAGTGGTTATAAACCCTTAAATATATCCAGTGAAGGGAATAGCATTAGATGATAAACAGAAATGGGAAAAAATCCTCCTCTGTAAGTTGTACCTGTTTATCTGCAGCGATCTCTCAATCACAGTATTCCAAAACTCACATTTTACAGGATCTCTCTCACATCTGAAAAGCAGAGGGCATTGGAGAAGGAATTAAATGGACATGGGGTGAGAACTGGAAAATCAAATCAAGTCAAAAAATTCTCCTTACTGACTGAGAAGCAATCCAAAAAGCTATTTTAAAAGACAGTGAGGCTGCAACATTTATTTTGGGAGGAATAGCATATGAATTAAAAAGATCAGGCAAAATATAAACTGATATCATAACCATTTTGCCCAATAATGCCTTGGTCTGATATATACAGTACATTTAAAGTACATTTAAATAATGTATTATGTACCGTAGTTTAGACAAATTGAGGGAAGGTTAGAATCTTTAGAAGATTTTTTATTGCTGTCTGTGCTTTTTTCAGGCTTTAAACATTCAAATATTTACCTATTTACTCTTTAAAAACAATTTGCTGTCCTAGGTAGCTGTAGGCACTGAGTCCTGCACATTTGAAGCTGAAGTGTCTAAATTGTGATATTTTTTTTTTTCGTTGTGGCTTAGCTCCCTGCTGTCAGCATTATAGTACTAAGACCCTTCTTGAATGACTTCACTGTTTCTACTGTAAATTCTACAGATAAAGTGCTCCACAATGCCTGTGTTTGCAAAGGTCATCATGGCCAGATTTTTACGTGAAGCAAACATATCATAGACATGGGCTGAACCCAGACTTACACTGACCTAGTCGGCAGGTAGGGACTTATCGCAACATCACGGTCTTGCAGCTGTAGATCTTGAAGACAAAAAGGAGAATTGGCGAGGTTGCTCTCAGTTAGACTTAGATTTAAACAAGCTAAACGAGTCATGACAAGTACACGACTTCATCACCCAAAACAACATAGATTGCCTCTTCATCACGGAAAGCTGGCTAACCCCCGACTGCAACACCATCCTTACCGAATTGGTGCCGGAGAACTACAGGATCCTAACTGAGCATCGGATAGGAAAAAAAGGGGGAGGCCTAGCAGCGATTTTTAAATCGCACCTGGCGATCACCAAACCGATTATGCAGAACTCAGTGCCTTTTATGGAGACACTGACGCTACATCTTCAATCAACACCCCATGACACCACTCACATTCTACTTTGCTACAGACCACCAGGACCAAAGACCAATCTTCTTACTCCCCTCACGGAATTCATTGCAACACACACCCTTAAATCCAAAAACCTCCTGGTACTTGGAGACTTTAATCTCTGGGCAAATTCTACCCAAGACCCTATCGCCACCGCCTGCATCAACCAACTGGAAGAACTGGGTCTCCAACAACTGATAAAGACGCCAACTCATGGCTCAGGACACACCCTGGACCTTATCTTCAAACAAAATTTGGACATCAACATACTGGACAACCTACCACTACCATGGACGGACCACCACGCCATCAAATTTAAAATCACCACTAATACCACCCAGCAAAAACAGAAACCGGCAACAACAACTCATTGGACCAGATCGCAGAAGAAACTACATTCCGAAACCTTCAAAAACACATTGGCAAACAAAATAGCAACGCTGAATTTAACCCACTCAACGGAACATACACTCCGCTCCCTAAACAAGGTATTACTACAATCAGCAGACGCAGTGGCTCCAAAACGCAGAACACCTATCCGGAGGAAAAACTCAGGATGGTTTAACAGCTCTCTCATGCTACTCAAGCAAGAACGCAGAAGAGCCGAAAGAGCATGGAGAAGAAATCCTACCAAAGAAAATCAGACAAACTACAAAGGACTCACTGAGAATTATCACAAAGCAATTTTTAAAGCTAAAAAAGATTTTTTTGCAAATACCATTTCATCGGCACTAAACCGCCCTCGGGAACTTTTTAAAATAGTCGCTCAGTCGATGAACCCGACATGCTTAGAGCCCCCAGCAAACGAAACCCAAGATTTCTGTAATGAGTTGTCAGATTTTTTTCATTGACAAAATCGACAACATCCGGAAAATAATCCACATGAAAAAAACTTCCAACCTCAGCCATCCAGAGCAAAAAGAAGACATGGTCACAAATATCCCTCTTCCACCAAAGTTTTCTTTGATCCCAATTTCCACGGACACCACCAAAAACATCATCAAAAACCTCAGAGACAGCACATCTCCGATTGACATCATCCCCACAAAACTGCTGAAAGAATGCTCGGACATTTTGGCGCCTACGCTAACTCACCTCATAAATCAATCTTTCAAAGAAGGGATTGTTCCAGGCGCCCTCAAACAAGGCATCATCAAACCCCTGCTAAAGAAGCCCAACCTCGACCCCCGGGACCCCAACCACCGCAGACCGATAACAAGCCTCAACACCATCTCCAAGATTATGGAGAAAGCGGTAGTACAACAGCTACACCGCCACCTAGACACACACAAACTCCTGGATCCTCTACAATCAGGCTTCCGCCCAGGCCATGGCACAGAAACGGCACTCCTGAAGATTTGGGACGACGCCCTCGAAGCAGCAGATGACGGAGAATCATGCCTCCTGGTGCTGTTGGACCTCAGCGCAGCGTTTGATACTGTGGACCACAACACTCTACTCATCCGCCTTACAGAAGTAGCAGGAGTCGCAGACGCAGACCTACAATGGTTCGCATCCTTCTTAGGAAATCGCTCTCAGACAGTGAAACTAGGAGCTTTTACCTCTGAAACCCGGGCAATCTCTTGTGGAGTCCCGCAAGGATCACCTTTGTCGCCAGTGCTCTTCAACATATACATCCGCCCACTCCTCAACATCATCAGAAGGTCAGACCTCTGCTTCCACTCATACGCTGATGACACCCAATTATACTTTCGGATCACTGGACAAAAAGACCATCATCGGCAATTAGAAAACTGCCTCACTATGATAGACGACTGGATGACCGCCAGCTCTCTTAAACTCAATGAATCAAAAACAGAACTTCTTATTCTACAGGCAAACCAAAACTCCCGAACCAAGATCCCTTGGACACCTCCCACCATCTTTGGACAGACCATCTTCCCAAGAACCAAGGCCAAGAGCCTCGGAGTCATTTTTGACTCAGAAATGTCAATGGATGCTGTTGGGGGGGCGTGACCGGATATGAGGGGCGGTGAGTGAGTGAGTGAGGAATGCGACTGTGAGCTCCTTCCACCCTCCCTCCACCCTCCCTCCTCCTGATATGGATCCGTTACGCCGAGATACAGAGCTTTACTGAAGCCTATGGGACCTCCTCTGTAGCGGCGCACAGCACAGACTGAAAGAACCTCCGGAGGTTTCCGCAAGTCAGCCGGAACTGCCAGGCGGGGAAAGCCGAAGCTAAGCCGAGCGAGTGACGTCACACGCTGTCCTCTGTCCGCTCTTCGAGCTGAGAAGGAGAGAGCGGCGGGAATTTCAAATCAAAACACCGGCTTTTTGGGCAGACTGTACGCCGAAGATGAAAGGAAAAAGGACATAGAAGGAGGAAGATTCAAATGACTTTTGGACTGCACTTGAAGCCCCTCTGGAGACTACACTACAGACTACAAGGAGAAGGTGAGCAGACAGTACATTGATTGTTTGCTGAGCTTTTAAGTCTGTACAGCCTTTCCACCCCCTATTGTATGTGGAGGACTGCCCTGTGCTAACTAAAAACACAAGCCGTGCAGTATAAGTGCTTTGCCTGTTGCTGTGTTTTCCTTGTCCCCTTAAACTGCAATAGAGGCTGCTCCGTGCAAAAATCAAAAATCAAAAATTAAAAATCAAAAGCTGTACCTGCTTTCTTATCTGCAATTTGAGGACTGGTCTTTCTTTTTTTTTTTTTTTTTTTTTTTTTATTTTTACCCTTTTTTTTTTTTTTGTTGTCTTCTTGCAAAGTGTAAGGTCTGTGCGCTGCCATGTATGTGAGCCACCCCTTTTTAAAAAAAAGCTAACGCTTAATTGCAATTTAAGGACTGCTATTTGCAAAATTATAAACTGTGCGTTTTGGCTAAGTATCTGTACTGACCTCTACCTCAACTATAACCGGAGGAATGATGCCTTTGATTCTTCTTAGCAAAATATAAAGCTTTGCTCGGCGCCATATACATGGGCTTACTCTCTTTCAACTGCTAGTGCTAGACTGCTCTGGCCCTTGGTAAAAAACACAGGCTGCATGCTGCGATTTATATACGAGATTTGTCTCTCACCTGTAACCAGAGGACTGTCATATGCTAAAAATAACTGCCTATGGGCCTGTTCTTCTCCGCTATAAATAGAAGGGGCGCAAAGACTGTTTCTCTGTAAAATATAAATATAAGCTGCACACCTACACATATAACTGGCCCTCTTTAACCGTGAATAGGGGACGGCCTGTTGGTAAGATATAAGCTGTATGCTGAGCTTATCCTCCGGCAATTAAGAGGACTACCCTTTGTAAATCTATTCTAAACCCATCACCCGGCGAGATTAGATTTTGGGGGAGTTTGGTGTGGCAATATGTCAGCCAGGAGGAGAATGGATGAGCAGGCCAACCAGGAGAATGTCGGGACACAATCATTAAGATCAGCCAAAGATAAAGACAAGGAAAAGGGGGTTCAACCCACAATAACAAATGGGGCATCAGCTGCAGCAAAGCTGGAAAAGTATGCCCATACCCCAGATCACACTCCAACTAAAGGAGGACAGCAACCCCAGGTTAAAATGCCAACTGATAGAAAGAGCCAAGGACAATTAAATAACCCAGTAGGGGCCCCAGTAAAGAATTTAACCAACAAAAATCTGGGGGGCCCGGGGAAATCAGAACTGGCCTCGGTTCAAGCATCAATGGTAGAAGTAGAGCCGACACTAAAAGATGTATTGACGGCGGTTAATATATGTAAACATTCCCTAGGGGAACTATGCGGTCAAATGAAAAATGTTAAAGATGAACTGTCCTTGATGCGCCAGGAGCTTGAAAAGACGGCTGACAGAATAACAGCAACTGAAGGGAGAATTAGTCAAATCGAGGACGACATGTATCCATTAAATCAAGAGGTTAAAAGTCTAAAAGAGCAGTCGGATAAATTTGCAGGAAAACTGGATGAATTGGAAAACAGACTTCGAAGGGACAATGTGAGGCTGGTAGGCTTACCAGAAAAGAGCGAAGGATCTGATCCGATCGTATTTATGGAAAAATGGCTCATTGAAGTATTTGGAAGAGAGACATTCTCACAACAATTCTCGGTTGAAAGGGCGCATAGAGTCCCGCCCAGACCGCCACCCCAAGGAGGGCACCCCAGATCTATGTTAATGAAATTTTTGAATTTTAAAGATAAAGTGACGCTTCTCCGCAGGGCTAGAGAGATGGGGAACATTTTTTTTAATGGAGTTAAAATCTCATTATATCCTGATTTTTCACCCGATTTGCAGAGGCGTAGAGCAGGTTTTATAGAGGTTAAACGTAGACTCCAGAAATTTGATGTCATTTATGCATTATTGTACCCAGCCCGGCTACGTGTGGTAGCTCTGGGAGAGACCTTTTTTTTTGACTCCCCTGCAAGTGTGACAACATGGCTGGAGGATAGAAAAGACCAACTAATAATCAAAACGAGGGGATAACAAGGTTAAGGGAAAGGGAATAAACATAGAGGGATGGGAGGGGTTGGGTTCTTAGAGATGTGTGTTTCAGAGAAATTTAATGTGTACATATATGGAGGGGAGGGTGGTGAGAGTCACATAGCACGAAAGGAAGGATATGATTGATTGGGGTAAGGATAAAAATATAGTTTTTGATGTGTGCAGGGTAGGGGAGGGAGGAGGGCGGAGGGTGGGAGTGGGTTTGTATACAAGAGAGGGGGAGGGAGAGGGGAGGGTGGTAGGTACGGGAGGGGGGCGGAGGGTGGGAGTGGGTTTGTATACAAGAGAGGGGGAGGGGGAGGGGGAGGGGAGGGGGAAAGGCAGGGGATGTTTGGTAAGGGTCACAAAAAAAGCCTCTGGGGATAACCTAGAATGGTACATGGGGGGAGGGGGGAGGTGGGGTTATCGATGTAAAAATTGGAAAAAACACGTAACACATATGAAAGTAAGCGGCAAGCAAAAAACACTTATAGATAAATATTTAGAAGAAAGTTTCACATTCTCTCACTTGGAAAGACATATCAAGATACGATGCAAAATTTGGGAGGGAGAAGAAAAAGAAAAAAGAAAAAAAAAAAAAGAAAAAAACACTGATAAACAAATATATAGAAGAAAGATTCACATTTTTATCACATAGTGGGAAATATTAAGATAGGCAAAGGATTTTCTATTTACCCTTTTTTTTCACAAGGGTTTTTCCCTCTTGTTAAAAGTTTCTCTTCCCTTTCTCGTTTCTTTTTTCCCCCTCTCTATTTCCCCTTTTTTTTTTTTTTTTTTTTCCTTTCCCCTTCTCTCTCTTTGCCCCCCTCTCTCCTTGGTGTTATGTTCAGGCATCAATAGGGATTCCATTTTCTATTGCGTTCTTTTCTTGATAGCCTATGCAGACTAGGGTAATTAATATCGGTTCCTGGAATGTACGGGGGTTGGGTACACCGGCTAAGAGAGCAGCTGTGGTAGAGACCCTGGAAAGGAGTGATGTAGGAGTGATCTGCCTACAGGAGACACATTTAACCCAAGATACTAAATTACTAAATCAGAGTAAAAAATATCAACATCAATACCACTCGGTACACACCTCCTATTCAAGGGGAGTGGCGGTGATGGTAAGAAAAGAGGTGGGCTTCACCTGTCGGCAGACCAGGATAGATAGGGAAGGACGGTATATTTTCCTGTATTGTGTAATAGAAAATCGAGAATATGTTCTCGCCAATATTTACATCCCCCCTCCGTTTAAGCTTGATGTGATGTATTGCCTAATGGAATTTTTATCAGACAAAGCTGGGATACCAGTCATAGCAGTAGGGGACTTTAATGAGGTTATTAATAAAAAATTAGACAGGTTTCCTTTAGGTACACAGAGACAGAAGGTAGATGAGAGCCGACTACACCAGTTCTTACAAGAAGTGGGGCTGTTTGACATGTGGAGAGTGAGAAACCCGGGGGTGCTGCAATTCTCGTGTTTCTCAAGTTCCTATTCTACTCTCTCACGGATCGATTTAGCCTTGGGAAACGAGGAAGCATGCCAAACAGTAAGGGATATTGAATATCAGCCTAGGGGGGTATCGGACCATGCCTTGTTGATTGTCTCAATAAATTTAGAAGGGAAAAGACCTCCCAGAACATGGAAAATGAATCCAGTCTGGTTCGAAATAATAGGGGATCCAAATGAGGTGCTGTTAAAACTGGAAGAATTTATAGAGTTTAACAAAGAGACAGTGACAAGAGGAGTAATGTGGGATGCACTGAAGGCCTATCTGCGAGGTATCCTTATTCAATTAGTCTCAAAAATCAAAAAATCCTCAAGAGAATGGGAAAAAAATAGTAAGATGGAGTTGATGAAAGCAGAAAGAGAATACGTTGAAGACCCCACCCCAGAAAGACAAAGTAGATGGCTAACTAAACAACAGGAATACAAAGAAGTAATTATTAGGAAATCAGAGAATAAAAGACTGTTTCAGAAACAGGTGGCTTATGGGGAGGGGGAAAAGGTCGGAAAGATGTTGGCACAGTTAGTGAGAACTAATTCCCCTCCCTCCACCGTCCCAGCGATTAGGACGGAGAAAGGAGAAATCTCATTAAAGACGTCAGTAATTACAGAGACTTTTAGAATATACTATGACAATTTATATAAATCGCGGGGGACGATGGAGGAAGGGGAAGCGGACACATTTTTTAGTAACGCTGAAATTACGGCTCTCACTGAAGAAGAAAGGGAGGCAATGGAGGCACCATTAACGCTGGAGGAAATCCAGCTGGCGGTAAAAGAAATGGCCAATCAGAAATCACCAGGACCAGATGGTCTCCCCGCGGAAACCTATAAGCAATATGGGAAAATTCTACTGCCAGAACTTCTTAAGGTATTAAACTGGGCAAAGGAGGAGGGGAAGTTGCCAACGTCTATGACAGAGGCAACAATAATAGTTCTGCATAAAGAGGGGAAGGACCCATTAGAGACCAAGTCTTATAGACCGATCTCCCTACTCTGCTCGGATGCTAAAATATTAGCTAAAGCAATGGCAATTAGATTAAACAAAATTGTCTCTAGATTAATACATCCTGACCAAACAGGGTTTATACCCTGTAGGTCTACTAGTATGAACATTAGGAGACTATACCTTAACTTACAGATACCAATAGAGAACACGGGTACAAGGGCAGTCATGGCGTTGGACGTGGTTAAAGCTTTCGATAGCTTAGAGTGGGGATATTTATGGCGAGTCTTAAAGGAATTTGGATTTGGCCCCTCGTTTATTAAATGGATTAAAACCCTGTATAAGGGTCCCAGTGCTAAAATCAGGGTTAATGGCGAGTATTCCGAGGGGATCCAATTGGAGAGAGGGACAAGGCAGGGCTGCCCATTGTCCCCCCTGCTCTTCGCGCTTGCAATGGAACCCTTAGCAAGTGTAATTAGAGCAAACACAAATATGCAGGGGTTCCGAAGAGCAGGGGGTGAAGAGAGAATTGCACTGTATGCGGACGATGTCCTTCTCTTCCTGGGGGATACGGGGCAATCCCTCAGGCAGGTGATGAACATCCTCACGGACTTTGGTAAAATCTCAGGACTCACCATAAACTGGGAAAAATCTGCATTATTGCCAATAGATCCTCTAGGGAACCAGAACGTACAGGATATTTCACAGCTAGAGGTAGTTGAACAAATGAAATACTTAGGCATATATATAACAAGGAACCCTAATAATTACATAAATGATAATATAGTACCGCTTTTAGCTAGATTTAAAAGTAAAATTGCAATCTGGAGACATCTCCCACTGTCGATCGCAGGGAGGTGTAACCTAATCAAAATGGTATGGCAGCCACAGCTTCTGTACCTGCTGCATAACTGTCCAATATGGATAGATAAAAAATGGTTCAGAAAGATAGATATGTTGTTTAGGGAACTTATATGGAAGGGAGGTCAGCCTAGGATTGGGTTACAAACACTACAACTAGCAACAAGAAGGGGAGGAATGGCAGTACCGCATCCACGGAGCTACTTCCTAGCAGCCCAACTGCAACATCTAAGAACTATGACAGGAGGAAGCAACAAGGAATTAATGATTGCAGGAACCCCGCACAAATCAATAGTAGAAGCCCTCGAGGCAAACTCCTTTCTTTACAGAATCCCCACGGTGAGACTGGCCTTAAAAGTATGGAAGGCAGTAAAAGTAATAAAAGGGTTAGAGGGTATGACAAAATACACCCCCCTCTGGAATAATAAAAACTTACAGGAAGTAGAAAAGATAGGGAAAATTAGAGAGTGGGAAATAAAAGGGATAGATAAGTTGGCACAGATGTACGAGGGCAAGGTATTGAAGTCATTTACAGCACTGCGAGTGGAATACGATATACCCAAACACTCCTTCTATAAATATCTACAAATTAGACACGCTTTAAATAGTCAATTTAAGAATCAAGATCCAATTTGGAACAATTCTCCAGTGTATCAAAGAATAGGCTCCCAAAACAAGAGTAGAGGATTTATAGCAGAAATTTATTCACACATATGCGAAGGTAGCATAGAAAATCCAGAACAGCTTAAGTGTAGGGGGAAATGGGAGAAAGAATTTGGAACGTTCTCAGATGAACAGTGGCTGAGGATATTGGAGAAAGGACACGTGGTATCGGTCTCGCCTGCTCAGAAGGTCTCATATTTGATGCTGTTACACAGGACATACTATACACCTAAGAGACTATATGAGTTCGGATTGAGAACAGATGCCAGGTGCCCTAGGTGCCAGGATACTGGGGATTTAGCACATATGGTATGGAAGTGCCCAAAACTGCACCGTTACTGGACTGAAATCCTTAACATCCTGAACACCGTATTAGAAGTTAGACTGGAAATGAACCCCAGACTGTGTATACTAGGATCGGATGAGGGGATAAATGGCGGCCCCTCTGTAATCAACGCCGTGATGAGAGGTTTGTTCCAGGCGAGAAAATTAATAGCGCAGAGGTGGCAGGCTGAGAAACCCCCAACGGTAGGAGAATGGAAAAGGTTAATAACAGAAACAGTATGGAAAGAAAGAACAGTGTATATAAGGAGAGGAAATCTGAGAGAGTTTGAAGCTATGTGGAGACCATGGTTGGACAAATTGGAAAATCCACTGTGAGGTGGGGGGGGAGAGAGGGAGAAGGAATAAAGCGGGCGTCAAGAGGGAAGGTTGGGAAGGATAAAAGGGACTAAAGGTTGAAGGGTACCCCCTGCAAAGTGTGAGAAGTGGAATTTTTTTCTTTTTTTCTTTTTAAATGTATGTACTATGTAAGTAAAGAATGTATTTTGTATAATAATGAAGAAAATAAATAAAGATTATATAATTTCTATCTAACTCTACTACCCAACATCAAAACTCTTCCTCTCTCCTCTACTTTCTTCTCTTAATTCGAACCTCTAAACTCTTAATCTACTCTTCTTCTACTTACTACTCTTCACTTCTTAATCTCTGACTCTAACTTCTCACAATCTAACTCTCTCGTGCTAACTCACAACTTGAACTCCTCTACAACTCTCTAACTAACTGCCTCCTAACATTAACTTAACTTCTAACTAACACCCCCTACTCTCTAACTCTAACAACTATAACTCTCTCCTAACTATAACTTACTCATCCTACTTCCTTCACTACTCTACTAATCTAAACTTACTGTCGTACTCACACAAACTAACCTCTATAACATAGACTTCTACTATCTCTAACTCTAACAACTCTACTCATACTACTCAACACTCGCTACTTTTCTCCTCGCTTTAAGCCTCTGCTCTCAACTCTCTGCACTCTTCTCTACTACTCGTAACTCACTCTACTCTCTACCCTCTCTTTTTAAACTTTAATGAACTCTCGACTCTCCGACTCTTAACTAACTCTTGCTCTCTCGCTAAAACTCTTTAACCTCTTCTAACTTCTAACTCGTTCTCTTCTCTCTCTTCTTACTACTCATAACTCTGAAACTAACTACTTCCTTAACTACTTAACCTTCTCTAAACTAAACAGTCTCTCTACTCTACTCTCTACTACTCTTCTTAACTCCCCTCACTACTCCTTCTTCCTAACCTTCTCTCTTCTAAACTCTCTACTTCTCTCGTCTACATACTAACTCTCGCTCGACCTAACTCTTCAACTCTAACTTTAATCAATTACCTCTAACTAACTCTTATACTAAATCTCCTCGAAACTTCTCTACTCTACTCTACTTTCTTAACTTCTGTATTCCTCTTAACACACCTATTACTCCTCTGCTCTTCTCACCTCTTCTCTTTACTCCTTCCTCTCACGAACATACTCTTCTAACTCATGAACTTTTCTCTCCAACCTCTCTCTCTAACTAACTGCAACTTCTCATCTTTACTTCTTCTACTACTCTCATCTCATCTCTCTATCTCTCTCTTCTCTAACTCTCCTCGTTACCTCTCAACACTGCTTAACTCTATACTTAAAAAATACTCCTTGCACCTTACTATCTCTCTCAAACGACTTCTACTCTACTCTCTCTCTAAAACGCTCATAATCTCGTAACTCTCCTCTTCTCTCTCCATACTACTTACTTTCATACACTCTCCCTCTCGCTAAATTAACTCTTACTCTAACGCTAACGCTACTTCCTTCTCTTACTTATTCTAACTCTCTTACTTTCTAAACATATTTACTCTCTCTCTCCTCTACCTCTACTCTTTCTACTTCTTCTACTGCTCTAAACTTCTCTAACTAAACTTTACTCTTCACTTCAAACTCTCTAAACTCTCCTTCTCTCTTCTACTTCTCCTTCTAACCTCTTACACACCTACAACCTCTAACTCACGTAACTCTCTCTACTACTAACTCTTCTTCATACTCTCTACAACATCCTACATACTCTCTCTAACTTACTTTTTCTCTTTCTCTAACTTACTAACTAAACCATCTCTTCTTTCCTTCTCTACACTTAACTAACTTTAACCTACTACTCTACTAACTCCTCTTCTCTACTCTAACTTCTAAACCCTCTAACTACTAAAACTCTCGACTCTCTCTAACAAAACTTCTTTTCTCTAACTTACTCTCTCTTCCCTCCTCTCTCTCTCCTAAACTTTCTTACAACTCATCCTACTCCATCTACTTCTTCCTATCTGGCCTCTAACTCTTCTCAACTACTTTCTTCTACTTACTCTAACTCTCTTACTTGTCAACTCACAAAACTCTACCTCTTACTCTCCTCACAAACTTAACACTCCTCTACTCTCATCAACTTCCTTACTCTTTAACTCAACCTCACATTAACCAATCTTAACATCTCGAACTAACTACTTCTTACTACAACTCTTCTTCACGCTCTAAACTCACTCTAACTCTACGCTCTAACTGTCACTTCTTAGAAATGTCAATGGATGCCCAAATAGGATCGGTAGTTAGCGGATCTCACCATCTCCTTCGCCTTCTACGCAGACTCATCCCCTTCATTCCAAAGGAGGACAAAGCAGTGGTAGTTGGAACAGTCATTAATTCACGACTGGACTACGCAAACTCCCTCTACATAGGGTTACCCCAATATCAACTTGCGCGCTTACAACTTATCCAAAACACGGCGGCAAGACTGATAACAGGAAAAAAACCCTGGGAATCTATTTCCCCTTCCCTGAGGAGCCTACACTGGCTAACCGTAAAGAATCGGGTCATTTTCAAGACCCTCTGCCTCACCCACAAATGCACCCATGGAGACGCGCCTCAATACCTTTTCGAGAAAATAAAACGCTACACACCCAATCGCAGTCTTCGATCATCCGACCAAAACCTCCTCCTCATCCCCAAGTCCCGCTACAAATCAAAAGGGGAACGAAGATTCGCTGTCCAAGGACCACGGCTATGGAATGCACTACCAACCTACATCCGCATGGAAGAAAACCATCAGGTCTTCAGGAAAAAACTCAAGACCCACCTCTTCTAAGAAGCTCGACAACAAAGCACTAATACAGCGCCTTGAGGCGATTCGGTTCGCATTGTAGCGCTATACAAATTATTCATTCATTCATTCATTCAAGAAGTGCAGACACTGCAGTGCGGACCTATTACCAGACTAATATGTCTGTGGATAGTTCCGCTAAGACCTCTCTAAAGCCTCATACACACGATCAGATTTTCCGACGGGAAATGTATGATGACAGGCTGTTGGCGGAAAATCTGACCGTTTGTATGCTCCATCGGGCAATTCTTGTTGGATTTTCCGTGGACAATCGTTGGATAGCAGGTTTTAAAATTTTCCGCGGACAAATGTCTGTTGTTGGATTTTCCGAGTGTGTGTACACAAGTCCGTCGGACAAAAGTCTAAAATACAAACACGCATGCTTGGAAGCAAAGACGAGCCAGAAGCGCTAGGTCTTGTAAACTAGCGTTCGTAATGGAGAATTAACATTCGTGACGTGGCAAATTGTGAAATCTCGAAATGCAGCGCACAATTCTCTTCTTCTTTAATTGGATAATAATGAAGCTGCTTTGCTGGTGATACTGATGGAGTTATTGCAAACAAATTTTCAACTGCTTTTTTTTCTAGTGATATTAAGAATAATATTATTATTTTTAAATTTTATTTGGGCAAGTTACCACAACACCATTATCCCGTAGTTTTTAAGATCAAAGATACAACTATGTTGGTGTCCCTTGTGAATTTTACATTGTATTTTTTTAAATGTAACTGCCTACTCCCAAACTGTCATTTGAAGTAAAACATATAGCCAAGTATTATTGTACACAATTTTATTAGTGTGCATTAAAAAAAGAAAACAAATAAAATTAGGCATGCTATCTGCCAATATAACTTAACCAAAAAGTGCATTCTATGCATCCAAAAATATAGAAAATATACCAAATAAAATCATTAATATTCAACCAAAAAATAAAACAAAAGCCTCATGCATGTGTCCTGCTTTTTAATATAGGGGGTCAACAAGGCCAAGAGTTGATGAAAACAGGGGTCTGTCACCCGGAGATAATTCTGAAAATCATCTGGATTATTCTCCTTGAGCTGCCGCAGCAATGGCATATGACATAATTGGTCACGATTAATAAAGCAACCAATTTTTGGTCCATGAACTCCTCCTCCTCCTGTTCCTGGACTGGACTTGGGTCACAGCAATAACTCAGAGGCCAATAATAAATAACACATTATCTCTTCCGATTCTGCAACATGTCTTGTTCACGAATGGCCGTTCAGAAACAAACTGAAAAGCATGAAATGAAAAGCGCAAACTGAACAGCGCATAATGAAAAGCGCGAATCAACACTCACCAAACTTCTACTAATACAAAATTAGCAGAAGGAGCCCAAAGGGTGGCGCTAATGAGCTGAAAAAACACATAGTGCGTCAGTACGTTCATATTTGTTGGCCGACAATTCCTTGTCATTTGTATGCAAGACAAAATCCAGGCACACGCCTTCAGACAAAAGTCTGAGTTTTTTTCTGCGGAAAATCTGATTGTGTGTACGAGGCTTTAGGACAAAGGATGCTGTAAGCCAGCATGTCACGGTCGTTCATGGGTAAGTAGTTAGTGAGTTTCTAACTGAGTTCTCTAGCCACTTATACCAGCGTACTCTGGGCGCAACCATGCAGATTAGTTCAGGGCATCACAATTAACACTTCTAACCAAGTTCCCGACTCTAAGGGCACCTTTATCCAAGTCATTCACCCCGCCTTACACCGGGCTACACCAGAGGTAGAAGAGGGTCAGTCGTTCTCCTTGAAGAGGCTAAGCAGGTTTTAGGGTCCAGTAATTCATTAGGGCAGTTAAGCAGGCCCAAAATGGGATGACCCAGATGACTGCCTTCAAAGTCAGAACATACTTCATGTTTTCAAGACACGGCTTTCTATACTCCCCAATGAAGGGAAAGGGGAAGAGGTTGACTCAAGAGGAGTGGTAGTAGTAATATGAAGTTTTACATAAGTAAGCAGTGGCAAATTGATACCCTACTCTGGAGGGAAGTGGCGATTCTCTGGTCCAAAGATTGGCACTGCAACAATACAAACTTTACAGCACTGCACCCTAATGCAAAGCTACCATTATGCATTTTGTCAGGAGTGTTATTCTTCCCAGGGAAGATTCAGTTTCCATTGGCTGTATTCACAATCGATGAATTGACGAATATCTGAGAGATTCATGTCAAAAAAGGAAGGGGCGTTTGTAAGCCAGTTATTGCAGGACTTTGTGGCAAGTGCAATACAGTTGGGACCTAGAGTCTTGAAGTATTCATCACCCCTGAAAAGCTGAAATTCAGATTATTAGTGCTCTTGGTGAGCTTAAGTGCTCTGCGGATTGTGTGGACGAAGTAGCATTTGTTGTTATCAATGTTCCCCTAAGGCAGTGCTGCATTCAGTGGCAATGAAGCCCAGTCCTTGGTCAACAAACCCATCCTCAGGCAGGGTGGTCGTAAGTACCTGTATGATGACATTTTTTTTCCCTCTGACCAGAAGTTTTGACTATTCCAAGAGACTCACTGCTGCTAAACTTTGAATGGCCTCAGTTTTCTGTGCAAATGGATGGTGCTTGCTGTATAATAGTGTTTAGGTTCAAAGAGTGGCACACATCCTTGGAATGTTGAAACCCCTTTATTGGTCATGATTAAATATCACATGTAAATCCCAACACTAAGCACTATTCTAGGAGCAATTGGTGGTTAGTCTGGCCTTCCTCCTCATAGGAGGTTGAGGCTCCAGTGAGTTCTTTCTGTGTCATGTACCTGTTCCTGAAGCTGAAATGCTGAGAGGGCTCTCCTTACAGCTGAGTGCTTGGTGCCCCTGAAGGTGATAACAGGAAACATGAAGCCCAAAGAAGCAAGGATTGCCAGCTGTGCCACAGATGAGAGATGGTGGTGTGGAGATCTCTCTGCAGGTGGATACCAGAGGAGGTGTGCAGTAGGATCCAGGGGAGCTGAGGTGGTGCAGGCCTAACACAGCAGGAAACAGGTTGTAATGGTAAGTACAGCAGGCTGAATACAGTAGGCAAGTACTGCAGACTGGGTACAGCAGGTAGACATCAAGGTGGACCACAGCAGATGGGGCACAGCAGAAGGCATAGTCTGGGAGAGGTCTGCAAATCAGTGGTCAGCAGATCAGATATCAGAATCATGGAAAGGCAAGCCTGGGCCATACACAGAACAGGAGACAAGAGAAGATCCATGGGCAATCTAAGTTCAGAGATGGGAGCGAGACAAGAAGCATCCAAGGGCAGGCCGGGTCGTGATCAGAAACAACAGCAAACATAGGAACAGGAAGCAGGAAGCCGAAGACAAGTCAGCAATGTCCATGTGCTGCAGTCACTCTTTTAAAGACCAGAGGGCATCAGGATCTGACATGCATTGCATGCGCCAGCATGCACACGTCTTCACCGTGGCGAACCTGCATTCGTAATACATGTGCGTGCATTCTTGCAGGCGTGGCCATATTGGAAATTGGCCATCAAGCCAGGCCCTATAACAGCTCTCCTCCGACTAGTCTCCTGACACTCTGCTAGTTTGGTCCACTCTACATTCCAGGACTCAAGATCCTTTTGCCAGAATAGAAAACTTCAAGAGCGAATGGAAGGCACAGCCATAGTCCTTTTCAATCCCTTCATCCACTACAGGAGACTGATTGATGGGAGACCCCCAGTCTATGCCCCTCAAGCATCTTTGTTCCCAAGGTGGCTTCTGTTTTCATCTTAGAAAAACAAAGTGGCGGTTGCATCCTCTCCAGCAGAGACAGTACCTAACCTACATTGGATGTACCAAGTGTCTAAAATGCCTACCTTTAAGCAGCTTCCTAGTTAAAATCCTCTGGAAGGCTGTTTGTGCTTCCATCAGGAAAATTCTGAGGAGGAACCTACAGCAAAACCTTGGCATCTTTGAGCATCAAGGTCATGCAGAAAACTTACAGTGCGGCCAGGCAAGAGCCTCCAGAAGTGATACAGGCTCATTCAGCTAGGTTCATTTTTACATCTTTAAATTCAAGCATTTGCCTATAGATACTTCTGCAAAGCAGCAGGCTGGTTGGAGCAGTACACCTGCCTTAAGCACTACAGGGAAGATCCAGGGGCTCGTACATCAATGGACTTCAATTCAATGGAATGATGGTCCAGGCTTCAATTTGCATTGTAATAAATTTTGATTATACATTTTAGCCCACCCTGTTTAGCTCGTTGCTTATCATATGCATGCTGCCATGTTGGCATCAGGAAAATGGAAAATTGTATCAAATATTTAGCGTGATTTTACTTTCCTGATGCCTATCCATGGCAGCATACGAACCCTCCCTTTTTTGATTGTGTTACTTTTACAGAGAATGGGGAGGTTGCTCTAAGGCCGCGTACACACGAAGGGACAATCCCGCGGGATTATCCTCTGGACTGAAGTCCAGAGGATAATCCCCTCGTGTGTGGGCGTCCGCGGACTTTTTGGCGCCAACGTACGGCGGACTAAAGTTTCAGGTTTTGTTCATTTAGCACGTGACTTCAGGTCCGTAGCTAGCGTAGGCAGTTACTGCCGCCGCGCCAGCTCCGTGACCTGGCATGGATTTAAAGGGAATCCCCACGCCGAAAAAACGGCGTGAGGGTTCCCCCCAAATCCATGTCAGACCCTTAGCACGCAGCCTGGCAGGCCAGGAAAGGGGTGGGGACGAACGAGCGCCCCCCCCTGAGCCGTACCAGGCCGCGTGCCCTCATGGGGGGTGCCCTGGGGAAAGGGGGGCCGTTCGGCCCCCCCCACCCCAAGCACCTTGTCCCCATGTTGATGAGGACAAGGGCCTCTTCCCGACAACCCTGGCCGGTGGTTGTCGGGGTCTGCGGGCGGGGGCTTATCGGAATCTGGGGGGGGCCCCCAAACCCTATGTGAATGAGTATGGGGTAATGTACCCCTACCCATTCACCTAAGTGTAAAATGTAAAGTAAAAAAAAACAAATAAAAAATAGTTTATTGCACTGCTCCGGGGGTCGTGGGGGTCTTCTCGCCGGACTTTTACCAAGCTCTTTTACCGAGCGAGGGGAGTCCGGCTACCTTCTTCGTCGTCGCCGCCGTATGGGGGTCTCGATCCGCCTTCGGGGGTCTTCTTCCGTCTTGGGGGTCTTCTCGCCGGACTCCTCCCCTCTCTTCTGCTCTTTTACCTAGCTCTTTCACGAGGGGAGGTGTCCGGCTACCTTCTTCGTCGTCGCCGCCGTCGTCGTCTGGGGGTCTCGATCCGCCTTCGGGGGTCTTCCGGGGGTCTCTTCTGTTCTTGCGGCGGTCGTCGTCTTCCGCGCCGCCGGCGCCGCCTTCTTCTTCTTCTTGTCCTTCTTGTTCTTCTTCTTCTTCCGATGTTGACCCGACGCTCTCTCTGCCCGGAATGCCTGTGCCGCTCTGAGCTCGGACTTATATAGGGACATGGGCGACAGGGTCACATGCACATGTCACATGGTGACCCCGCCCCCTTGTGTTGTCACAGTCCCGGAGGATGCTGGGACTGTGACATCGCAAGGGGGCGGGGTCACCATGTGACATGAACATGTGACCCTGTCGCCCATGTCCCTATATAAGTCCGAGCTCAGAGCGGCACAGGCATTCCGGGCAGAGAGAGCGTCGGGTCAACATCGGAAGAAGAAGAAGAACAAGAACAAGAAGGACAAGAGGAAGAAGAAGGCGGCGCCGGCGGCGCGGAAGACGACGACCGCCGCAAGAACAGAAGAGACCCCCGGAAGACCCCCGAAGGCGGATCGAGACCCCCAGATGACGACGGCGGCGACGACGAAGAAGGTAGCCGGACACCTCCCCTCGTGAAAGAGCTAGGTAAAAGAGCAGAAGAGAGGGGAGGAGTCCGGCGAGAAGACCCCCAAGACGGAAGAAGACCCCCGAAGGCGGATCGAGACCCCCAGACGGCGGCGACGACGAAGAAGGTAGCCGGACTCCCCTCGCTCGGTAAAAGAGCTTGGTAAATGGCGGGGGAGTCCGGCGAGAAGACCCCCAAGACGGAAGAAGACCCCCGGAGCAGTGCAATAAACTATTTTTTCAAAAGTGTGGGTGTTTTTTTTTACTTTACATTTTACACCTTAGGTGAATGGGTAGGGGTACATCGTACCCCATACTCATTCACATAGGGTGGGGGGCCGGGATCTGGGGGCCCCCTTATTAAAGGGGGTTCCCAGATTCCGATAAGCCCCCGCCCGCAGACCCCGACAACCAACGGCCAGGGTTGTCGGGAAGAGGCCCTTGTCCTCATCAACATGGGGACAAGGTGCTTTGGGGTGGGGGGGCCGCACGGCCCCCCTTTCCCCAGGGCACCCCCCATGTTGAGGGCACGCGGCCTGGTACGGCTCAGGAGGGGGGGGGGCGCTCGTTCGTCCCCACCCTTTCCTGGCCTGCCAGGCTGCGTGCTCGGATGAGGGTCTGACATGGATTTGGGGGGAACCCCCACGCCGTTTTTTCGGCGTGGGGATTCCCTTTAAATCCATGCCAGCTTGCGGAGCTAGCGCGGCGGCATTTACTGCCTACGCTAGCTACGTAACCTGAAGTTACGTTCAAAATGAACGGACTGCTCCGTGTGTGGGCAAGTCCGTTCATTTTCAAAAGTCCCGCGGACTTTTGGCCGGCGGATTATCCGCTGGACAAGTCCGTGCGTGTGTGGGCAAGTCCACACCCTCGGAAAGTCCAGCGGACCTAGCCGGAAAGTCCAGCGGATTGTCCGCTGGACTTAGGTCCGCCGGCAAAAGTCCGTACGTGTGTACGAGGCATAAGTCAGACTTTTATAGATTTAAATAGGTCCTGTGGGTGGCTATAGAGGCAGAGCAATATCTTATGTATTTTGCCATTGATTGGTATCAGGAAAGAAAAATTACTAGACATGTACGGTTTATTTCGTTCCAAATTAAAATTCAGACAAATTTTCATTTTGACAATAGTACCGAATTTAACCACTTACCCACTGGGCACTTAAACCCCCTTCCTAACCAGACCAATTTTCAGCTTTCGGTGCTCTCACATTTTGAATGACAATTACTCAGTCATGCAACACTGTACCCAAATAAATTTTTTGTCCTTTTTTTCATACAAATAGAGCTTTCTTTTAGTGGTATTTAATCACCGCTGGGTTTTTTATTTTTTGCGCTATAAATCAAAAAAGACTGAAAATTCTGTAAAAAAAAATAAATAAAAATTATTTGTTTCTATTAAAATTTATTGGCAGAGTATTGGCGAGTATTGGCAGAGTATTACAGTGTTTTGCACAGTATTGGTAGAGTATTGCACAGTGTTGGCAGAGTATTGCACAGTGTTGGCAGAGTATTGCACAGTGCTGGCAGAGTATTGCACAGTGCTGGCAGAGTATTGCACAGTGCTGTCACTGACCAGCGCTGTGGGCACTACACATCCAGCCCACAGCGCTGGTCCCATCTCTCCCCCTCTCAGCTTCTCCCCTCTTACTCCCCTACAATCGGTACAGAGAGGGGAGGGAGGAACCGGCGTCATGACGTGGCGCCGGTTTGTTTACATGTGATCGCTCTGTCATTTGATGGAGCGATCACGTGGTAAATGGCCGCTATAATTTGGACAACATTTTTTGAATACTTTTCGAATTTGAATAGTTTTAGAATTCGAATAGTTTTCGAATTCGAAAAGTTTTCGAATTCGAAAAGTTTTCGAATTCGAAAAGTTTTCGAATTCGAAAAGTTTTCAAAATCGAATAGTTTTCCAATTTCCAAATAGAATAAAATAGAATAGAAAATAAAGGAAGAGAATAGAAAAAATAAATAATAGACTAGAATATAATATAACAGAAAATACAATAATATAATATAATAGAGCAAAACAGAACAAAATAGAATAGAAAATAAAAGAACAGAATATATTAGAATAGAAAGAATATAACCATTTCCCAAAATTCAAATAGAATCAATTTGAATTTGAAAAGAATAGATTAGAATAAAATAGAAAAAAACATAATGGTATAGAAAAAAACAGAATAGGATAGAATAGAAGGAATATAACCATCTTCTGAAATTAGAATTTCGAATATAATAAATTTGAATAGAAAATAATAGAATAGAAAAGAATAGAAAATAAAATAGAATAGAAAATAATATAATGAAATAGAATAAACAAATATAAAAAGAGTAGAATTAAAAAAACAATAGAATAGAATAGATTAGTATAGAAAGAATATAATAATTTCTCAAAATTCAAATAGAATCAATTTGAATAGAATATATTAGAATAGGAAGATGGTTATATTGATTCTATTCTGCTGTTTTTTTTTTCTATAATATGATGTTATTTTATATTTTATTCAAATTAAAATGATTTTGATTTGATTTTATTTGACTTTTGGAAAAGGGTTATATTCTTTCTATTCTAATCTATTCTATTGCTTTTTTAATTCTATTCTTTTCTATTCTATTTGAATTTCAGAAGATGGTTATAATCTTTCTATTTTATTCAATTTGTTTCTATTCTATTCCATTCTCTTTTGTTCTTTTATTCTCTATCCTATTTTGTTTCGTTTTACTCTATTATATACTTTTATTTTCTGTTATATTCTTTTCTATCCTATGTCATTTTTTTCTATTCTATTCCTTTATTTTCTATTCTATTTTATTCTCTTTGGAAATTGGAAAACAATTTGAATTCGAAAACTTGTCGAATTTGATTTGAAAACTTTTTGAATAGATCAGAAAACGAATAAACTAAATTAATTCTGAAAAGGAAAAAAAGAATGAAACAAATTTAACTAAGCAAATTTATGTAAATAACACAATCAAAACGAAACAAAACAAATTTTTTCATTCTGCGGTAAGTTTTTAATAACAATTTTCATTTTTAAGAACACCTTACTGAATGTACCAACTAATTGGCCAAAAACAAAAGTGGTTCCAATATTCAAAAAAGGAGTAAGATGTATACCAGGAAATTGCAAACCAGTCAACCTAACATCAATAGTATGGAAATGAATATTAAAGTGGATGTAAACCAGAGAAGAGAATAATACTTCCTTTCATTTGAGCCCAGTCTTGCCACACAGATTTACTTGAGGCCTGATCAATCCTCTTTTATTATTAAGTTAGAGAAATCTTGACAAAGTCTTGAAAACTTTGTCAAAAATGCCCCCTTGCTGTGAGTGACAGGTGATTTACATATCTCATGCACTAGCCTGAGACAGGTTATCATCAGATCACTGGATGTTCTACTCTGCCCAGCTCTGACTACATACATGTCCCCTAAATCAGCCCTCAAAAATTACACTCGCACACTCGCATTTTGCGAGTGATTTTTGAGGGCTGGCGAGGAGAAGAGAGGAGAGCCGCTGTGATCTCCCAGATCACAGCAGGGAACATCACAGCTTTCGTTTCATAAGCTGAGTGTTCCCCCGCCGCGCGCCGTCACATAAGCCCCTCCCCTTTTCCGGGACTTTGATAGACAGATCACCCGTCCAATCCTAGGACGGGTGACATGTATCAAAGTTCCCCGGACAAGGGGAGGGGCTTATGTGACGGCGCGCGGCGGGGGAACACTCAGCTTATGAAACGAAAGCTGTGATGTTCCCTACTGTGATCTCCCAGTGGCGGCTCTCCTCTCTTCTCCACAGGTAGGCAGCACCATGGGGGACACACACAGGCTGCACCATATGGGGGGGGTACTCAAAGGCTGCACCATATGGGGGGGGGGGGGACACACAGGCTGCACCATATGGGGGGGGACACACAAAGGCTGCACCATATGGGGGGGGCACACAGGCTGCACCATATGGGGGGGCACACAGGCTGCACCATATGGGGGGGGCACACAGGCTGCACCATATGGGGGGGGGACACACAGGCTGCACCATATGGGGGGGGGACACACAGGCTGCACCATATGGGGGGGGGACACACAAAGGTTGCACCATATGGGGGGGGGACACACAGGCTGCACCATATGGGGGGGGCACACAGGCTGCACCATATGGGGGGGGCACACAGGCTGCACCATATGGGGGGGGGACACACAGGCTGCACCATATGGGGGGGGGGACACACAGGCTGCACCATATGGGGGGGGACACACAGGCTGCACCATATGGGGGGGGGGACACACAGGCTGCACCATATGGGGGGGCACACAGGCTGCACCATATGGGGGGGGACACACAGGCTGCACACACGGGGGGGCACACAGGCTGCACACACGGGGGGGACACAGGCTGCACACACGGGGGGGGCACACAGGCTGCACACACAGGGGGGGGCACACAGGCTGGACACACGGGGGAGACACACAGGCTGGACACACGGGGGGGACACACAGGCTACACACGGGGGGACGACACACAGGCTGCACACACCGGGGGACGACACACAGGCTGCACACACCGGGGGACGACACACAGGCTGCACACACGGGGGGGACACACAGGCTGCACACGGGGGGGGGGCACACACAGGCTGCACACGGGGGGGGGGGGACACACAGGCTGCACACGGGGGGGGGGGGGGACACACACAGGCTGCACACGGGGGGGGGACACACAGGCTGCACACGGGGGGGGGCACACAGGCTGCACACGGGGGGGGACACACACAGGCTGCACACGGGGGGGGGGACATACAGGCTGCACACGGGGGGGACATACAGGCTGCACACGGGGGGGGACACACACAGGCTGCACAAGGGGGGGACACACACAGGCTGCACAAGGGGGGGACACACACAGGCTGCACAAGGGGGGGGACACACAGGCTGCACAAGGGGGGGACACACAGGCTGCACACGGGGGAGGGACACACAGGCTGCACACGGGGGGGACACAGGCTGCACACGGGGGGGGGACACACAGGCTGCACACGGGGGGGGGCACACAGGCTGCACATGGGGGGGGGACACACAAGCTGCACACGTGGGGGGGACACACAGGCTGCACACGGAGGGGGGGGGGACACAGGCTGCACACGGAGGGGGGGGACACAGGCTGCACACGGAGGGGGGGGACACAGGCTGCACACGGAGGGGGGGACACAGGCTGCACACGGAGGGTGGGGGAAACAGGCTGCACACGGAGGGGGGGGGCACAGGCTGCACACGGAGGGGGGGGACACAGGTTGCACATGGGGGGGGACACAGGCTGCACATGGGGGGGACACAGGCTGCATTGGCAGGCATGGATAAAGTTGTTAATATTTTTATAACTTAATTGCATAAAACATTAAAGTGTCATTTAATGAGATAATTTATGAGGGCGGGTTTAGGGGCGGGGCAGGGTAGGGGTTGGGCGGGGCAACTGGTGGCGAGTAACCCTTGAGGCCTGGCTAGTAGCTCAGGACTTGAAATTTTGAGCCCTGCCCTAAATCACTTGTCTGTCTATAGTCTGCTGACTGTTCACTGCATCCCATGATGAGAAACATCCAGTCAAAACACAGTAAAGCTGGGAGAGCTGGAGGGGAGGGGAGGGGGATGTGAATTGTGAACTTTGTACACAGTATGTGCCTGTCTCAGGCTAGTGCATGATATGTAAATCACCTGTCACTCACAGCAAGGGGGCGTTTTTGACAGTTTTCAAGACTTTGTCAAGATTTCTCTAACTGAACAATAAAAGAGGATTGCTCAGGCCTCGAGTAAATCTGTGTGGCAAGACTGGGCTCAAATGAAAGTAAATCTTATTCTCTGTATTATGACATAAAAAATTGGAGTTTACATCCACTTATACCTTATTAGACCTTATTCAGATGTTTGCCAGTGTAAACTGTGTTATTAGTAAAAAACAACATGGGTTTATGAAGAACTTTTTTTTGTCAAACCAACCTTTTAACATTCTATGAGGAAGTAAGCATTAATATACTGTATATAGAGGAAGGTAAGTGGACACTGTTTACCTGGATTTTGCTATAGAATTCAATACAGAACCCCACAAATGCTTAGTTTACAAATAAAGTCTATTGGCATTGAATACATTTAAAATGTGTGAATCATTAATCCCATACCAGAGCAGTCAGGGATGATCGGAGTGGCGGTGGGGGAGGTAAAAACACTGATCTCCCTGTATAGCTTGTAACTCTCCCACCGCCGCACTGATCACTCCTGACTGTCCCCTGTATCCTTCTCTAGTCCCCCTCCATGTCCTCCTCCAGTATCTTTCCGTGTCCTCCTCCATGCTCCTATGTTCCCCCTATGTGTCCTCCTCCAGTCCCCCTTCGTCAGGATGGAGAGCGGATGAAGGAGCAGGTAAATATGTCATTTACCATCTCCTTCCTTTTCTGAATGAACAGAGTCAGTGATCACTGACTCTACTATTCATAACTGAGCATCGTAAACTGTGTTTATGATGCTTCAGTTTATGAATGAACAGAAGCCTCTTTCTCCTGTTCATACATCTTCAGTGCAATTGAGGCCGTAGAGAAAGGGACTGGGGAATCTGTGTCCTCAGTCCCTTTCCCTGTCTCAAAGGGGAGAAAAAAAAAAAAAACACTGACACCCCCCCCCCCCCCAAAAAAAAAAAAATCATTGTAAAAAAAAAAATAATAATAAAAACAATTATTGTAAAAAAAATTATTGTAAAAAAATAAATAAATAAAAAAAACTACAGACACAGTCCATGCCTCATCAGTGCCCATCAGTGCTGCATATTAGTGCCACTGTCACATGACATTAAAAAAGTATCGGTAATCGGTATTGGCAAGTACTTGAAGAGTATTGGTACTTGTACTTGGTCTTAAAAAGGTGGTATTGGTGCAACCCTAGTATTGATAAATGGCTAATTTTCTAAATGGTCTGGGGCACTGTCCTAGGACCAATTTTGTTTAAAGGAGTTGTAAAGGCATAAGGTTTTTTATCTTAACTACTTGCGGACCGCACACCGTCGTTTTGCATCAGTACTTAGAATACAGGGGGTCCCTGGGTTACAAACAAGATAGGGACTGTAGGTTTGTTCTTAAGTTGAATCTGTTTGTAAGTCGGAACAGGTACATTTTTTAAGTGTAGCTCCAGCCAAAAAATCTATTTTTAAGTTTTTTAGATAACATAGAGAAGGGTTATCACCCCTGTAACATTTGTTTAGCTGTCTGTGCCCCTGTTCAGAAGATTTCACCTCACCTTCTGTCCCAATGACAAATGGATTTTGAAAATTTTGGGTTGTTAGGGAAACATGGACTGGTGATAAAGCATCAGTGGAGACACCTTTTTCCCAAAATAACTCTTACAGGAGTGAATTTCCCTTCCTAGGGGTGTATTTCCTCTCACTTTCTGTTGTCTCCCTCCGTTTGAAAGTAGGAGTCGTTTGTAAGTCAGATGTTTGTAAGTAGGGGACCCCCTGTACCGGGTTACCCCGGTATATTCTTAAACGTGGATGGTCCTCTTTCTGATAAAAATGGTTTCCATGGTGGATTCACCACAAAATCACTTTTATCGGGGGTGGGAGAGGGGCCCCCCTCCCGTTATCTCTGCCGGTAGCAGAGCAGACGATCGTTTCCTTTCCCCTCACAGACCTGGAGCCATGTGAGGGAAAGATGGCACCCGCTCGGCTCCATAACATTGGATGACAGAAGCGACGTGAAACATCACTTCCGCCCAATGGTCTTAGAGGGCAATTTTTTTTGGGGGGACAGAAACATTTATTTTATTTTCATTTTTTTAAACTCATTTAAGTGTAAATGTGAGATCTGAGGTCTTTTTGACCCCAGATCTCACATTTAAGAGGTCCTGTCATGCTTTTTTTCTATTACAAGGGATGCTTATATTCCTTGTAATAGGAATAAAAGTGACCCAAATTTTAATTTTTTTAAAGGACAGTGTAAAAATAAAAAATAAACAGCAAAATAAATAGGAAAAACATAAATAAAATTAAAGCGCCCCGACCCGCCAAGCTTGAGCACAGAAGCAAACGCATATGCAAGTCACGCCTACATATGTGTAGTGTTCAAAACAGTGTTCAAACCACACAATCGTTAGAGCAAGAGAAATACTTCTAGCAAAAGACCTCTCTAACTCAAAACTGGTAAGTGTTAAAAAAAACTGGTAACTGGTAAAAAAAATTTAAACGTCGCCTATGGAGATTTTTAAAGGTCAAAGCTTGTTGCCAATCCACGAGCGGGCGCAATTTTGAAGCATGACATGTTGGGTATCAATTTACTTGGCGTAAAATTATATTTCACAATATAAAAAAATATTGGGCTAATTTTACTGTTGTCTTATTTTTTTAATTAAAAAAAATGATTTTTTTCCCAAAAAATTGTACTTGTAAACCGCTGCAAAAATATGGTGTACTAAATTATTGCACCGACTGCCATTTTGTTATTTAGGGTGTCTAAAAAAAAAAAAATTATATATATATATATATATATATATATATATATATATATATATATATATATATATATATATATATATATATATATATATATATATATATATATAATATATATATATATATATATATATATATATATATGTTTAGGGGTTCTAAGTAATTTTCTAGCAAAAAAAATGATTTTAAAAATAGGCTTGGTCCTTAAGTAGTTAATGCATTCTATGCATTAAGGTAAAAAACCTTCTGTGTGTAGCAGCCTCCCCATCACCCCCAATTACTTACCTGAGCCTCATCTATCTCCAGTGATGACTACGAGTGCCTTATCCATCCGGGACTCTCCTCCTGATTGGCTGAAACACAGCAGCGGCGCCATTGGCTCCCGTGGCTGTCAATCAAAGTCAGTTAGACGATCAGGGGAGAGAGGGGGCGGGTCCGGGCCACAGCCCCCATAGCAAGCTGTTTGCTGTGGGGGCACTCGACAGGAGGGAGAGGCCAGGAGCAGCGAAGAGGGACCAGAGAAGAGGAAGATCTGGGCTGCCCTGTGCAAAACCATTGCACAGAGCAGGTAAGTATAACATGTTTGTTATTTATTTTATTTTTTTAAACAAAACTTTACAATCACAGAGGTTGGAATAAATAGTTCAATCTCAGTGTTTGCTGATGATACCACGTTATGCAGTGCAATAACTACAGTATAAAGTAAATTTACAAGAAGACCTTGATAAATAGGAGTGGGCAGTTACATGGCAGATGAGGTTTATTATTGAAAACTGTAAAGTTATGCACTTTGGAGCTAAAATGATGCTTGCTTTATATTCATCAGCAAGTTGCAGCTACCAAAGACTACTATTATGCATTTAAAAAGTATTTTTTCTCAAGAGATAAAACTATAATTCTACCACTTTACAAAACACTTATTTGGTCTTGAGTATGCAGTTCAGTTTTGATCATCAGTCTTTAGGAAGGATGTCTGGAGCAAGTTCAGAAAATGGCATCAAAATGTATAGGGGGGCTGAAGGACCTCACTTATGGGAAACTATTACAAAGGTTACATTTATTATCCTTGGAGAAGTGCTTAGGAAGGGATATGATTGCAATTTTTGAATCTATCAGTAGAGAATGTAGAGAAACTTAAGCTAAGGTCTTTGACAAAGACACCAGTCCACACATTAATGTTGGATGAAAAGAGGTTCAATCTTCAAACTGTGTAAGGGGTTCTTTATTGTTAAAACATTGCAAATGCAGAACTCCCCCTCACAGTTAGTGGTATCAGTGGAAAGCGTAGAGAACCTTAAAAAATAAACTATTATACCTTGTACACACGGTCAGAATTTCCGACGGAAAATGTGCGATCAGATCGTGTTGTCAGAAAATCCGATCGTGTGTGGGCTCACCCGGACTTTTTCCGTCGGAATTTCCAACACACAAAGTTTGAGAGCTGGACCTAAAATTTTCTGACAACAAAATCCGATCGTTTAAATTCCGATCGTGTGTAGACAATTCCGATGGACAAAGTGCCACACATGCTCAGAATTAATTAAGAGATGAAAGCTATTGGATACTGGCCCGTTTATAGTCCCAACGTAGGTGTTGTACGTCACCTCGTTCAGAACGATCGGATTTTCCGACAACTTTGTGGGACCGTGTGTATGCAAGACAAGTTTGTCCCAAAATCCGTAGGAAAAAATCTGATGGATTTTGTCCTCGGAATGTCCGACCGTGTGTACAGGGCATAAGATATGTTTTTCAGCAAGCACAATATACAGGGGCATTGTAATGCATAGTGGTGTGCACTCATACACATTGAACTGAATGTACCTGTGTTTTTATTCAACTTTGCCAACTATATAACCCATAATTTTTTCTATTTTTTTTAACAATCGTTCTTTTATTTCTTAGACTTGCTATACAAGTGTTTGCTAGCTTCTTCAATTTAATTAAAACTGCAATCATAATTATAAATGGTTTCCATTTAATAGATTTTATTGTTCTGCTTGCTGAAGATCATTCTGTTTACCGCACATGTTGCAACGTATAAAAGATGAAAGAAACAGAATCATCAGAGGAGTAATGGTTAAAAAATTGCTTAGAAAGGGGGAATGGAATATTGATGAGTAAAGTGGAGAAGGAGATGGAGAATGCTTCCTAAAATATAATGCCAGCATCACTTCTACATCAAGAAGGCAGGGACTCAATTGTCAGCTCAGCTTGATGTGCTGTCAGAGCCGGTGCATAACTATTTTGCACCCTAGGCAAAACTAACACCACTAACCTACTCTTGCCTAGGCCACACGGGTGACTACAACAGAGTCAGAGCAGACTAACTGGGGCAGCAGAATTTCTTCTACATCCAGAGACATGTTTCCCACCTCTTCCAGCTCCCCAACTGTCCTCGTATCTGCCTCCTCCAGCTCCCCAGCTGTCCTCGTGCCCACCTTTTCTGGCTCCCCTGCCATCCTCAGGCCCGCCTCCTCCACCTCCCCAGCTATCCTCATGCCCGCCTCCTCCGCTATTGCCCTCCTCGCAGGCTGAGCTGCTGCTGACCTCCTCTACAACAGCCATGACGGTTGGCCTCCATGACTGCTTCTTTCTCTGGAGAGTCAGTCAGCACCCCAGCCCTGTGTAGGGCCCCTCGTGTTCTCCAGCCAGGCTAGCAGGAAAGTCAGCAGCTGTGGCTGCGCCCCCCTAGGCAGCAGTGCACCCTAGACAGCTGCCTAGTTTGCCTAGTGATAGCACCGGCCCTGTGTGCTGTCTCAATACAGTAACACCCAGGTTCTAAACCTATAGTGGAGAAAGTATTAGCAAGTAGCTACATTCACGGTTTATAATTGTTTCCATTTATTTTGAATTTTATCTTTGTTGCTCCTTTGTGGTAAAAGTTTGCTATAAATGTTCTTCCTTCCCTAATTCCTTTCCAAGCAGTGACCTGCTTTTATCTAGTACAGAAAAGTGCAAGTCGCCGAAGATAGTGTGAACAAGACCTTAAGGCTCCATGTACACCTAAGGGTAGTGCAACGACAGCTGCTGCACCTCGTTTTTTTTTAGCTTTTTGTGTTTTTTATGGCGTGTTTTTGGAGAGGCACCATTCATTTCAATGGTCCTCGCTCCACTCCAAAAATGCTCTAAAGAAGCTCATGTACTCAATTTTGCATTTGACAATTGCAGCAAAATTGCATCGCGTTTGGGGCGTCATTAGGAAATAATGGCATCACAAAATGCGTCCCATGTTTTTATGGAATCACGGGCAGAATTGCATAATTTCATTCGTGATTCCAGTAAGTTCAGGTGTGAACGGAGCCTTAGAAACGTTTTTTGCCATGTTTTTAGTCAGGTAAATATAGCATATTGTACAGTACACAGATATTATGCATTTTCATTTTCATTTTTATCCAGGCTCTCCTTAGCTGCTTTACTGCGCTCAACAGTGCTCAACATGGTATATTAAAAGGAGGGGTCATTCTCTCTCTTTCTGCCTTCTCTGTTCAGATGGTGATGTCATAGATTCACCCTGTGTTAATTCACATTTCTTTGGTAAAACCAACATTTTATATAAATGGTAAACAAAGATAAAATGTTAGCTCAAATACTTAAAACAACATTGAGATCCTCAAATCTGCTTCTTTTCTCTGTACGAGGCTGCTGGTGTGTAGCCACCAATGCCACAACCAATCCATAGCCAGGTACAGTCTTAATGGGATAGGTGTTTTGCTTTGTGTTTGAGCACCCCAGCGCTCACAGAGCATCTCCCTTCTGTGTTTTTGTAGGCCCAGCCCTCAGTGCTCCCAGAAATTCTCACCTCTGCTATTATCTTGGTGCTCCTATTGTCTTTTGCACTCCCACCTTCCAGGGACTGTGGAATCCCTGGGAACTCCATGACCTGTTGTATTTATATTACCCATTACTTCTGAGTACCTGTGCCTTCTACTCATTTGCTGTCTATTCAATCAAATCAGAGGGCAGTGACACCACTAGGAACGGGGTGACCAGGAATTAAAAGCTTGTAGATGAGGCTGTGGAGGCGCAGGACCTAGAGGAGACACCAGACATTTTGATTCCATGAAGGTAACTGAGGGACTTTAGAAGCTTGGGCCACAGAGTGGCAGACAACAATCTGATAACCTGATTAGACACAGGATATTGATGAAGACATGGAGTGACAGGAGAGGCTGTAGTGCAACGGAGTGGCTATTGATGCTTGGGAGACAGGGTAGTCTAGCCCGTCATATGCAGCCACTTGAGCCCCATCAAATGCAGCCACTGTGCCATCAAATGCAGCCATTGTGCCCATCAAATGCAGCCTCTCTGCCCCATCAAATGCAGCCACTTGTGCCCCATTATATGCTGCCACTTGTGCCCATCATTTGAAGCCACTTGTGCCCATCATATGCAGCCACTTGTGCCCCATCAAATGCAGTCACTGTGACCTTGCCCACCCGCTGTCTGCCCGACACCCAATCTTGGTGGTGGGTCAGGCAGCACATGAAGGTGGCGAGCTGTGTGGGGTCCTCCATTCTGTACTCCATGCTTCCCTGTGTCTTTGCTTCTGTTCCGTTAGGCGTCCAATAGGATTGCCTCTTCCTTCAGCCAATCAGATTATGGGTATTAGACCAGCGCTTCCTGATTAGCGGTGAGGCGGTTTAGTGTTAGAAAATCTAAAATTTATTTGCTTTTATAACACACCTGGTTGGGCTCTGAGCGCAATGCTCTGCACTCCGAGTCCACCTTTTTTGAAGCCTATTAGAGCCTATGGCTCTAATCAGGTGCTTCAAAAAAACACCCCCGCCACTGTAATTCAGGTGCCTGAAAAGGGGTCAGATGCCTGAATAGGGGGTGGCAGCGGCGGCCATGGATAGATTCATGCAATGCATGAATCTATCCATTAGTCATGGATGGACTCACTGCCACTGTTGTGTACCCTATTAACTAACAAAAACAACATGTATTCGAAATGCAGAAAATAATAGAAATAACAGTTAAACCACTTCAGCCCCGGACCAATTGGCAGCCAAAGGACCAGGCCCCTTTTTGCGATTTGGCACTGCGTCGCTTTAACTGACAATTGCGCGGTCGTGCAATGTGGCTCCAAAACAAAATTGGTGTCCTTTTTTTCCCCACAAATAGAACTTTCTTTTGATGGTATTTGATCGCCCCTGCGGTTTTTATTTTTTGCGCTATAAACAAAAATAGAGAGACAATTTTGAAAAAAATGCAATATTTTTTGCTTTTTGCTATAATAAATATCCCCCAAAAATATATAAAAAAACATTTTTTTTCCTCAGTTTAGGCCGATACGTATTCTTCTACATATTTTTGGTAAAAAAAATTGCAATTAGCGATTATTGATTGGTTTGCGCAAAAGTTATAGCGTTTACAAAATAGGGGATAGTTTTATAGCATTTTTATTAATATTTTTTTTTTTACTAGTAATGGCGGCGATCAGCGATTTTTATTGTGACTGCGACATTATGGCGGACACATCAGACATTTTTGACACATTTTTGGGACCATTGTCATTTATACAGCAATCAATGCTATTTAAATGCATTGATTCCTGTATAAATGACAGTTGTAGTGAAAGAGTTAACCACTAGGGGGAGGGGAGGGGTTATGGGCTCTGACGTGTGTGTATTTTTTTATATTAGGGGGCGGGACTGACGTCTGACGTCATTGATCGGCTTTCCCGATGACCGGGAACAGCCAATCAATGACAGGCAGAGTAGGAAGCGCGGGGAGAGGTTTGTTTACACAAACCTCTCCCCGTTCTTCAGCTCCGTAACCCGATCGTGGGACACCAGCGGTGATCGGGTCCGCTGGTCCCGCGGCCGGGGTCACGGAGCTCCGGACCGGGTCGTGAGCGCGCCGCTGGTGGCGCGTGCGCGACCCACGGGCAGGCATTTAAAGGGCCACGTACAGGTACGTGGTTTTGCCTGCCCGTGCCATTCTGCTGACGTATATATGCAGTGGGCAGTCGGGAAGCGGTTAAAGGAGAAGTACAGCCAAAGCTCATTTGGCTGTACCTCTCTTGTGGATCACAGGAGTGCAGTTCATTCTGCACTCCTGTGACCTGTTTTCAGCAGACAGTGGCTCCCGCCCCCTCCACAGCTCAGCACTCCAGTGAGTGTGCACGTGACTGACAGTCATCAGCTCTCTGCTCACGGAAAACTGAAGATCAGTAGTCTTTGATTGCTCGGTTCTCAGTTTTAGAGCTGGCAGGGGACAGATGCAGAATCAGACCGATGCTGCATTCACCTAGGTAAGTATAATTTGTAAAAAAAAAAATCCCTTACTTCTCTTTTTAAAGGATTATATTTTAGTGTATGGAAAATTAAGCTTTAATTAGACATTTGGATATACCGACAGTCATGTACATTATATGTTGCCAGTAAAGATCTACTGAGAATCTCTCTTTGATATCCAATCCAGCAAATAATCTAGAATGACATTAAAGATTTTTAGCAAATTCTTTATGGCATATGACTACTGAAAATAAGATGACATTGCGGAAAATAAAAAATAACAGCCTTAAAAAAATCAAACTATCTCCCAATAACTTAGCGGTGCACAGAGTACTTTGGCCTCAGGCTTTAGCATTTATGCCAGATTGATATTCCAAACCAATCTTATTTCCAATGATATGGGAACTGAAATTCCCAGAGGATATTATTCTCTTAACAAATCCAAATTAAGATTGAAAAAACCCATAAGCAAAATTTTTAGAGCACAGACTGTGAAAATTAGGAAACATTGTGAAGCTAGAGAGCTAAGGTCACCCTATTCTTACAGTGCTTGACTTAGTTTTTCATTAAGAATCCAAATTTACTTTGGGTTGTGGAAGATCTATGCAGTATTTGGTGGAATATAATACGATTATGGCTAATGCTAATAAGTAATAACATACTGGTGCACAAAATAAAAATGAAGGGAAATTAAGCTACATTAATTAACCTTAGGCAGCAGAAGACTGATAGTTTGTATGGCATTATTTATGGATCCATTTATAAACCTATATAGAGGTGAATATTCATTGTGTGAATATTCAATTCAGTAATCAAAATATGTGAAAAGCATCTGTGCATGATAGTGTATGCAAAGTGGAAAGGAATTTGCTTTTCACAAGAATGAATAAGTAAAGAGACTATTGAGTGAAGGTTTTTTTATTTTTTATTTATACTTGGTTTTCAGAAGCAAAATATAAAAACAGGAACAAGCAATATGTTCAGTATACAAAGAAACAATGTTGCCCTTTACAATAATTGAGAATATTTAACAGTAAACGAAGGGAGTTCAAGATCCTTGTGGGAAGAAATGGGGAGGGGGGGTGAAGGGTTAGAGATAGGGTGAGTGTCACCTTCTGATAGTCCTGATTTGGGGTGGAGGATATTGTCCAAGAGACTGGCTGTGATGGAAGGGGCTGGGAACAGCAAGACTAG